>CM077158.1:9072190-9394571 GCA_039583875.1 Platanthera guangdongensis
AGGAGATGTGACGATTCATATAAGTTTTTCTCTTTTCTTCAATGTGACCGAGCCGAGCTGGGCCGAGTTTACTAGAGAAAAGTTTTTTGATAGGTCTGACGTAGTCAGTTGCGGGATATTCGTTGAAATTGTCAGAGAATGTCAAGTATTCGATCGAGGTGCAAGAGAATATAATTCGATTCGACTTCGAAAGAGGGGAGACAGGCCTAGTCAGGGTGTGTCCTACAACAAACGGAGAATGCAAGTATTCGACACAAGTTAAACTAAGTGTGCGCGACTAGCCTGGCTATGAGCCGATTGCCGGAGAATGTTAGTATTTGATCCTGTAACTGAAGTGTGATATTGATGACGATGCGACCACGAGGGGGGCAGTCCCTGGAGAAGGTGGGGCATTGGCCTGTAGTAACGCTGGAGAATGTTAGTATTAGATCTGACCGCCAGAGAATATAAATATTCGATCCGGATACGTGACCTTGTCGGGCTATGAGCCGATTGCTGGAGAGTGTAAGTATTCGATCCGGGTGCCGGAGAATGTATGTATTTGATCAGATGATGAGACCGCGAGGGGGGTAGGCCCTAGCAATGACAGAGCATTGACCTGCGATAACGCCGAAGAATATAATTATTCGATCCGACCACCAGAGAATGTAAATATTCGATCGGATTGCGCAACCTAGCTTAGCTATAAGCCGATTGCCGGAGAATGTAAGTATTCGATCTGAGTGCTAGAGAATGTAAGTATCAGATCCGACGATGCGACCGCGAGGGGGGTGGCCCGCGGTAACGATAGAGAATGTAAGTATTTGATCCGACCACCGACAAATGTAAATATTTGATCAGGTTACACGAACTATCCCGAGTATGAGTTGCTCGCCAGAGAATGTAAGTATTCGATCCTACGAGTGGCCTAGCCTGGGCGAAGAAGTGGCTTCTAAAGAATGTAAAGATTCAATCTTGAAGTCACGAGCCTGGTCAAAAATTACTCGCCGAAGAATGTAAGTATTCAATCCAGGAGTGACCTAGCTTTGACGAAGAAGTCTCGAAGAGAGAATGCTATATAATCAAATCAAAGATAGTTTGTGAAGTCGCGGCTCGCAAATTTTACATTAAACAAGGTTTGAGATAAAAAATAGTATAGAATTCATTGATAGAAAAGCCTACAAAACAATCGCAAGATTCCGCACATTCCAAGTGTGGGGAATAGTTTTTCCTTCCACTGTTCTGATTTTGTAGGTTCCTAGTTTAACAACGGCGGTGACAACGAAAGGTCCATCCCATAACGACGAGAGCTTGTCCCTATGTGGCCCTTTACCAGTTGCTTCGATGCTTCGTAGGACCAGGTCCCCTACATAAATTGGCCTGGGTTTTACCCTTCAGTTGTACAAGCGCGTCACTCGTCCTTGGTACGCGGCACTGCACATAGCAGCTGAATCCCTGATCTCTGAGATGAAGTCAAGGTTTTCTCTAAGTAACTCATCGTTCTTTTCTAGATCGAATTTGAGAACACGCGTACTCGGGACGCCGATATCGTCAGGGATGACTGCCTCCGATCTGTAACAAATATTGAATGAGGTTTCTCCAATTGGAGTTTTCTCGGTAGTGCGGTATGCCCATAACACATTAGGGAGCACGTCCACCCACTACCCCCAATTCTTCTAACTGAGTCTTCAACCCTTTGAGAATGGTCCTATTAATTACTACGATCTATCTGTTTGTCTGCGGATGCGCTACAACGGTGTGGCGTAGGTTGATCTTCAAATTCTCATACATTCTTGTGAATGACTTTCCCGTGAACTGAGTTCCATGATCAGTAACAATGGTGGTCGGCATCCCGAATCGGCAACCGATATTCTTCCTGACAAATTGCTTGGCATTTTCTTCCATTATCTTTGCCATGAGCTTAGCTTATACCCACTTGTGTCATGATTATGAACTTTTTTTTGATCCGACGCTGCAGAAAAGAGACCGAGAAGTTCGATACCCCACTGCGCAAATGGCCAAGACCTTGAAGAGGTGTAAGGGACACTGGTGGTTGATGGAGAATGTTGGCGTGAAGCTGACAGCTTTTGTATTTTTGGACGGATTCTGTTGAATCCTTTCTTATAGTCGGCCAGTAGAATTTTTGGCGCAAAATCTTTCGAGCCAAGGCCCTACCACCCCAATGTTCTCCACAAACTCCTCCATAAACCTCACACAGGGTATATTCTACATCGGACTCTGGCAGACACTTTAGATAAGGTCCAGAAAAGAATCTCTTAAGCGAATATACACCCACGAGGGCGAAAATTGTAGCTAGCATTCACAAACATCGTGCTTCTATGGGGTCCTCCGGGAGGTGTCCATACTCTAGATAGGCTCGCAGCGGATCAACCCATGAAAATTCTGGTACATCAATTGTAGATATGCCCCAGGTCCCCCTGAATGCTCAGGGCCACCAGTTTTTCAACTCACCGTCTCCGGATTTGATAGCTGGAAGGAGATGTGGCCAACTTAGAAAGCACATCTACTTTGAAATTCTGTTCCCTAGGTATGTGTACAGCCTGGTACTGGGGGATGTTAACAAGGAGAGCCTTAACGAGCGAGAGATATTGTGCCAACTGACCACTTTTTGCTTTGAAATCCTTCTCGAGTTGGGAGATCATAAGTTGAGAATTAGTATCAATAGTCAAATTCTTACCCCGCAGTTAATGGCGAGCCCGAGGCCAGTGTCTAGTGTAACGCCCCGAAACTAAAAAGAGTGACGGGAGGCGTTTTGGGCCAAATCTGGTATTTGGCAGGGGGCACACGTCCTGGGACACGAGCGTGTCCCAGGGCGTGTCAGGCTCGAGTCGACGATTTGGCCGCGATGTCGACAAAATTTGGAGTCGACGATCGTCGAGCAGCGAACACGGCCTGAGACACGGGCGTGTCTCAGGGTGTGTCGAGCCCGTGTCGACGATCGGCCCGGGAGTCGACATTTTCGCTCAACGATGTGTCGAGACAAGACACACGGCCTAGGACACGGGCGTGTCCAAGACCGTGTCGTGTGGTCGACGAACTTCGCTCGACGAAGTGTCGAGACAGTGAACACGGTCTGGAGCCCAGGCGTGTTCGGGTTTGACACGGGCGTGTCAAATTGGACACGGGCGTGTCCAAGACCTGTGTGAGTCTCTGGTTGTTTTCGGGGCTGTGTCGATGGGGGTACACGACCAACCACACGGTCGTGTCAGTTGGAATGCGGGCGTGTCAGATCGAACACGGGCGTGTCGGATGCCCGTGTGTTTTTCGAGACGAGTCGATGTTGACGGCG
Organism: Platanthera guangdongensis; assembly: GCA_039583875.1. NCBI lineage: Eukaryota > Viridiplantae > Streptophyta > Magnoliopsida > Asparagales > Orchidaceae > Platanthera > Platanthera guangdongensis. The sequence goes on from CM077158.1 coordinate 9,075,480, forward strand.
AATGAGGGACACGGCCTTGTACATGGGTGTGTCACAGGCCGTGTTCGACCCAGATTCAGCATTTTAGATCTGGATTGTGGTCGTTCGTTTCTTTAATTCGGGATCCGACGGCTGGGGGCTGTTAGTGCTTGGATATACACATGATTGGACCCTTGAAACCCTCGTTTCACATGAGAGGTTCTCTTTCTAAAGTATAGAGAGAGAGGAGAGAAAAGGAGGAAGAAGAAGCTTAGATCCGGTCTTTGGAGGAGCTTCGGAGCTCCAAATCACGAACCGACTTCGGATCTACGGAGGCAAAGAGAGTGCGGTGCTTTTCATCCGCTTTCATTTCCATGGCGCCAAGGAAGAACGCTAGGGTAATAATTCTCTTCTTGAGCATGTGAAGCTCTCCTTCTTTGCATAGGAAGCCCGCTCTCGCGAGTTTGCGGTGAGTTGGAGGCGTTCCTTCGGGTAGATATGTAAAGTCCCCGTTGTTTAGAGTCCGTAAGCGAGAACAGACATAGACATGATGTGTGAAGCCTACCCGGACATGTTGGTCTGGATCGGTGATGTTGCATTGCATAAATGCCGGAGAAGACTCCTTGCGAATGTTTTGTTTTTCGGGTTGTCTACTGGTAGATTGCAACATGGAGCCTTGGGGATTAACCCTAAGGTGCACCTAGAAAACTAGGCGGATGCGAGATCTTGCCAACTTGGTGGCCTGGGAGCCAATTTGACCATAACTGTGTTATGTGTTGTGTGTAAACGATTTGAGACTCGGGAAAGTTTGACCCGCGCATATGTTTTAAATTAACGTTGCGGTGTGAGCAACGGGTCAGGCGGAACCGTACCCACTCTATGTCGTTCGGTTAAAGAGACCTAAAGTTACTTGGAACTTACCGTTGGCATAGATGGAGGGTCTTAGGCAGTGGCCAGAAAGACCAAATGGTCACGAGAGATTGCCGTCCCGAGGACGGTGGTGAGTCGGCAGACTTAGACTGTGATCACAGAGAATGTGCCCTGAGAGCACGGGGCGTGTGGCCGTGCGTGCCAACGCCTGTGATGCAATGTATTTATTTACTGCTTGGATGTGCTAATAAAATGCAGGGAAGGAGCATCGCCGCCCCGCATTGGGGGCCTGATCGTTATAATTTGGTCAGCATTGCTGACCATTGCCTTTGTTTGCCACCGTGCGGTGGTTTGTTGCTTGCAGGTGCTGCTGGACCAAGCGGTCAATAGCGGGCTAAAGTCTAAAATGCGAAGCCGACCCTCGAAGGCCTAATTAAAGTGTTTACTTACTTTTGTTCATGTATGACCGGCCTGCATGCCGTGGTATGGAAAACATGTATTAAGAGTAAACCATTTGTAAGGCCTTAAGGCCAGTACTTGTGTATGTACTACATTCCTATTTGGTGTATTAGTGGACATTCATGTTTGGTGCTGGGTTCTTTAATTGCAACTTTTAAAACTGCTTCCGCTAGAATGCTCTGTGTAGGACGTTATGATTGGTTGGATGGTTTCCATTGAGTAACCACCCGGTCTGTCTGTGGTATATGGCGTCGGCCCCGGCCGGACCTACTGCTATATGCTATGCGACGGATAGGGGGTGTTACAATTTGGTATCAGACTACTGGTTTCGGTCAAGCTTAAAATGAATTCGTGGACGAATTCTTTTTAAGGGGTGGTGAGCACATGTGTGTGCGTCATCGTTATAACAACAAAAGAACCCATGAATCTCCACTTAGGAATAAAAATACACGTGTTTGGGAACCTGTGTGTTCCTATAATTGTTTTTTGCAATTTTATTTGGTCGCTTAGCGGTGTTTTGTACCACTATAGGTGACCAGAAGTGGTGCTGGGCCGTCGGGTTCTTGAGGCTAGCAGTGCACCTAATGAAGCTCATACAACACCTCCATCGGCTGAGACCATGTGTTTGGTGGCTGAAGCAGTGTTGGCCATGATTAATACGTAGCCTGCAAGGCAAATGCATCAGCCCGCTCATGCGATGGAGCAGGTACCGCTGCAAGTGGCTGAGCAGAGAAGAGTGGAGCAGGTAGTAGAGGAACTGTTGGTGCCAAGGAGGTCAACCGAGAGACAGCTCAAACATGTCATGAGCTTTAATCCTCCGGTATTCTCGGGGTTAGGAACCCCATCTCAAGCTGAAGACTGGCTCTCCAGGGTGAAGAGAGTCATGACAGCAACAGAGATGGAGGAGTGGCAAATGACCGCTATTGCTACGTTCCTTCTGGACGGTGAAGCGAGATTGTGGTGGAAGGATTGGAGCTGCACCTTTTGAGAGGTAGGCAATTATAGATGTCTCGATGGAGGAGTTCTCGAGACTGTTCTTGGCTAGATACCTCCCTTCGGCGCAGAGGATAGCGTTGGAGAACGAGTTCCTGAAGTTGGTTCAAGGAGACAGTAGCGTGGATGAATATCTCCACGAGTTTACTCGATTGAGTCGGTATGCTAGCTCCACCATCGTGGATGAGGAGCACAAGACGAATCGATTCTACGAAGGGTTGAGAGATGAGTTAAGGTTACTACTCTCGGGGCCGATGACGCATGGTTTCTTGACCTTGGTCAACACGCCCGGTCCATGGAGAAGGACATGAAGAATGTTCAAGCGAAGAAGAGCATTGGTGATAAGAAGTCTGGGTTCAAAGTGCCGACTACTTCAAAGTACGACTATCAAAGGTTCTTTAAGAAGTCTAGGACTTCGGGTCCAGCTGCTTCTGGTGCTTCTGGGGCGACTACGGGTCGGACCCCGGGTGCATGCTTTACTTGTGGAAAGCCGGGACACTTTACCCGTGACTGTTGGAGCGGATGTCCTAAGTCCTAAAAGAAGCGGGAGCGACTTATGAAGAGAAGGGCAAGGCGGTGGAGTCAACCACGTCCCATTATCTCCGACCCAACCGAGGGTGTATAATCTTGGCCAACAGGAGGTCATCAAACAGGCGGATGTGGTGACAGGTAAAATTTAAATTTATAGCAAATTAATTTCTTTAAATATTTGTTATGCCCATGTTACCTTACCACTACTTGTTTAGGCTTTGTTTTGATTTGTGAAAATCTGTCAAGAGCACTCTTCGATACAGGAGCGTCACACTCCTTCTTGTCCGAAGGATTTATATCACGCATCGGAGTACCTTCTTCGATGGCGAAGGACAAGTTGGATGTGTTGTTGCCCAATGAGTGTTCCATGCGCGCGGATAAAATCTGCGGTGTTAAGATTCGTATTGAGAATCAGGTGTTCGATCTGCAAGCGTCGTTACTTCCGTTGGTGGAGTTCGACGTTATATTTAGCATGGACTGGCTCTCGGAGCAGCAAGCCTATATTGATTGCGGTCGCAAGGAAGTCAAGCTGGGAGCAAGTCGTGGGATGACTTTTACGGGCTTAAAAGGGTCGAGCAAGACGTTGATGTCTGCTCTTCAGGTGGTGAAGGCGGTTCGTGCTGGTGCAGAGCTGTTCTTTACACTAGTGGAGGTTGCAAAGCCAAATCCTGCGTTGGATAGTATATCAGTGGTAGCTGAGTACCCTGATGTGTTCCCCGCAGATCTTCCTGGAGCCCCGCCGCAGCGGGAGATAGATTTTACGATAGAGCTCATACCAGGTGCAAAGCCTGTATCACGCTCTCCATATCGGCTAGCGCCTAAGGAAATGGCGGAGCTGAAGGTTCAACTGCAAGAGTTGTTGGAGCAAGGGTATGTACGTCCAAGTTCTTCGCCTTGGAGCGCGCTAGTCCTCTTTGTTAAGAAGAAGGACGGAAGCTTGAGGCTATGTATTGATTATCGGGAGCTCAACAAGTTGACGGAAAAGATCAAGTACCCGATTCCCCGGATCGATGATCCTTTTGATCAGTTGGTCGGGTCGACGGTGTACTCGAAGTTGGATCTCAAGTCCGGATACTATCAGCTGCGAATAAGGGAGAGTGATATCCCGAAGACAACGTTCAGTACAAGATACGGGCATTACGAGTTTACGGCCATGTCGTTTGGGCTGACTAATGCGCCGTCAGTGTTCATAGATTTAATGAACAGGACCTTCAGGGAGTACTTTGACCATTTTGTGATCGTCTTCATCGATGATATTTTGGTGTACTCGCAGAGTGAGGATGATCACTTCAGGCATCTTCATTTAGTTTTGGAGACGCTAAGGAGGAATCAATTGTATGTCAACTTCTCGAAGTGCAAGTTTTGGTTATCCTCAGTGGCGTTCCTCGGTCATATAGTGAGTGAAGAAGGTATTGCAGTGGATCCGGCGAAGGTTGTTGCGATACGGGAGTGGCCTGAGCTTTCTACGGTAGCGGAAGTCCGGAGCTTTCTGGGGCTTGCCGGCTATTATAGGCGCTTCGTAGAGAACTTCTCGCGGATAGCGTTACCTCTCACTACTTTGACGAGGAAGGAGCAGAAGTTCGTTTGGACGCCGGAGTGCACGTGAGCTTTTGAGGAGTTGAAATATCGGTTGACCACGGCGCCTGTGTTGAGTTCGTCGAGTGGGACCGAAGATTATGAGATTTATAGCGATGCTTCGGGCAGCGGTTTGGGTTGCGTGCTACTGCAACATGGAAGTGTGATAGCTTATGGCTCGAGACAGTTGAAAGTGCACGAGAGGAATTATCCGGTCCATGACTTGGAGTTAGCGGCCGTGATTTTTGCCTTGAAGCTGTGGAGACACTATTTGTTCGGTGTGAAGATTGATATCTACACCGATCACAAGAGCCTAAAGTATTTGATTGATCAGAAAGATCTGAATATGCGGCAACGTAGATGGATGGAGTTCCTGGGGGACTATACATTCAAGATCCACTACGTGTCCGGTAAAGGTAATGTGGTTGCAGACGCGTTGAGTCGCTGGGCCCCAGCTCAAGCCAATTGGCTGTCGATCCATGACGAGCGGTTGGTTCGGGAGTTGGAGGCGTTGGAGATTGTTTGTGTAGATAAGCAATCAAGTGCTGAAGCAGTACTGAATTGGACTGAAGTCCAATATGACTTGGCGGATCAGATTCGGCAAGCATTGGATTTGGATGACCACATGAAGCAGTTCATGGTAGAGGCTCTGGATGGGTCAAATTCCCAATTCGTTGTGGAGGATGGATTGCTTTGGAAAGACGGTCGTCCTTGCGTCCCAAGCGTGGGTAGTTTGCTGGTGGAATTATTGTACGAGGCACATCATACCAAGTACTTGATTCACCCGGGGAGCACGTAGATGTACCGCGATGTAAAGAAACTGTTTTGGTGGCCCGGTTTGAAGAAGGATGTGACACTCTACGTGGCAAAGTGCCAAACTTGCGCCTTGGTGAAGGCGGAATGCCAAAAGTCGGGAGGATTTCTGAAGTCCTTGCCTATTCCGAAGTGGAAATTCGACGACATCACAATGGACTTTGTGCATGGTTTGCCAAGGTCGTAAAAGGGGAACGACGTCATCTGCGTGGTCGTAGATCGGCTAACGAAGGTGTCGCATTTCATTCCGCATAGGAAGGATGATCCGGTGGAGAAGTTGGCAAAACTATATGTGGATAATATAGTACGACTTCACGGTGTGCCCCGCAGCATCGTGAGTGACCGAGATGGGCGGTTCACGTCGAATGATTCGAGGCTAGTGCAGCAAATGTTGGGAACAAAGTTAAAATTCAGCACAGCCTTCCATCCGCAAACGGATGGGCTGACCAAGAGGGTCAATAGAACTATGGAAGACATGCTCCGCATGTGTGTCTTGGACTTTGGAGAGCAATGGGAAGACCATCTTTATATGGTGGAATTCGCGTACAACAATAACTACCAGACGAGTATTCAAATGGCACCCTTCGAGACCCTTTATGGTAGAAAATGTCGCACGTCGTTGTCTTGGTTAGAAACGGGTGAGTCAAAGTTGTACAAGCGCCAAGAGGTGGAAGATACTACGTCTTTGGTTCGTACCATTCGGGAGAGGTTGCTTATCGCTCAGGACCGGCAAGCGAAGTACTATAATGCCAAGCACAGGAACGTGGAGTTCGCTGTGAGCGACTGGGTGTACTTAAAGATCAAGCCGTTAAAGGGTGTCTCGCGGGTGCGGCGATTGAAAAAGCTAAGCCCGAGGTACCTTGGGCCGTTTGAGGTTCTGGAGCGGGTTGGTGAAGCAGCCTATCGGTTGAAGCTTTCAGTGGAGCTTAGTGGTTTACATGATGTATTTCATATATCGGTGCTACGGAAGGCGGTACAAGAGCCTACGCAAGTGATCACGGTCGATCAAGTGCCGATTGATAGTGGGTTGACGACAAAAGTCAAGCCCGTGCGGATTGAGGACTCGGAGGTCAAGCGGCTACGCAATAAAGAGATCAGGATGGTCAAGGTCCGTTGGGACAATTGCGGTCGAGAGGAGCTCTCTTGGGAGCGAGAGCAGACTATGCTTGAGGAGTACCCAGAGTTGTTTCACTCAGGTACCATTTAAGTTTAATGTTTCTTTCCTTTATGTGATTTCGAGAACGAAATTCTTTTAAGAGGGGGAGAGTTGTAACGCCCCGAAACTCAAAAGAACGACGGGAGGCATTTTGGGCCAAATCTGGTATTTGGCAGGGGCACACAGCCTGGGACACGGGCGTGTCCCAGGGCGTGTCAGGCTCGAGTCGACGATTTGGCCGCGATGTCGACGAAATTTGGAGTCGACGATCGTCGAGCAGCGCACACGGCCTGAGACACGGGCGTGTCGAGCCCGTGTCGACGATCAGCCCGGGAGTCGACATTTTCGCTCGACGATGTGTCGAGACAAGACACACGGCCTAGGACACAGGCGTGTCCAAGGCCGTATCGTGTGGTCAACGAACTTCGCTCGACAAAGTGTCGAGATAATGAACACGGCCTGGAGCCCAGGCGTGTTCGGGTTTGACACGGGCGTGTCAAATTGGACACGGGCGTGTCCAAGACCCGTGTGAGTCTCGGGTTGTTTTCGGGGCTATGTCGACGGAGGTACATGGCCAACCACACGGCCGTGTTAGTTGGAACACGGACGTGTCAGATCGAACACGGGCGTGTCAGATGCCCGTGTGTTTTTCGAGACGAGTCGATTTTGACGGCGAATGAGGGACACGGCCCTGGACACGGGCGTGTCACAGGCCGTGTTCGACCCAGATTCTGCATTTTAGATCTGGATCGTGGCCGTTCGTTTCTTTAATTCGGGATCAGACGGCTGGGGGTTGTTAGTGCTTGGATATACACGGGATTGGACCCTTGAAACCCTCATTTCACTTGAGAGGTTCTCTTTCTAAAGTATAGAGAGAGAGGAGAGCAAAGGAGGAAGAAGAAGCTTAGATCCGGTCTTTGGAGGAGCTTCGGAGTTCCAAATCGCGAACCGACTTCGGATCTACGGAGGCAAAGAGAGTGCGGTGCTTTTCATCTGCTTACATTTTCATGGCGCCAAGGAAGAACACTAGGGTAATGATTCTCTTCTTGAGCATGTGAAACTCTCCTTCTTTGCATAGGAAGGTGAGCGAAGTAGGATAGGTATGCGGAGGATCGCGTGCGCGGCGGTTTCTCCATGATCCCCATTTGAATAGTGAGATGACGAGGGATTTTATAAAAAAAAGGACAAGGCCCCACCAAGAATAAACATCACTCGGCCTATACCAAATCCCCCAAAATTTTTTTATTGTTTGATTTCATTTGATTAAAATAAATATATTGTATTGAGACAATTAAAGAACTTTGAACGAGATTAATTATGTACATTTTTATAAGTCCATTAAAATTTGAAAGTATAAAAAGTCGAATAAATATAAGAAATAATAAATAAAAAACTTAAATTATTTGGCCGCAGTGCGATAACCGCGTCTGCCAGGCTGGCCAGGCCAGGGCCTCCGTCACGGAAGAACTGGCCACGATAAACACATATGTCACGAGAAGAATTCCAGTTTCTGAAGCTCCGCGAAGTAGGGAGAAGAAAATTGAGCCGCCGGAGAGAGAGAGAGAGAGAGAGAGAGAGAGAATTGAGCCGCCGGAGAAGACGAGCGTGGAAGAAGAAATCAACGGAGCTCGTCTTCTCCAGTTTTCCTTCCCATTCTGTCCGCGCGGAAAGAAGTGCACGGGTTTGAGAGAGGAGAGAGAAAGAGAGAGAGAGGGCGGAAGAAGTCGTTTATGGATTGAGCTTTGACTCTGACCCCACCCACCGTTAATGGCCGATTCAAACCTGTATCTAATCCCTCTTTTCTTACATTTCCATTATATTCCGCCATTGAAGTCTTCCTATATCTGACCCTTCTATCTTGGCCCCCTTTACTCCCCTGCTTTTCCAACCCCTCTCAATCTTTTCCATCTCGCTAACGTTTCCGCTTCTGTGCCCTTCGAAGAAGGAAATCTTAGTTCGAACAATCTGATTTCCTCGTTTTTTAGTAAACCCTCCCGATTTGCTGTAGATCTCTCAATTTTTTTTGCTAATTAGTTCTCCGGCTACTTGATCACGGATTGGTTGTTAAAACCCTAGCGAGGACCTCGGATCTTGAATAGGTATGGGTAACTGCTGCGCTAGGCCGTCTGGTTTTTCAGATGAGGAGAAGCCGAAGAATAAGAAGGCGAAGAAGCCGAACCCCTTCTCCATCGAGTACAACCGAGCCCCGAACACCGTCGGTTCCAAACTAGTGGTGCTCAAAGAGCCCACCGGCCGGGACATCGTAAGCCGCTACGAGCTCGGGGAAGAGCTGGGAAGAGGGGAGTTCGGGATCACCTATCTCTGCATAGAAAAGACAACGGGGGAGAAATTAGCTTGCAAATCGATCTCGAAGAACAAGCTGAGGACCGCCGTTGATATCGAGGATGTCCGGCGTGAGGTCGATATCATGAGGCATTTGCCGGCGCACTCCAACATCGTGAGCCTCAAAGATACTTATGAGGACGATAACGCCGTTCATCTTGTGATGGAGCTCTGCGAGGGTGGAGAGCTTTTTGACAGGATTGTCGCCAGAGGGCACTATACCGAGAGGGCGGCTGCTGCGGTCACGAAGACCATTGTTGAAGTCGTGCAGGTGAGATATGCTGCATTTCTAGACACTCTTTTCCTCTACATGATTTTTTTTTCTGTAGTTTAATCTTTCTGTTTCTGATATCTTCGTGGTTTAGGGTTTCTGATATAATTGAACCAAATTTAAATATCAATACTCGTTGACATGCTTCCTTTCTTAAAACTTTGCTGTATATCTATGTTTTCTTTAAAATTTGGTATAGGTTTAGAATCTGATGTTTGAGGCCCGACCTCACCTATGGAACTTCATCCACTTTTAAGTTCAATACTAGTTTTCTTTACTAGAATGCCTTCAATACTAGCACGTGTTCAATAGTCTGAAAATACTATTATGTGTTCAATGCTAGGTGCACTGCTTAAATCAAAACTAGTGTCACTCGATGAAGATGTATCCCAGTTAAAAAGAAAGTTGTCACTAGTTACAATTTTGGTTTAAGATCATTCAACCCTTCCATGTACACATTCTTCAATTTAAGAAAAATTCGTTGCTTGAAATTGCGATTTTGCAAGGTGCGCGTTTGCGACTATTTTCAATTGACACGGACCGAATGCACAACTGCTATTATTTATAAACAACACATACACTTATATTTGGGGACCCTGTGCACAACTGGTAGTATTTATAAATGGCACACACACACACACATATGTGTGTAATGTAATCATGTATTTTTTTGCTAAGACAAACTAAAATTCTCTATCACCAGCTTTGCATTAGCTATAATAATGAAGTTGCTTGACATCTATATATGTAGTTATTGAAGTTTTAAATGACCAAGATAATATAAATTTGAAACAATTTTATGAAATTCAAAATTTCAAAAGCCTGGATGTATTAGTGAATGTCATATTTGATAAAAATAACTACTTTACATAACATCTGCTGTCATTTCCATGTGAAGAAGCTTTTAAATATCGACAGAGCAGAGTTGGATTAGAAATGTTGTGCATTCCATGAGACCCGGGGAATGGAAATTTGAGGGCTCAGGTTCATATGAAGGTCCTATTTCAAGACCATGATCAGTCAAGTTTTTTCTTCTAATATAGCACAGAAGATTTATGAGCTAAACATTTTCATGGGGAGTGAAAAGAATGGTGATGTTGGTAGAGGTCCTTCCTTTTATTGTGATGGTCAGAATAGCAGCACTTAAATATGGGTTCCATTTACAAGGTGGTGGTGGTGGTCTTGAACGTGGTGGTTATGAATTGTTGTTCGTGAACTCCCGACCTCACCTAAAAAAATTCATCTACTTCATCTTCAAAACTAGTTTTTTTCCTTGATGTCGGTCTTAACTGTTGTCATGTCAAATACATTTTATTTCAGTGGTGTTTTTATCCAAACTCACCGGAGCAAAAATACCACATCAAACGGGTACTTTGTTTACTTATTTGCACCTTCACTAGCAATGTTTGCGCCATTTTCTTTTTTTCTTTGTTTGTTCTGTTTTTCTTGTGCCTTAGTAACTATACATTTGTGTTTCATACCTTTTTTTTCAGATTTTACATTTAAATCACATGTTAGGCACGTAGGCAAGAGTCTGTTATTCTCTTGGCTTCAAAAATACATATTATACATTCATTAAAGTGATACTCCAGTGCAATAGTTGAGTTTGGTTGTAATTATTTTCACTGTTATGTTTTTCATTGCAGGCGTGTCACAAGTATGGAGTGATTCATCGAGACCTGAAACCTGAGAACTTTTTGTTTGCTAATAAGAAGGAAACATCTGCTCTGAAATCAATTGATTTTGGCCTGTCTGTATTCTTCACGCCTGGTATGTTAGAGTTTTGTTCCTACATATATAGTTTTGTGCTACAGTTCTCATAACTACTGCACTTTGTTTCTTCATAATGTGCATGTGGGATGCAATCACAATAACATGATTGATGATGAGAGCTTTGAACTTTTTTCTTAAACTTTTTAATTGATTGTGTTTCATGAGCAGGTGAACGCTTTACTGAGATTGTGGGAAGTCCCTATTACATGGCCCCAGAGGTTTTAAAACGCAATTATGGCCAAGAAGTAGATGTGTGGAGTGCTGGAGTTATACTATACATTTTGCTTTGTGGTGTGCCCCCATTTTGGGCTGGTAAAGTTCTATAACAATGGTTCTCGAACACCCAGACACAACTTCACCGTCTTAGTATATCTTTTAAAAAAAACATTTTTTTCGAGTGATGCCTCCACAATTATAATGTTTGTGTTTCGTGCTTATAATTTTGCATTGATGAAATATGTTTGACTGCAGAAACGGAGCAGGGAGTAGCACAGGCAATTATTCGTTCTGTCATAGATTTTAAGAGAGATCCATGGCCTAAAGTTTCTGAGAGTGCTAAAGACCTTGTTAAGAAGATGCTCGATCCAAATCCGAAGCGCCGTTTAACCGCGCAAGATGTACTGGGTAAACATCAAGTTTTTTGAACAATTGAATTTATATCATGTGATTGTTTCTTTGAATCATGATATTAATGAACCTTTCAATTACCTTGGCAAGATAACTAAAGAAGTTAATTTTCACCCACATGGATTAGAGTAATGAAGGCCAGCTGTATTTCAAAGTGCTTGCAGCTTCTTGTTTATAACATCCCACTTACCATTGTCTGTTGCAGATCATCCTTGGTTGCAGAATGCCAAGAAGGCTCCAAATGTTAATCTGGGTGAAACTGTTCGAGCCAGACTTCAACAATTTTCCGTGATGAACAAGCTTAAAAAGAGAGCACTCAGGGTGAGATTCGTCCTCTTTGCATGGAATTGTGATAATACCATATTCCAAATGAATTCTTTTTAACTTTCCCTTGGAAACTATGTACTAAACCACAATCCCGCAGGTTGTTGCCGAACATTTGTCTGTAGAGGAAGTTGCAGATATAAAACAAATGTTTGAGAAGATGGACATAAACAAAAATGGAAGGATTTCACTGGAAGAGCTGAAGTTTGGACTTCATAAGCTTGGGCACCAGATTCCTGATGCAGATGTCCAGATACTAATGGAAGCTGTAAGTATAATACTCATGTTTTTTTTGCTCCTGGTTTGCTGGGTGTTATCAGATTCTCATCTTACAGAACTAAATATGTTGTTCTGAAATCAAACCTCAAGAACATGATTTGATTTATGGATCCAGATTTATATGATAATACATCCTTAAGCATCTCTCACATCTTGATTGGGTGTTAGAATTTAAAGAATGAAATGAGCGAGAAAATGGTGAGCCGCATCTTCTTGTGGGAGTTTAAATTGAGGAAAAGTAAAGGAAAATGCATAAAACTTTTCCTCATGATGAATTTTGTTTTTTCCCAAACTTAGCAGGGTGTGATGAAGCACATTCACATAATTATTTTGTAATTCCAAGTATTTCATCATCACATCTAGTTTTTTCCAATAAAGAAGATGGGCATGCTAAAGTATATATAAATTTCTTCTTTCCACTTTCAATCAACAATCTTCCATCTTTTATTCTCTTTCTACGGGAATATGTTACTTTCTCCCCTCAATTCCCAATAATAGTTCATCAAGTGCTCTTTTTCAGCATTTATGTGAAACTTATTCATTCTTATAGATGATTTGAATTGCTATTCTCTGTTTAGTTTGTATGGTGAGCTTAGTTCACTCTGAATGGCAGGCTGATGTTGATGGTGATGGAACCCTGGAGTATGGTGAATTTGTGGCTCTATCAATTCACCTGAAGAAGTTGGGAAATGATGAGCATCTACACAAAGCCTTCGCTTACTTTGATCAGAATAGGAGTGGGTACATTGAGATCGAAGAGCTCAGCGAGGCACTCGCGGATGACTTGGGTCCTAACCGCGAGGAAGTCATCAATGCCATTATCCGCGATGTTGACACTGACAAGGTTTGTTATCATAGCTCGATGAAAATCTTCTAGCGTGCTGCCTATACTCTTTATATAAACCTCTGTTTCCAAGTAACTTACATGGGCACGGGCCTTCCGATCCCTAGGATGGAAAAATTAGCTATGAGGAGTTTGCTGCAATGATGAAAGCGGGGACGGATTGGAGGAAGGCGTCGAGACAGTACTCACGTGAACGGTTCACGAGCCTAAGCTTGAAGCTAATGAAGGACGGTTCGTTGCAGCTAAATGACGGTGTTCGATGAGCACAAGGAGGCACAAATATCTCTCTCTCACGTGTCCGCGCAATCAAGAGCAACAATTTCCTTCTCGGATCTGGGTTAAGTGATTCTTTGCCCTTCTTAATTTCTTGGTTCTCCCTTTTACTTAGAACTTCTATGTTGTGTTTACTTGGTCACCTAAAAACGATGAAGATTGTTTGGGAGGAAAGATATATAGGAAATGGGCTGTATGTATATAATCACTGCCGAGATCTTGGTGCTGGCCTTCAAAAAAAAAAATTTTAAACTGATCTGCCTTCTTCCAAGCTCTCCGGCTCACAGAATGTCAAATGTCACTAATCCACATGTTAGGTCAAATGTAACCAGTCCACCTGTTAGGTCAAATGTTGAGTTAATTGTATGGGAGGCAAGTCAGACTGCTTGAATTTGGATTCATATGTTATTTTCATCCTCTAATTTTTAAAATGCATGTTATTCTTGTGTTATAAGCTAATAAGCTATTGTTAATTGATATATTTTTTTCTTTAGAGTAAGGTATCACCGTGTGCTATGAGCGGGCACTTAGGTCTTTTGATGAAATATAAAATTAGCAGTATTTATGAGTCGAATGGAATAACTCTTCAATCGAACCCAACTTTGTCATGGAATGCAAAGATTCAGATCCGTTCGATTATTTGAATCAGCATTTGTTCTGAAATCCTAGATTCAAATTCAAATTCATTTCAAATGGACCAAAACTACTCTAATTGGATGGATAAGATCATCTTTATATATAATATATTCATATTGTTTATGAACTATTTACGAATCTTGCCAATAGAGAATATTATTCGGATTCCAATACCATTTGAATTTGAATTTGGTTTCGAATTCGGATTTAAATTAAAAAAATATGAATCTTAATCGAATATTCCCGAATTATTTGGTTTCCGAAAAGCCCTATATAAAACAAACAACAATAAAAATTGAGGCTCTTGGAAGCTGGAATATGTATACAAAAATTGAGTATGAAATGCCAAGATAGGTAGAGTAGCCAGTATATGGATCCATCTATGACATAATGCACAATCAAACTATGCGCAGACGAGAGGAAAAAGATAAAATAAACAAAAAAATCAGAATGCATGAGACAGATTTTGTGGTTCACCTCAAAATGGGCTACTTTCAGGATCATCAACTGTTTGTTTTTTTATTGGATCAAGAACAGAGACACTGGTTACATAAAGTGTGTTGATTTTTGAATTTCAAAATGATTCAAATTTTAGAAGGACAAAGAATTTATATAGAAATTTGCATATTTACAAATATCCAAAACACTTGAGAGTATGTGGAGCAAAAATGCAGGGAAAGTAGCATTCTGGTTTTCTATTTCATAAAGGCATATTGATGAGACAGCAGTAAAGAGTAGGTGAAGCAAGATATTTATGGTAAGTAATATTATCAGAACAACATCATTTTGGTTTATTTATATGGCTTATATATGTGGATTTAGTAGACATCTCTTTGACTCTGGAGTCGCCTTTAAACTCACTGCCATGGAATATAGGCTCCGTTTGGCATGGTGGTGACCGTCATGAACATGGGGATTAAATTGTCATTCGTTAACGCCCACTTAAGGAACTAAATCAACTTTTATGTTCAAACGGATGATGTTTGCTAGATGATCCTTAATGAATGACGGTTTAACCCATGCGTTTACGACCGCCACCACCGTGCCAAACGGTGCCATAATTGTTGAAACCGGAAACCGGCCTCTTGTGGAGTTCGACCCTTGGGGAAGGGGTGGTCTCGCGCCTACTTCGCACCTGCAAGAAAAACAACGAGAGAGGCAAGGAAAGACAGACCCAAGGGCTCGGCAGGGAGGTCCCACCACAAACCCGGAAGATCTCTGAGCGCTTCCCCTCCTTAGCCAAGAGCCGAGCTAAGGTACTCTCAGAGAACACTTGAGAATGAGAGTAAGGAGGCACTGAAAGCGTCCCCTCTGAGGTACCCCTTGGGTCTTATTTATAGATTTTCAGAATCTGAACTGCCAATAACCGAAAGGACTGACCTGGAAGTACCAAAAGACCCCTGGATGGGTCTGCCAACAGCCAAACTCCGCTGTTCTGAACAGCTATGCGCAGTCCAACCTGGTCTGCCAACAGCGAGGCTCCGCTGTTCTGAGTAGCTATTCGCACCCCCGGGCGGTCAGCTCGCCTTCAGTTCCTCTGCAGGAGGCGGGCGCGACCTGGCTCCGGGGCTCGCCCGTTCTCCTTGGGCGAGCGCGTGCCGATATGGGCGAGCTGCCGACCTCTTGCCGGGCGGATCGGCGGAAAGGTCGCATGCGGGGGGTCAGCCGGCGGGTCGCCATCCTAGGGTCCAGCTCGCTCGCCGCGGGTTGCCAGCCCGCCCGGCTCGCGGCTGCGGGTCGCCAGCTCGGGTCCGGCCTGCTTGCTGCGGGTCGCCAGTCGCGGGTCCGACTCGCTTGCGGCGGGTCGCCAGCTCGCTCGCCTGAGATGGGCAGGAGCGGGCCAGCCCTTTAGTCGTTCAGCCCGTCCTGCCGCTTGGGTGCGAGTCGCGGGGCAGGCCTGTTCGACCTCCCTGGTGGGACCCGCTCGCCGGACACAGGGTTGTACACAATCCCCGCTCTTTTTGAGCTTGAACCAAGCTCGGAAAGAACCATCCAACCCGCGTGTTCGGCGAGCCCCTGTGCTGAGCTGGCAGGGAATCTTCTGGTGGGGGCCCACTGTTCTGCTATAAATACATACCGCTGACCCCTGTAGGAGGCTCCCCACATCCCTTTGTTTTCTCTGAGCAGTCTCTTGTTCCTCGATGCCGGTTAGCGAAGAAGTGCGAGCTCGCCTGGCGGCAGCGGTCCTGCAGACTCAGGAGGAGGCCCTCGAGGCCGCCCCATGGCTAGCTCGCGGATCCTCCGGCCCCCTCTTCAGGCCGGCGAAGGGGAAGATCGTTAAGCGTTCTCTGGCGGGTGACTGCCCGGCCTCCAGCTCGGCGGCGGGTGCTGAGGTCGTCCCCGGGGTGCGTGGCCTTCCGCCGATTATCGCTATTCGTCTGACTCCCTGTTTTGCAGGTAATTCCCTGTGAGGAGGTGGAGAACCGGGGAGAGGATCGTCCCCCGCCTCCATCGCCTGAGAAGATCGCGAGTTCCCCAGGTCCGGATCGCCCACCTCCGGAAACTCCCCGTCCAGCGGTCTCCCATGGGCTGGGGAAATCTCTTGAGACCCTCGAGGGAGGGAACTTTCAGGATCGGCCGGGCTCTTCCCGCCCATCTGTCGGTGCGGGCGATGTGCCCACCCCTGGTGAGCTGGTTTTTATCGTTGACTTTGCCTCTTGCTCGCTCATCCTGACCCCTCCCTGCTCGCAGGCTTCCGCAGGGCCTCGCCTGAGACCGAGATGAGCGAAGGGTACTCGCCTCCGCCTGACGTGGACAGTGTATCTGACTATCTGGGCGACCCGAACGATGCGGCGGGAATGAAGAGGCAGGTGACGCGGCTATTCCAGAAACACACAATGCTGCTGCAGGAGGCCATAAGGAGGATCGAAGGCGACAAGGCCGAGACCGATGCCCGGCTCGCGGCCTTGGAGGGCCCTCGGCGTGAAGCGGAAGACGACGACGTCACCTCGCCGGGCGTGCATATAACGCGAGCCGAGGGGCATCTTAAGAGCGCCGTGGAGCAGGTCGGCCGGGCTCAGCGGGAGCTGGTGGCGGTTCGCGATTACCACGATCCCCGCGTGCCGCCTCGGGCGGGGACGAAGAGGCGGCACAGGTGGAAGTGGGTCGAGTACTGACCCAGTTGTTTGCCCCTCGCTCGCGTGATACCGCGGGGTTACCGTCATCTCGAATTTATCTTGTATTTGTATTTGTAATTGCTTGCGACTCTTTTAGCCTGCCTATGGGCCTGACTATTTTGTTGCTGAGATGTATTGAAATTGTTGCGCTGCTCTTCTTTGGTCTTCTGTGTGCGGGTTAGGGGGAAAGGTCCATTCTTCTCTTCGCGCTGATCGGGGCGGGGGCGAGCCGAGGAGCTCGCTAGACGGGGAATCCCCCGTCTCGCGCGGCATGCCGTGCGGGTGCGGGTTGGGGTTGGTTCGCCCGCACCGGTCTCCCGCGGCTGCAGCCGGGCGAGAACCGTGCCGGCTCGACCTTTGAGGTGTGCTCGCGCGCGGGAAGTCGAACCGTCGGATTAATTTTTGCTATCCGCACCCCATCTTTTGGCGGGAAGTTTCTCGCCCCTTCTTTTTTCCTATAAATAGGTCCTGCCGGCCCTTATTTCTTCACCGACTCCAAAACGTCTTCTCGCTTCCCCTTTTCTCGCGAAGTGCGATTCTAGCTCGCCTCCCGGCTTTTTGTCTCGCGTTCGGCGGCGAATCAATCGGGGATGGGCGGAGGCGGCGGCGACGCGGACGGCCGAAGCAAATGCGCTTGGACCTTCTCCGAGCACGATTTCCCTCGCGCCGTCATCACAGAGCGCGAATACTTGGAAGCTCTAGGCGACCACATCCCGGCCGGGTTTTCTGCGAGGCGACCTGATGAGAGGGAGAAGATCAACGACCTATTTGGGGATGAGCTCGCCATCCCTCTCGCTCACTTCGAGGTGGGCCTGCGACTTCCCCTGTGGCCCGAGGTGCGCCAGGTGCTCAAATACTTCGGGGTCGTCCTGGGCCAGATGACCCCGAACTCCATCGCCGTCATGATGGGGTTCGCCTGCTTCTTGCGAGGGGAGCGGGTGGAGTTCAGCCTCGCGGTATTCCGGAAGCTGTTCTCCTTCAGGGCGAACCGAGACGGGACGGCCTACTTCTCCAGCGCCCACCTCAAGGTGCGGGAGACCGTCAACAAGAGCCACAACTGGCTGAAGAAGTTCCTGTTCGTCAAGGGGGACTTCGGCAACGTGCCCTTCTCGCCGGTGCAGCTCAGCGAGGCGAGCTACCGGCCACCCAACCTAGGCGGCCATGAAGCCGACCTGTTCGCGTTCTTCGTCGGGAAGAACTTCGAGGTCGCGTTCCTGCGCCGCCACCTTGACGATCTCGCGGTTGTCGCGCCGGGGGGAGGTTTGCTACTCGTCTCCATTAGTCCTTACTTTCCCACTCTTCTTTCATCTCACCTTCCCTTCTTCGCAGGCGAACGCGACATTCCCCTTCATCCTCCTTACGAAAGCGCCCGGATCCCCCCCGGGGTTCTCGCCCGCGCCCAGGCCGCGGATGCCGCTCAGCGCGACATCTCATCGGTCCCGGCCAAGAAGCGACCGGGCGGCGGGCAGTCAGCGCCTCCGCCGAAGTCGGCGAAGACCGCGGATCAACAACCATCCGCGGGCCAAAGAAAGGGTAAGGCCCCCGCGGTCTTGTCGACTGACCCCCCCTCGCCCCCGCTGGTTGTCTCGACCAGCGATTCTCCGGTCGGGGCGGCGGGCACCTCCGCGCCGCCGGGCGGGTCTGGAGCCGCTGCGGAGCCGGTGCCGAGAGGGCATCGGAACTTCGGCTACGGCGAGAGGTACTTGGACGAGCTCGGCGTCCCGCTCCTGGCTTGGGACAAGGAGTCGAATCGCGCAACGATCTCGACCCTGCTGCCGAGCTGGATGGAGCAGGATACAATCGGCGGGGAGGCGTACAGCTTCTCCTTTGGGCTGTACTCGCGCGAAGACGCCGCCATATACGACAAGGAGGAGACGCGGGTGCTGATCCACGAGAGCTCGCGGGCCCAGCTGCGCGGCCTGGAGCTGGCTCATATGGTGGGGCGGCGCTGCACCCAGGTGGAGCGGAACGCCGCGTCCATCCAAAAGATGGCGGAGGAGAAGGAAGAGGCCCGGAAGCTCGCTCGGGAGGACGCGGATCTTCAGAGAGGGCGAGTCGCCGCCGCCGAGGAGACCCTCGCGCAATATCTGGGCGGGGTGGTACGCTCTCAACCGGAGCTAGTCTCTTCTTCTTGCGAA
Organism: Platanthera guangdongensis; assembly: GCA_039583875.1. Taxonomy (NCBI): domain Eukaryota; kingdom Viridiplantae; phylum Streptophyta; class Magnoliopsida; order Asparagales; family Orchidaceae; genus Platanthera; species Platanthera guangdongensis. The sequence continues at coordinate 9,094,459 of CM077158.1, forward strand.
CGCGGCTCATGATAATTCCTATTCCGTTTTTCAGGACGCGGCGACTGCGAGCCAGATGGGCGCCGAGATTGCCACCCTTCGCCAGGAGAAGGCGGCGCTGGAGGCCCGGGTACGCGAGCTGGAGGCCGCTGCCGCTGTCCCTCCACCGGGCAGCGGGGTCTGCCCGCGCGAGCACCTGTCCGACTATGACCTAGAGGTGCTAATGCAGAAGAACGCGGCCATCGCAGCGAGATACACGATGCAGACGCTGAGGCGCGCGGATCTGCTCACGAGCGAGGCAGCGGGACTCTCGGCAAAAGACGTGGTGCCGGCGCTGTTCCTCCCCGTGCCGGAGCCCGGCGACAGAAGCTTCCAGCCGCTTTAGGGTTTCCATATCTTGCGTTTTTTGTAATTTGCCCTGTAGATGAACAGTGTAAGAAATCTGGTCTGAGTTGTATGCGCGAGTTGCGCTTATACTCTATATTTCCGTCTATTGTTCCTTTTACACTGTTCTTTTTACATTTCTCGCCTGTTTTGTTTTTCTAATGATGTCACTGCCGGATGGCGCGACCCGTCCCAGCGGCCCGGCTCTGACAAGGCGAGCTGGCTCGTCCATCGAGCGAGACGAGCTGGTTCGTCCGCCGAGCGAGGCGAGCTGGTTCATCCGCCGAACGAGGCGACCTGGTTCATCCGCCGAACGAGGCGAGCTGGTTCGTCCGCCGAGCGAGGCGAGCCGGCTCGCTCCTCGGCCGCACGCTTAGTTTTCGGGGGACTCTCGCCCAGGCCTTTGCCTTTACTCGACCACCTCTCCCGGGGCTTGAGGGTGGGGCTATGCTAGACCCTCTCCTTCTTTTCTGGCTAACTCTTGCGATTCCGTCCTGCTGCGCACGCTTTCCGGGTAGTTCCCGGCCTTGCCGGCTAGGTGGGAGTCTGACAACGCGATTCGCTCTAGGTCGCAGGCCATTGCTTTCTGAGTCATTCCATCGAGTGTCATCCGGCCCTGCCAGCTAGGGGGGGAACCTGGCAGCGGGATCTTCTCGAGGCTAGGGATGACACCGAGTGACTTCCGGCCCTGCCAGCTAGGTGAGAGCCTGGCAGCGGGATCTTCTCGGGGCCCAAACTCATTCTCCCTCGAGTGACTTCCGGCCCTGCCAGCTAGGTGAGAGCCTGGCAGCGGGATCTTCTCGAGGCTAGGGATGACACCGAGTGACTTCCGGCCCCGCCAGCTAGGTGAGAGTCTGGCAGCGGGATCTTCTCGGGGTCCAAACTCATTCTCCCTCGAGTGACTTCCGGCCCTGCCAGCTAGGTGAGAGCCTGGCAGCGGGATCTTCTCGAGGCTAGGGATGACACCGAGTGACTTCCGGCCCTGCCAGCTAGGTGAGAGCCTGGCAGCGGGATCTTCTCGGGGTCCGAACTCATTCTCCCTCGAGTGACTTCCGGCCCTGCCAGCTAGGTGAGAGCCTGGCAGCGGGATCTTCTCGAGGCTAGGGATGACACCGAGTGACTTCCGGCCCTGCCAGCTAGGTGAGAGCCTGGCAGCGGGATCTTCTCGGGGTCCGAACTCATTCTCCATCGAGTGACTTCCGGCCCTGCCAGCTAGGTGAGAGCCTGGCAGCGGGATCTTCTCGAGGCTAGGGATGACACCGAGTGACTTCCGGCCCTGCCAGCTAGGTGAGAGCTTGGCAGCGGGATCTTCTCGGGGTCCGAACTCATTCTCCATCGAGTGACTTCCGGCCCTGCCAGCTAGGTGAGAGCCTGGCAGCGGGATCTTCTCGAGGCTAGGGATGACACCGAGTGACTTCCGGCCCTGCCAGCTAGGTGAGAGCCTGGCAGCGGGATCTTCTCGGGGTCCAAACTCATTCTCCATCGAGTGACTTCCGGCCCTGCCAGCTAGGTGAGAGCCTGGCAGCGGGATCTTCTCGAGGCTAGGGATGACACCGAGTGACTTCCGGCCCTGCCAGCTAGGTGAGAGCCTGGCAGCGGGATCTTCTCGGGGTCCAAACTCATTCCAACTCTCCGACCAAGCCTAGGTATGACAATCCTGGGGGGGAGGAAAAAGAAAAGCTTTATTATAATAAATCGTGTTGCTTACAGGAGATTAGGGAAAAAATCTCTTCAAGTCGTCTCCACTCCAGGTGAGACTCAGGGCCTCGCCCTCTATATTTTGGAGTCGATAGCCCCCCGACTTCAAAGCTTCCTTCACAATGAACGGCCCCTCCCAACTGGGGTTGAGTTTCCCCACGGACGCTGACCGCCCTGCCGCGTCCACCTTCTTCAGTATCAGGTCCCCTTCAGCGAACTGCTTGACCCTGACATGCTTGTCGAAGTATTTTGCCATCCTCCTTTTGACCTCTTCCTGCCGGATGGCCGAAAGGTCTCTCAACTCCTCCACCATGTCGAGGGAGAGCCTCAGTTCCTCCCCATTCTCGGCTTGCCATTCCTCCCGGCCTTCTCTGGCCGTCCCGACTCGTGGCGTTTGGACTTCAAATTCTATGGGGAGCACCGCCTCGCACCCATGGGAGAGCTTGAAGGGGGTCTCCCCCGTGGCCGTGTTGGGAGTGGTTCTAAGGGCCCAAAGGACGGCGGGGAGCTGCTCCACCCAACTCCCTCTCAAGTTTTCCACCTTCTTTTTGAGGAGATTGACAATGATTTTGTTCGCCGCCTCCACCTGCCCGTTGCTCCTGGGGTGGTGGACCGAGGCGAATCTGAGGTCGATCCCAAGCTGCTCGCAAAAGCTGGTGAACTCGGCGCTGGCGAACTGAGGCCCGTTGTCTGTGACGATGGCCTGGGGCAGCCCATGGCGACAGATGATCTCCCCCCAGACGAAGTTCCTGATTACCTGGGAGGTCACCTTTGCCAACGCCTTCACCTCCATCCACTTTGAGAAGTAGTCGATCATCACCAGGAGGAACCTTCTCTGGCCGCTAGCCTGGGGAAACGGCCCAACCAAATCCATCCCCCAGATTGCAAAGGGCCAGGGGGCCGTAATGCTCTTGAGTTGCTGGGCCGGCTGTAGCTGGAGGGGGGCAAATAGCTGGCACTTATGACATCTTTTTGCGAACTCCGCGGCGTCCCGTCCCAGGGTGGGCCAGAAATACCCCTGCCGGACTATCCTCCCCTCCAAGGTCCGACTCCCGGAATGACTCCCGCACTCCCCTGAGTGGACTTCTTCCAAGATCCTCTGTGCCTCGCCCTCGGATACGCAGCGAGCCAGCATCCCGGAAAGGGTTTTTCTGTATAGTTGCCCGTCTTTGAGGAGGTAGTAGGCGGACTTGTGCCTCAGCTTCTTCTTGTCTACTCCTTCCGGATACTCTCCCGTGGAGAGGAAAACTACTACTGGGTCCATCCACGAGGGCTGCTGATCGATCTCCATGAGCTCCCCTCTTCGATGGAGGGGCGGAACAGGTCGGTGATGGTGCCCCCCATCCGGGGGCCATGCTTCGCCAGTTGATCGGCCTGTTCATTCTTTCCCCTTGGCACGTGTTGGATGGAGAAGGTCTGGAAGGTCCCTATGACCCCCTTCACTTTGGCCAAGTATAACTTCAAAGCGGGCTCCCTTGCTTCGAACTCCCCGTTGATCTGGGAAGCCACCACCATGGAGTCGGTCAGAACTTCCACATCCAGCACCCCCAACTCTCTGGCCAGGCGTAGTCCCGCTATCACTGCTTCGTACTCGGCCTGGTTGTTAGTAATGGGGAAATGTACCACCACCGTCTGCTCAATCTGAGTCCCTTGGGGGCTCTCCAGGACCACTCCTACTCCGAGAGAATGCCTTCCTGATGCTCCGTCCACCCTCACCTTCCAAGGAGCCGGGCAAGTGAGCTTCCCCTCTGCTACTTCTACCACGTAGTCGGCCAGGAAGTCGGCCATCGCCTGAGCTTTGATCGAGAGCCGTGGCACGAAGGAGACATCGAACTCGCTTAGCTCCACCGACCACTTGGCCAGCCGGCCCGAGTGCTCCACCCCCTCGAAGATATTGCGGAGAGGATGGTCTGTCACCACTCGGATCGAGTGCGCCTGGAAGTAAGGCCGTAGCCTCCGGGCCGAGATGATCAGTGCGAACGCAAGCTTCTCCAAGATTGGATATCGGAGCTCGGCCTTCCTCAGGACTCGGCTGACATAATAAATAGGGAGCTGCCTCTTCCCCTCTTCTCGCACCAAGACGGAGCTCAGGGTCTCTGCCCCGACCCCGAGGTATAAGAACAAATCTTCACCCTCTTTCGGCCCCTGGAGCAGCGGGGCCTGTGTTAGCTGCGCCTTGAGGGCCTGGAACGCCTCCTCGCATTCCTTAGTCCACTCGAACCTCTGGCCCCCCCTCAGTGTTTTGAAGAAGGGGGAGCACTTCTCCCCTGCCCGAGAGAGGAAGCGGCTCAGTCCTGCTAGCTTCCCGGTCAACCGTTGGACCTCCTTCGCATTCCGCGGGGACCCCAGCTCTAAGATAGCCTTGACCTTGTCGGGATTCGGCTCGACCCCCGCGGGGGTGAGGAGATGCCCCAAGAATTTCCCCGGCTAGCCCCGAAAACACACTTAAGGGGGTTCAGCCGCATCTTGTATCGGCGCAGGGTGGCGAACGTCTCCTGCAGGTCCCGGAGGTGGGAGTCCACGTCTCGGCTCTTGATCATGAGGTCGTCCACGTAGACCTCCAAGTTTCTCCCCCTTTGCTCCTTGAAGACCCTGTCCATCATTTTTTGATAGGTGGCACCAGCGTTCTTCAACCCGAACGGCATCATCTTGTAGCAATAGCAGCCGTCCCCTGTGATGAATGAGACATCCTTTATATCCGGGGGGTGCATCCTGATCTGATGGTAACCTGAAAATGCATCTAAAAAACTCATTACAGAAAAACCGACGGCTGAGTCAACCAGCGCGTCGATCCGAGGCAAGGGGTAACAATCCTTAGGACAAGCTTTATTAAGAAGGGAAAAATCGATACACAGGCGCCAGCGGCCGTCTCCCTTTTTGACCATCACAACGTTCGAGACCCAGCCGGGGTATTGGATTTCGGACACGAAGCCCGCTTTGAGAAGTTTTGCCACCTCCTCCCTGATGGGCTCCGCTAGCTTGTCCGCCGTGGATCTCTTCTTCTGCTGGACGGGGCGTGTTCCCGGGTCCAGGTTGAGGCGGTGGCAAGCCACATCCGCGTCAACCCCCGGCATCTCCGCGGCGCTCCAGGCAAAGATGTCCACGTTCTTCTGGATGCACTCCAGCATCCTGCCCTGGTCCTCCGGGGTCAGCCCCCCGCTGACGCGGATCTTCTCCACCCTGCCTCCGCGGGTGAGCACCTCCAGCTCCACCACCTCCTCTGCGGCCTCCAGTCTGGACTGCTCCCCCCATCCCTCGGCATCCCCTTCCTCCTGAACGGGGACCTCTACCTCCATTCCCCCTGCCACGGCCCTTACTTCGACCACTTCCTCCAAACCTCCTCCCGCCTTTTCTGCGCAGCCCTTCACCTCCAGCTCCACCTCTCCGGCTCCCTGCTCGCTTGCCTCCATCCTCCGCCCCATCTCCTCGGCCCCTTCCTGCCAAGAGATGGTGTTCACCGCGGTGACGTAGCATTCCCGTGCCACCTTAGGGTCTCCCCTAACCCTGACCTGCGCCCCCTCAGCGTTGAACTTCAAGCACTGATGGAAAGATGAGGGGACGCAGCGGAAGGCGCTGATCAGGGGCCTCCCGAAGATTGCGCTGTAGCTGCTGGGGGCGTCCACAATGACGAACTTGCAGTTTCGGGACTGCCCCCCCAGGGTGACATGGAGGCCGACTCCTCCCTCTACCTCCTTCCTTTCTCCCGAGAACCCGAACAAGGGCCCGTCCGAGGCTAGCACCCTCTTAGCTTCTACCTGCATCACGTCAAACGCCTTCTTGAAGACGACGTTCACGGAACTCCCATTGTCCACTAGGATCCGAGTGACCGTGAAGTTCTCGATGGCGGCCTTGATGACCAGCGCATCACAGAACGGATCCTCGTGATCCGGCATATCACTTCTGGAGAAGGTGATCCTCTCCTCTGGCGGCGGGGTTTGGGACGTGGAGGCGACGCTCCGCCGATACATGGTGTGGAGACTTGCCTTGCGGGAAGCCTCGATCCCCACTCCCCCGTGGATCACTCCGATCGTTCCTCGGGTCCCCACATCCACCCGGTCTTCACAGCGATCCTCCTCCGTCCGAGGCAGGACCTCCTCGATCCTCACTTCCTGCCGCACCTCCTCCTGCTGCTGCTGCCGCCCCCTGTTCTCTCTCATCTCCAAGAATTCCGGGCACGTGGCCGTTGCGTGCCCCTCTTCCTGATGGAAGTCGCAGTAGGGCAGCTCCACCCTGAACTCCCTTCTCCTCCTCCTTATGACCCCTCTCCTTGCTCCCAGAGCTATGGCCATGGCCTCCTCCTGATCGGGGAGCCGCGGCCTCTGACCCTGCCTCCAGCCTGGGGGGTGGAACTGGTCCTGCCTCCCCTGATAATGACCTCTCCCGTAATATCCCCTCTGTGGCCCCTGCCCCTGCCACTCTGGTCTCCAGCCCAGCCTACGGTCGGGCTCCTGGCGCCCCCATCCCGGCTGCTGTCCTTGGAGCTGCCTCTGCTCCCTCGGCCTGGGCTCCTCCCTCCTCTCTTCCTGTCTTCTTCCTCCCTTCGACTCCTTCTCCTCCTCAGTCGCCCACCTGGCCAACTTCCTCGCAAATTCTGGGTTCGACGCCTCCCCGTCGACCTCTCTCGCCGCCCTCTCCATCAGCTCCTCGTAGGAGAGAGGGGGAATCCTCTTCAGTTCCATGCGGAAGAAACCCTGCTGCAGGCCCAGGGTGAAGGCCATCATCAGACTGTGGCCCGGCATCTCCTGGACCTGAGTGACCTCCTCCTGGAACCGATCGACGTAGCTTCCCAACGTCTCGTTCACCCCCTGCTTTATGTGGAACAGGGACTCGGACTCCTTCTTCCTCTTCTTTGCGGTGGTGAACCTCAACATGAACCCTCAGCGCAGGTCCTCGAAGCAATAGATGGAACTGGCCGGCAGCTGGTGGAACCATTCCCTCGCCTTATCCCGGAGGGTGATGGCGAAGAGACGGCACTTGAATCCGTCCGACATCTGACGGATGGAGACCACGTCCTCGAACCACTGGACGTGCTGAACCGGGTCTCCCTTCCCGGTGTAGTAGGTCATCTCGGGCTCTCTGAACCCGTCTGGTACTGGAGCTGAGGAGACCAGCTCGCTGAAGGGGCTGCCTCCCCCCACCTGGCGGGCCGGCGAGTCACGCGGACCCAGCTCGCCGAATCGGCCTCGGCCTGCCGAGCCGGGGAAGAGCTCGCGCCCCGAGAGCTCGCTCCCCCGACCTTCCTCGGCCACTTCCTTCCCGGCTCGCCTGCCCGGAGCGTCCTCGCCCAGAGAGGGGGCGGCCGCGATCTGGGCTGCCGGAGTCGAACACTCGGCCCGCACGCCGAGTGCGATCTTGACGAGATCCAGCACCTCGTTCCTGAAGTCTTCAAACATCCCCACTGTCGCGAGAGCTGGGTTGGGCGGCGAGTTCTGCCTGTCAGATCCTTGACCTCCCGTCATTGAGCTCGCCGAAGCTTTTCTGCACTGACCACTCTCCACGCTCACCGCACCAAGATGTTGAAACCGGAAACCGGCCTCTTGTGGAGTTCGACCCTTGGGGAAGGGGTGGTCTCGCGCCTACTTCGCACCTGCAAGAAAAACAACGAGAGAGGCAAGGAAAGACAGACCCAAGGGCTCGGCAGGGAGGTCCCACCACAAACCCGGAAGATCTCTGAGCGCTTCCCCTCCTTAGCCAAGAGCCGAGCTAAGGTACTCTCAGAGAACACTTGAGAATGAGAGTAAGGAGGCACTGAAAGCGTCCCCTCTGAGGTACCCCTTGGGTCTTATTTATAGATTTTCAGAATCTGAACTGCCAATAACCGAAAGGACTGACCTGGAAGTACCAAAAGACCCCTGGATGGGTCTGCCAACAGCCAAACTCCGCTGTTCTGAACAGCTATGCGCAGTCCAACCTGGTCTGCCAACAGCGAGGCTCCGCTGTTCTGAGTAGCTATTCGCACCCCCGGGCGGTCAGCTCGCCTTCAGTTCCTCTGCAGGAGGCGGGCGCGACCTGGCTCCGGGGCTCGCCCGTTCTCCTTGGGCGAGCGCGTGCCGATATGGGCGAGCTGCCGACCTCTTGCCGGGCGGATCGGCGGAAAGGTCGCATGCGGGGGGTCAGCCGGCGGGTCGCCATCCTAGGGTCCAGCTCGCTCGCCGCGGGTTGCCAGCCCGCCCGGCTCGCGGCTGCGGGTCGCCAGCTCGGGTCCGGCCTGCTTGCTGCGGGTCGCCAGTCGCGGGTCCGACTCGCTTGCGGCGGGTCGCCAGCTCGCTCGCCTGAGATGGGCAGGAGCGGGCCAGCCCTTTAGTCGTTCAGCCCGTCCTGCCGCTTGGGTGCGAGTCGCGGGGCAGGCCTGTTCGACCTCCCTGGTGGGACCCGCTCGCCGGACACAGGGTTGTACAATAATAACAGCACCTGCTAGAGTTTTTAAGTGTAATGCCATGGAATTAATTATCTTCTAGGCTCCTGTTGTGTTTGTTTATTTGTTTTTTTTGCCCGTTTGGGGGATCTCCAAAAAACACTGGTTTATACATAATTTCCGTCTCAGGCAGGAAATCGTGTTTAGAAACAACATGGGCGAGGTGGGATTCAAGAGCTCATTGTTGTTGAAACTTACGGGTGTAAGAGTTTTCATCGTTAATAATATTGTAGAAAACATGAAGATTCTTCATAATAGATACAAACCATATATCAAATTTTATAAGGTTTATAAAGAATGATTAATTACTAATATTTATGATGCATAGCTTATAATTAAGTTTGTAAATTAGTGTGTGAATTCGTAATCATTATTCTTGAACAATAATGGTGGGGGTGTTTCTCATTCCTGGCTGTGGTGAATTTTGGTCCTCTTTATTTGGGATTCTAAAATGGAGTTCTATATCACAATAAGAATTGATTCTCTTTTAATATAAAAGTGCATACTTTAGATTAGTAAAGTGTCTTGGCTCAAGAGTGGGCCAGAGCGCACAAACAGTCAAAATTGAGAACTAAGAGCAGGCGACAAGATTTTTACGTGTAAATCTTGGAATGGGAAAAAATCACGAGGCTAGGCCTAATTCTGACAAAATCAACTAGCATCGGGTGAGTACAAATATCATCTTTTCAGAGAGTGACATGCAATCTCTCATTTACAAAATATTTTTAAGTGTTTGGAGTATGAGAAAGCTAAGCGATGTGGAGTGCTTTTTTGGAACGAGGCGTGAAGTGCCTTCAGGAGCAGTCTTGAAAGTGGAGCGGGTACGCGGGAGGTACATGCTGAGCGGAGCGTGCAGGCGCGCACTGGAGCAGACTTCTTAGAATTGGAGCGGACACGCGGAGAGTGTGTGCTGAAGCAGACATGTTGGAGCGGTCACGCAGGAAGTGTGTTGAAGCAGACTTGGTGTTGGAGCGGCCATGCGAGAAGTGCGTGCTGAGTGGACTTGAAGGAGCGGTTATGTGGAGAGCGCGTGTAAAGTGGAAGTGTGTGTTGAGGACATGGTCTTCGCAGGAAAACCTTAGAGCTCTCTACTCTCCATTTTTCTGGACTTGAACGGCGCGCGTTGCTAGTGCCCGCGCTTGCGCGTGCGAGCATACTTAGGCTCCGTTTGACACGGCGTTTTGGCTCCAGTGTATTTGGACAAAAACACCACTATCGTAGATGTATGTTTGGCATGCCAACGTTTATAACCACCACCTAGAAAATAAAACTACTTTTGCACTCTATGAACTTCCTCAGGTGAGGTCGGGCATTCACAAAAGACAATTTATAACCACCATGTTCATGACCACCACTGCCAAACAGAGTCTTAGTGGCGAAATATCTAGGTCCAGGCCCATGCGCAAAGATGTCAGACTTGTAAAACTTTCTGAAACGGGAGTTAACGAGGTCGCCGGAACACGCAAGATATGATTTTATAATGTACTTGGGGAATACAAAAAATACAACAAGAAGTTAACCGCGCTGACTGATTCCAGTAACCGCACAAGCCGCCTGCTCTCCAGCTGAGTCCGCCAAGACCGCCGAAGCAACCTAATCGTGGCTAACTGCGCGGACTGCTGTTATTGCAAATGCTGAGCCAGGAATAGAACCCGCTGATTGACCGGGCGAACAGCTCCGCTTATCCGCAACTTCGAGGAAGAGATCAAGCAACTAAGACTGCGACCTGCTGCTTAACCGTTGACTGTATCCGCGAACTGTTTCACACCAACGTTCCTGCTAATCGCTTAGTCGCCTGGTGTTAGCCGCACAACCTGCATAGAACCAACTTCCTTAGTCGCAGCGGTTAGAAAACCGTAACCGCAAAATCAAGTGCGAACTCGTTCTTACTATTAACCGCTTAATTTATGACGAGCCGAAGGGTCCTATTTATAGATGTGAGGAGTAGTGTCGTCACCACCTACACCGATAGGATAACCACTTATCAAAATTGTCAGCTAACACCTTGTATCCGCACAGAGCGGACACCAAACCAGTTCGCCAAGTCACGCCAAACAACCACTGTCGGATAAACGACCAGTCCGCCTGACCCCGCGGACACTGCTACAAGTTCGCGTATTCGCAACTTGGACAATCCGTCCAGCCAATACTGCCGAGTTCGGCGAACACCATAGCAGTCCGCACCAGGCAAACTCGGTGAATACCGAGCAGTCCTCACCAATGCGAACTCGACAAGCGAGACAACTATATGGACTTGGTCCCCCCAAGACCAAGTCCAACGAAATCCGCGGTTATCAATTTTAACTGCGCCACCTGATACCGAGATCACGCCCTACCGAACAACTCTAGTCCGCCACCATGCGGACTGCTCCATCAGTCCGCGCGACCTCCAGACAAACTTGTCCGCACAAATATGCTTACTCCACGATCGAACATCCAGATCGCAACCATTGATCCGTGCCAGACACCGACGAGCTCCAAGTGAGTCCGCAAGGACCGCAACACAACCCAGCAAACTCTGATCTACCTCGCCCGAGAAAGCACATGCGACCTGGCGGCAAGCCACCCCAGTCCGCAATATCCGGTTGTCTCCTTGTGAATCAGAGAACCCGCCGAACTCGGCGACCTCCAAAGGAGTCCGCCACTAACCCACGAATAACAATCCTATCTGCCCGGTTACACCACCAAAGTGCTTGCTGGTCCAGACCGCCAAACAAGAACCACAGCCGAAACCGGCTGCCCGACTAGGCTATCCGCCAAAGCTATCTGATGGCTAGTACACGCGGTCTCTGCGGTCTGTGCGGACACTCCAACTTGTCCGCCCAACTTCCCCCAACTTCACACTTCAACAATTTTAACAAGATTTTTTTACTATTCACACATCTAAAATGTCCCCAAAACATCCCATTGTAATTCAAACAGATATACCCGACATATCCCGAGTTAGACCGGACCCAAAAATCCTGCGCTTTAGTGGCATTAATTTTGAACATTGCATTACTTCGTTGGTTGGTGGATTTAGATTTGATGCGTGGACTTTCTTTTCATTTCGTGATTGTGAGGCGTTTACGGCATAATTCCATTTTATGTTACAATCTAATCACGTGCCACGTGGCACATATCACGTACGAACAAAAATTAGGTGCGTTACTCATCACCTATTATAAGGTGCTTATGCAGCCCAAGGTGCACGATGCGCGATCTGACAGTGCACAAAATAATATCGTATTTACATTAAAAAAATATGTAAAAATCGGACGACTAAGATTGAAAGTCGGACGGCCAAGATTTCGGCAAGCACCTTAAATTAGATGCGAGTAATGCACCAACAAATTTTTAGTCGCGTACAGCAATGGGGGTAAAATGTGGTTGCAGTGGAAGCACGTCTTCTATTTTGGCCACACCTTCTAAAATTACCGGATATAAATGAATTTGAGCCGTGGGAATTAAAATCGAGTGCCTCAGGCCCTCAATTCAATTTATATAAAATTATAAATAAATTTGAAATTAATAATTTTATCAATTTAATAAGGATTAATATTTAGCCAATTTAATGAGGATTAAAAATTGGCCGTTTATATTGGTAGCCTGCATTTTAATATTGACAGCCCATTGGCTATTTGGCAGCACAGAAAATTGATAATGATAATTCATTAGTTATTGGTAGCCCAATTTTTTTTTTCAAAAGCTATATAACCACGTTATCCATCTTCGTGATGATTACAACAAAACTCAACCCTTTATCAATTTTTCTAGCTCATTCAATCCGTTCTTTTTTGCTAATCGGAAAAGTGTAAAAATGCGGAACCCGGAATTAGCTAAATACGGGTTTCACATGTTTTTTGAAAATAGGTCTACAATATGACATTTTAAGGAAAAAATGATCAACATAAAAGTTGTAGATCTCGACGAGATCTACAACTTTCATGTTGAACACTTTTTCTAAAAATATCATATAATAGACCTATTTTCAAAAGTCGCGGCATCAGGCGGAACTATTGGTTGAATCGCATAGTTCCGTCCGGGTTGCACCCATTTTGAAAATATGCCTACTATATTGCATATATAGGAAAAGTGTTCAACATGAAAGTTGTAGATCTCGTGATCTCGTCGAGATCTACAACTTTCATGTTGAATATTTTTTCTAAAAATGTCATATATTAGACAAATTTTTAAAAGGCGCGGAACCGGCCGGGCTCGTCCGAGTTTTAAAAGCTTAGGCGAGCATGTTTTGGGGCTGCTATTAGCGGTCATATTATGTGTATTTTTTATTATTTTGCCGGACTGTCATATTCAAAACCGGACTAGCAATATAAACGCCCTAAAAATTTAGCCACACCTTCTAAAATTTAGCTAATCATAGAATGCAAAATTTTCTAAATACGGTGTATTTTTGCTTGAGAATCCAAAAGAGAACAATAGAGTTACGCTGTTGGAAGGCCAATCTGGACTGCACATAGTTGTTTAGAACAGCGGAGGTTGGCTATTTGCAGACCATTTTCAGAAATCTATAAATAGGTCCCAATGGGTACCTCAGAAAGCATGCTTCTTGTGCCCTCTTGCTCCCTCTCTCCAGCGTTTTCGAGGATATCTTAGCTCGGCCTTTGGCTAAGGAGGGGAAACGCTCTAAAGATCTTCCGGGTGTGTGGTGGGTCCTCCCCACTGAGCCCTTGGGTCAGTTCTTCCTTGTTTCCCTTGTTGTTTTGCTGGTAGGAGCGAAGTAGGTGCGCGATCACCCCTTCCCCAAGGGTGAACTCCACAAGAGACCGTTTTTCGGTTTCAACAATGATGCTTACTAAACAGTTATTTTGTGCAGTAACATTGACCGAGGCGAACTCCGTTGACTTCGTATTGATCATACAAATCTATTGCCACTGACCAAAGTCAAATCAGAGTTCGTTTGCTAAGATTTCAAATTTGTGCATCACGACGCACTAAAACAGTCAAAACGGTCATATTCGTCGTCTCACTACGGATTGCGACACAATAAGATTCAACGCTCTCGTATCGACTATACGAAGTCATAGGAAATGACATAACTCAGGTCTGAGTTCTCTAGCTTGATAAACAAAAATCTCGTATTCGCGACGTTTTACGAGAAACGGTCATATCTACCATATGACATCGGAATTCAACGGAACGAGTTCCAACGCACTCGTATTGACTATACAAGGCCACAGGAATTGACAGAAGTTAAATCAGAGTTCTCTAGCCCTATACCCTATATAGGGTTATCTCCTACCTCGTTAGGTGATCGCTACATGGCCGCCGCCCGGCAGTAGGACGCCGCCTGGCCGCGGGCCACCGTCCGGAAGGGGTGGCCTCTCCACGGCTGCCGCCTGCAAGGGGCGACCACTCCACGTCCGTCGCCCGGCTGTGGCATCGCCCGCAAGGGGTGGTCGTGCCTCGACCGCCCCTCATCGTGGCCTCCCGTCGCGGTCCTCCCTCGCCGGCGGACGCTAGCGCTCGCCGGCCCTTCCCTGCCGTTCGATTGCTCTTCCGCGATCGCCGCCATCAGTTTTGGGGGTAACCACCGCTAACCAACATGATTAGGGTGTGTGGGGGGGGGGGGGGGGGGGGGGGGCGGGATAATTAATTAAATATTTAGGAATAATATTATGTGAATATTATTTCTTCAAACCATACTCAAAAAATATGATATTAGTGGTTACGGTGTACAGATAGCCACATAACAATCGTAACTACTCTTGGAGGCTATAAAAGAAGTCACATGCCTACTCATTTCTTACCTTTTTTCCTCCCCACTTTCTTGTTCCTCAGGGCAGAGCTCTGTTGGATTTCTCCTACGAGCCACCGCCTCTCCACCAGGAAATTTAGCCAAGTCCACCACAAAGAGAGCGATTCCCGTGAGCTGCTCGCCGAAGTCCTCCAAGCGCGCAACATCCTTCAAGTCGGCACAACAAGCTCCGCTTATCCGCAGCCGTGACAGCGCTAGCGTGGTCCCGAAGAGCGACGGTCGTCGCCAACAATAGTTAGCCTCAAGCTTCGTGTGAGGTGGCCTGTCGCCCACCGAACACAATTGTATTATCTCTCTCTCTCTCTCAAATGTAACCCGCAACTTATAGTGGAGTTTGACCGGCACAAATTCGGTCATGTGATTTTTTACCCGGTTGAGGGATTTTTCCACGTTAAAAACTGTTGTGCAATCAGACCGAGTACCGTGGTAGCGCAACAGAATATGAATCGAGCAAAACAATCACGCAAAATATAAACAGAGCGAGATTTCAAGCACATGAATGACAAACAAAATTTTTTACGTGGTTCGGAGAGGAGCTCTACGTCCACGGAGAGAGCGCGCCGAAAAAGATCCACTTTCAAATGAGGAGTTACAGATTACAACTGAGATCGCAAAGGTCGAGCAATAAAGAGAGAATTGAAATCTGAAAATAGGAGCTGTCGCTTGGAATCGCCACCGCCGCGTCGCTTGGAATCGCCACCGCTGCGTCGCTTGGAATCGCCACCGCCGCGTCGCTTGGAATCACCACCGCTGCGTCGCTTGGAATCGCCACCACCCCGTCGCTTGGAATCGCCACCGCCGCGTCGCTGAGACCACCGCAGGAAGCCGGCCGCCTCCGTTAGCTCCACCTGGAGTCGCCGCTGCTTTGCGCGCTTGCTGCCGCCGCCTTGCCTGATGCCTCCGCTGCCTTTGTCCGCCGGAGCCGAGAACACTCCCAGGAACCGCCGCCGCAGCCTGCTGCCGCCGCCTTCTTGAGCCTCCTGCACCGACATGGACTAGCCTGATAGCCTCTCTCAAATTCTTCTTTATTTCTCTCTAATTGCTTAGATCAAACACCTAACCCGGCTCCCCCATTTAGGAATGAGCCAGAATAAAGGTTCCCTCCCAAAATTGGTCCTCCTAAAGATTTTTCCAAAGGATCCCACAAATTTGGTATTACTGTATCCCATGGATCACTGAGGTGTCACCAATCCAACAAAAAACATCGTGTGTTCTACTTCAATCATCCTGTGATTGTGCGCACACTTGACCGCTCCGCGGGATAAGACGGCCAAATCTAGCCCAATTTATCAGGAGCATTAAGCAGACCGCAACATCTTACAATACCTATATTCAACAATTCATTAAAATATATTACTTCCCTTTGTTTTAGCATTACTTTTCTCCCTTGAGTTTTTCAAAAAAAAACTCTAATATTTGAATAGTCTCTATTTTGAAACCATTGATCTCAGAAAACATATTTGTGTCTGATTTTATCAGCAGGCAGCGAGTTCTATTTAAAAACATTATTATATATCTTCATCTTCAACCGTTACAAACCACCCAATAAATCGTGTATATGTTACGGCACTGAATTCAAACAATAATTATCGCCTCCGACCACATACTTCGGAAGCGACATAGGTGATGCTTAATGTTTGAATTCAGTGGCCAACAACATATAAGCTTTAAGTTCTTGTCTAAATGCATGGGCTCAAGTGCTCAAAGTCGACATACACATACTGACATAGGCTCCGTTTGGCACGGTGGTGGCGGTCGTAAACACATGGGTTAAACCGTCGTTCTCTTAAGTATCACCTAACAAATATCATTAGTTTGAACATAAAAGTGGATGAAATTTCTTGGGCGGGCGTTAACGAATGACAATTTAATCTTCATGTTCATGACTGTCACCACGGTGCCAAATGGAGCCATAGTTATATATGGGGCCTTAATTAATGGACTTGTGCTTAACATGTAGGCATAGACTTGGCCTAACAAGTATCAATAGCCATCATTAAGCTTCGATCCAGCTATCTGTTGATGCTTCGTTAAGGTTAAGGATACCACCATGTGAGCTTTGCTCTTATGTTTGTCCCAACGCATATAATAACTTGGCCCCTAACTCAGAGTTTTTACGGGGCTTTACTGCTGTCCGGCCAGGACAAACGGAGCACTTGTCACCGGCGCCCGTTTGTTAACCCGCTGTCCGGCTGTGTTTGCTCCAAACATATTTTTAATTTCTACATATATTTCGATTTAAGCGGAACATTTTTCAAATTGGACTTTAATCACCTGTGATTTGTACCCAAATTTTTCCTCACAAAACCTGTGTCATATGTGCTTTATACATTATTGTCACCATGTCGTTCACATTATTTGCAAATGCTTAGTATCAAGATCTTTTCAGGTTACTCTAGGCGGGTTGAGAACCTAACTCAGAGTTTAACAGAACACTTACCTTCTGAAGTACTAATAGTTATGGTGTGCGGCCGTTGGCTGCACGGCCCCTTGGCCGCCTAGCTGGCTTCCCTGGCCACATGGTGGGCCACCCAGCCGGCCTTCACTGATCAGGCACTCACGGCTGGTCCCTTGGCCGTCTCTCAACATTTGTCGTCCGTCCTCCACTAACTCGGCTATGTAACCTCGACAGTCCACGCAACCACCCATTATAAGTGTGCGTATAATCGAATTCTCATAATCGGCATGCGCATAGCTAGTTACATTAATATGAATATGTGCACTATAAAATATGGGTATATGATGACGGGGGTGTGGGTAACAGAAATTCACATGACGTGTGTATAGCGTAAATTCACATAGCGGTGTGCATATAATAAATTATATGGTTATGGTGTGCGCATAACCATATAATCCATCGTGAGTGTGCACATAACAAATACCCATCATAGGTGTGCGTATAGTCATAAAACCACACATGCATAATGGGTGTGCGTCACAACGGGAGTGCGCGGGGCTTCCTTCCCGCGTGCTCTAACCCACGTGCTCTCCCCCCTTGCATGCTCGCACGTGGGGTCTGTAACACCCCCTATCTTTCGCATAGCATATATCAGTAGGTCCGGCCGGGGCCCGACGTCATATACCACAGACAGACCGGGTGGTTACTCAATGGAAACCATCCAACCAATCATAACGTCCTACACAGAGCATTCTAGCGGAAGCAGTTTTAAAAGTTGCAATTAAAGGAACTCAGCACAAAAGCATGAATATCCACTAACAAGCCAAATAGGAGTGAAGTACATACACAAGTACTGACATTAAGGCCTTACAAATGGTTTACTTATTACATGTTTCCATACCACGACACGCAGACCGGTCATACATGAACAAAAGCAAGTAAACACTTCAATAGGCCTTCGAGGGCCTGCTTCACAATTTGGGCTTTAGCCCGCTATTGACCGCTTGGTCCAGCAACACCTGCAAGCACAATCCACCGCGCGGTGGCAAACAAAAGCAAACGGTCAGCAATGCTGACCAAATTATAACGATCCCGCCCCCAATTCGGGGCGGCGATGCTCCTTCCCTGCCATATTAGCATAACCAAGCAGTGTTAAATATACAATTCATCACAGGCGTAGGCTCACACGGCCACACACCCCGTGCACTCAGGGCACATTCTCGGTGAACCTGCCAATGTCACGTCAATTTAAGCCATCGACATTCTGATCACACCACCGCCACTTTGACGGCCAAACTATGAGTAATTTGTCTTCCAGGCATAGGTCACGTCAATTTAAATCATCGACCGCCGAAGACCCTCATCTATGCCAACGGCTGTAACCAAACGACATAGAGCGGGTACGGTTCCATCTAACTCGTGCTCACATCGCAACGACAATTTAAGCCATATGCGCGGGTCAAACTTCTACCGAGTCCCGTTTCCATCACATTTCACATAACCCGGTTATGTTCAAGTTGGCTCCCAGGCCACCAAATTGGCAAGATCTCGCATCCGCCCAGTTTTCCGGGTGCACCTTAGGGTTAATCCCCAAGGCTCCCTGTTGCAATCTACCACGTAGAAAACCCGAAAAACAAACATTCGCACGGAGTCTTCTCCGGCATTTATGCAATGTACCATCACCGATCCAGACCAACATGTCCGGATAGGCTTCACACGTCATGCCTATGTCCGTTCTCGTTTACGGACTCTACACAACGGAGACTATTCATGTCTACCCGAAGGAACACCTCAAACTCACCGCAAACTCGCGAGAGCGGGCTTCCTATGCAAAGGAAGGAGAGCTTCACATGCTCAAGTAGAGAATCGTTACCCTAGCGTTCTTTCTTGGTGCATAGAAATGTAAGCGGATGAAAAAGCACCACACTCTCTTTGCCTTCGCAGATCCGAAGTCGGCTCGCGATTTGAAGCTCTAAAACTCCTCCAACGACTGGATCTAAGCTTCTTCTTCCTCCTTTGCTCTCCCCTCTCTCTAGGATTTAGACAGAGAACTCACAGCAGGAAAATAATGTTTTGAAACCATCTCTCGGGTAAACCCTTTCGGGCATAACCACCGCCGTCGGATCCCACAAAAAGAGATGCACGGATAAGATCTAGGTCTGACCTGGACGAATGGGGTTAAACACCGCATGGTTCACAATCCGGAGCAAGACACGTCCGCGACCAATAAATGGTGTCAGGATGTAACACCCCTATCCGTCGCATAGCATATAGCAGTAGGTCCGGTCGGGGCCCGACGTCATATACTACAGACAGACCGGGTGGTTACTCATGAAAACCATCCAACCAATCATAACGTCCTACACAGAGCATTCTAGCGGAAGCAATTTATAAAAGTTGCAATAAAGACCCAACACTAAAGCATGAATGTCCACTAATACCAAGTAGGAATGTTATAAATACACCAGTACAAACCTTAAGGCCTTACAAAATTGTTCACTTCATATTACATGTTTTACAAACAACGGTACGCAGGTCGGTCATACATGAATAAAGCAGTAAATACTCCAATTAGGCCTTCGAGGGCCGGCTTCGCAAAAAGGGTTTTAGCCCGCTATTGACCGCTTGATCCAGCAGCACCTGCAAGCAACAAACCACCGCACGGTGGCAAAACAAGGCAACGGTCAGCAATGCTGACCAAATTATAACGATCCCGCCCCCAACTCGGGACGACGATGCTCCTTCCCTTCATTTAATTAGCATAAACGAGCAATATAATATTTTCATTTCATCACAGACGTTGGCTCGCACGGCCACACGCCCCGTGCACTCAGGGCACATTCTCGGTGAACCGGTCGATGTCACGTCAATTAAAGCCATAGACATTCCGGACTCACCACCGCCACTTTGACGGCCAAACCTATGAGCAATTTGTCTTCTTGGCCTGGGTCACGACAATTTAAGCCATAGACCGCCGAAGACCTAATCTATGCCAACGGCAAGTGTCACGTACCCTTAGGTCTCTTTAACCGAACGACATAGAACGGGTACGGTTCCATCTAACCCGTGCTCACATCGCAACGATAATTTAAGCCATTTGCGCGGGTCAAACTTCTCTCGAGTCCCGTTTTCATCACAATTCGCATAACCCGATTATGTTCAAGTTGGCTCTCAGGCCACCAAGTTGGCAAGATCACGTATCCGCCCAATTTTCCGGGTGCACCTTTGGGTTAATCCCCAAGGCTCCCTGTTGCAATCTACCGTGTAGAAAACCCGAAAAACAACCAATAGCACGGAGTCTTCTCCGACATTATGCAATGCAACATCATCGATCCAGACCAACATGTCCGGGTAGGCTTCACACATCATGTCTATGTCCGTTCTCGCTTACAGACTCTAAACAACGGGGACTTCACATATCTACCCGAAGGAACGCCTCCAACTCACCGCAAACTCGCGAGAGCGAGCTTCCTATGCAAAGAAGGAGAGCTACTCATGCTCAAGAAGAGAATCGTTACCCTTGCGTTCCTCTTTGGCGCCATGGAAAAGTAAGCGGATGAAAAGCACCGCACTAGCTTTGCCTCCGTGGATCCGGAGTCGGCTCGCGATTTGGAGCTTCGAAGCTTCTCTAATGGCCGAATCTAGCTTCTTCTTCCTTCCTTGGCACTCCTCTCTCTCTAAGATTTAGAAAGACAACCACTCATGAAAAGTGAGGGTTTCTAAGGCCCAATCCTGGGTATATCCCTTCAGGAACAACCCCCAGCCGTTGGATCACCAATTAAAGAAATGAACGGCTTTGATTCGGGACTGAAATGCCCAATCTGGACCGCACACGACCTGGCACACGCCCGTGTCCAGGGCTGTGTGCCTCATTCGCCGTCAAAATCGGCTCGCCTGGAACAACACACGGGCATCGAACACGCCCGTGTTCGACCTGACACGCCAGTGTTCGACCTGACACGGCCGTGTGGCCGGCCGTTCACCCCCATCATTTTTCCCCGAAAACAACTCGAGCACTGCACGGGTTCTAGGACACGCCCGTGTCCTTGCCCGTGTCTACCTCAACACGCCTGGGCTCCAGGCCGTGTACACGGTCTCGACACTCGACACTTCGTCGAGCGAAGATCGTCGACCTGACGACACGGCCTGAGACACGCCCGTGTCCTAGGCCGTGTGCCTTGTCTCGGCACATCGTCGAGCAAAGTTCGTCGACTCCCCGGGATGAGTGTCGACACGGGTCGACACGCCCTGCGACACGCCCCGTGTAGCAGGCCGTGTGCCATGTCTGGACACTTCGTCGAGCGCAGTGTCGACTTCACGGGCTTAGTGTCGACACGGGTCGACACGCCCTGCGACACGCCCGTGTCGCAGGCCGTGTGCCATGTCTCGACACAATGTCAAGCGAAATTCGTCGACACCCTGGGCCGATCGTCGACACGGCCTTGACACGCCCTGCAACACGCCCGTGTCGCAGGCCGTGTTCTCTGCTTCGACGATCGTCGACTAAAATCGTCGACCTCTCGACCAACTCGACGACACACGCCTGACACGCCCTGGGACACGCCCGCGTCCCAGGCCGTGTGCCTCCTGCCAGAACCCAAAACTGGCCCAAAACGTCCCCCGTCGCTCTTTGAGTTTCGGGGCGTTACACAGGACATTTAGTCAACTCCCGCAAATCCCGCTTGTGTCGACATTCCGTATCGCCAGAGCTAATCACGCCACAAAGCCCCGCACTCGACGATCGTCGAACCAAGATCGTCGACCGCTGCCAGAATCGTCGAACGGAGCTTCTATGGCCAAATCGTCGAACGCGCCAAAATCGTCGAACGCAAACTCTGGCCAAATCGTCGAACGCGCCAAAATCGTCTGTTGAAGTTGGTGACCGGGCGGTCTGGCGGTTTGTCTTGGCGGGTTGAAGACCGCGCGGTCTGGTGGTTTGTCTCAGTCGGCTTGGAGACCGGGCGGTCTGGCGGTCTACCCTGGCAGTCTCTCCTCCTCTCGGTGGTAGCCGTGCGGTTAGCCCTGCTGTCTAACGCGCGGCTTTGTGCGGTTTGTTTTTGTATAGTCCGCTTGTCCTGTAAATTATAGTCCCACATCTCTTATTTTGTATCCTCTCATCTCTCCTCATTCTATATAAAGGAGGGCATACCTTTGTAATAGATACCTTTTTTGGATAATAAATTTCAATTATTCAAAGTTTATTCGCTTGTTCTCTACTTTTCACCTCTTTCGCTACTTTTAACATGGTATCAGGAGGACACGGTATTTCCTCCTGATTCTGTGCGCCCTCTGTTGTTCGCGACTTGTTTTCCGCGTTCTGCGACTTGATTCGCGGCTTGCCCTCTCTTCTATCCGCGCGGCTTGTTCTGTCCGCCGCCCTGTTCGCGCGGCTTGCTTCTTCTGGTTCTCTTCTCCTACTACTCTTTGTCGCAGCGACCTGTTTCGTTGTCGCCGCGCTCCTTGTTCTTTCTTGCCTCTCCGACTTCCTAGTCGTTGCGGTCTGTCTCGGTCCGCGAGTCTTGTCTCTATACTCGCGGTTTGCTGCTGTGATCTGCCTGACCGTGCGGGTGTTCCTTTTTCACCCGCATCTTGGTCGCGGTCACCTGCTCTTCTCTCTCTTCTGTTCGCTCGGCCTTCTCAGTCCGCGCGACCTCTTCCCCGCTGGACCTTTGCCTGCTTTTTAGCCGCTTGCTTCCGTCTGCCCGCGCGCCTGTCCGCGCGCTTGCCTCCTTCTTTTGCGCGACTTTTTCGCGATCTCCGCGTGCTCTACTTCTTGTTGCCTCTACACGCTACTGTTTGCTAGTCGCCTCGCCTCATCTTTGGCGTGCGACTTGTTCTCCTCTGTTCGCCCGACTTTTTCAGGTCGTGCGACTTCTTTCCCTCTGCTTTGCTCGACTTCTTGGAAGCGGCTTCCTAGCCGCCGACCTTTTTCTGGTCGCCCGGCTTGGTTCTCTATTCACTTCTGCGGCTTGTCTTTTCTTTTAGTCGCGGTTTGCTACTCTCTTGCTTCCATGGCTTTCCTCCCCTCCCTCCTGTCCGCCTCCGTGGTCACCTCTTCTGGTAGTGTTCATGTGTGGGACTCGCGGACGATGGCTCATCGACTCTGGTGCAACAAAAATATGACCGACAACCCTCAATGTTTCTCTCTCTTGACACACAGGCTCAGTTGCCCCGGTCATTGTTGCTGATGGATCTCCCTCCCCGGTCCATGGGACGGGCATGGTTCAAGTCACTCCATCTCTACTACTGGCTGATACCCTCTATGTGCCCAAGTTCCGTGCAATTTATTATCGGTTACTTCTTTATGCAAGCAACTACGGTGTTCTGTCACATTCACCCCTACCTCTTGTGCTTTTCAGGATCCGAACTCCCAACGGACGATTGATACCGGGACTGAGAGTGGTGGCCACTACTCCCGATAACGTCTCTGTTCTATCCGCCTCTCCTCCTCCTCTACAGATCTTCTCCAATGGCATCTTCGCTTGGACATGCTCCTCCCCGCAGTCTACGACAGCTCCTGCCGCACCTCCCTTTCATCATCCTCCTCTAAACTGTGATGCATGTCAAATTGGCAAACATCACCGCTCCTCCTTCCCACCAACGCAAAGTCGGGGCTCTTCCATCCGTTCGAGCTCGTTCACTCTGACATATGGGTCCCGCTCCCTACCCTCACCATCGGTCGGGGCAGTTCCTATTTTGTCACCTTCATTGATGATTTCTCTCGATATCTACGTGGGTATATCTTCTCAAAGATCGCTCCGAGTTGTTCTCTGTTGGACCTCCTTTTATTCGATGGTTAAAAACTCAGTTTGCTACGTCTATTAAATCCTTCGTTCTGACAATGCTAAGGAGTATCTTAGCACGAACTTCTCCTCTTTTGCACTCGCCATGGTGTATTCGTCAAACAGCTGTGTCTACACCTCACAACAAAATGGGTGGCGGAACGCAAAAACCGTCACCTCCTTGATGTCGCTCGCACTATGATGACTCAAATGCATGTTACTCGCTCCTATTGGGGCTATGCTGTCCTCCTCTCCTGCTATCTCATCAATCATCTTCCCTCCACAGTTCTCCACGGTGCTACCCCCTTCTCCATTCTTTATCCGGACAAGGATCCCTTTCTCTTCCTCTACACATCTTTGGGTGCACCGCTTTGTGCACTCTCCCGCTGCAACCGTGATAAACTCTCACCCATGCCACCAATGTGTCTTTTTGGGCTACTCTCCCACTCAGAAGGCTATTGTTGCTTTGACCCTGTTACCCGCAAGCAATTTGTCTCTGCGGATGTCACCTTCTTTGCCAATGCATCTTACTTCTCTCCCGCTTCCTCTTCTCCTCCTCCTGCTCCTACTTCTCATACCAACCCATCCATTCCCTCTGCTCCCACTGAGGTTCCATCCTCTCACCCACTCCACCGTCTTTCCCCATCCTCCTCCTCTCCACCCTCTACTCCGCTTTCTCCCTCCACTCCGCTGCCATCTCTCTTACTCCCGGCCAGCTCTCTCCACCACGGATACTCCGGATACTGAGGTACCTGCTGACCTGGATCTCCCGATTGCTCTTCGCAAAGGGGTTCGGGCTTGTACCCACATCCCTCTTGCTGCGGTTGTTTCCTACGACCGTCTTACCCTGCTCGCCGAGCCTTTACCCTGGCTATCTCGGCCACTACCACCCCCCGTTCCTACCAGGAGGCCCTTACTATTCCTCACTGGAAAGTTGTCATGGATGAGGAGATTGCTACTCTCACTGAACGGGTACCTGGACCCTTGTTCTGCCTCCTTTCGGCACCGATGTTGTTGGTTGTCGCTGGGTCTTCGTGGGAAGTTTCTCCCGGATGGCAGGTGGATCGTTATAAGGCTCTCCTGGTTGCCAAGGGTTTTACCCAAACGTATGGGGTTGATTACTTTGACACTTTCTCGCCCGTGGCTCGCCTCAGCACTATTCGGTTCTTCTCTCTGTGGATGTCAACAGGGATTGGCCCATCTCGCAGCTCGATGTTAAGAATGCCTTCCTCTATGGAGATCTGCAGGAAGCTGTTTAACATGGAGCAACCTCCTGGGTATGTTGCTCAGGGGGAGACACGGGTATGCAGGCTAAAGAAGGCTATCTATGGCCTCAAACAGAGTCCTCGTGCCTGGTTTGACAAGTTAGTGGCATTGTTGTGGCCATTGGTTTTACACGAAGCTCAGCAGATCACTCCTTGTTGGTTCGGAAAAACCGCCTCTGGTCTTGTTGTTCTTGCGGTTTATGTTGATGACATTCTTCTTACTGGTGATGACCAGGATGAG
Source organism: Platanthera guangdongensis (assembly GCA_039583875.1). NCBI lineage: Eukaryota > Viridiplantae > Streptophyta > Magnoliopsida > Asparagales > Orchidaceae > Platanthera > Platanthera guangdongensis. The sequence continues at coordinate 9,119,379 of CM077158.1, forward strand.
ATACTGATGACCAAGAAACACCTTCGTCAACATCTGGTTACAAAGGATATGGGCTCCCAAAATACTTTCTGGGGATTGAAATCTCTAGAAAGCCCAACTTCATGGTCCTTTCACAACGGAAGTATGCTCTTGATCTTTTAAAGGATGCAGGATCACTGGTGCTAAACCTGCACGTTGTCCTATGGCTGCTGGAGAAGACAAAAACTTGGACAGATGACTCACCTCTTCTCTCTGATCCTACGAGATACCGGCGTCTGGTGGGCAAGCTCATATATCTCACGGTTACCAGACCCGACATCTCCTATGCTGTTGCAAGGTGAGCCAGTTTATGCAAGCTCCGAGGGGAGTGTCATCTACAATCTGCTCTGAGGATATTAGAGTATATTAAAGCTGCTCCAGGGAAAGGACTCCTATTTCAGAAGAATGGTCAACTAAGGTTGAAGCTTACTCTGATTCAAGCTATGCGGATGACAAAGGGGACGCAAATCGACTTCAGGTTTTGCACATTTGTTGGAGGCAATCTTGTGAGTTGGAAAAGCAAGAAACAGTCTGTCGTTTCCAGTCTAGTGCAGAGGAGGGAATATCGTAGCATGGCATCGACTACATGTGAGTTGAAGTGGTTGCGGGCTCTCATGCTTGACTTAGGAGAGGTTTACAACTATCCTCTTTCTATGTTCTGTGACAATAAGGCGCGATACACATTTCCAAAAATCCGGTCTTTCATGAGAGAACAAAAACACATAGAAGTCGACTGTCATTTTATTCGAGAAGAAATATTGAAGAAACAGATTGCACTCCATTTGTCACGTCCGACAACGAGTTGGCAGATGTCTTCACCAAGCCGGTGTCCGCTTCCTTTTTCACATCTGCGACAAGCTGGGCATGATCGATATATATGCTCCAGCTTGAGGGGGAGTGTTGAAGTTGGTGAACCGGCGGTCTGGCGGTTTGTCTTGGCGGGTTGAAGACTCCGCGCGGTCTGGCGGTTTGTCTCAGTCGGCTGGAGACCGGCCGGTCTGGCGGTCTACCCTGGCAGTCTCTCTTCCTCTCTGGTGGTGTAGCCGTGCGGTTAGCCCTGCTGTCTAACCGCGCGGCTTGTGCGGTTTGTTTTGTATAGTCCGCTTGTCCTGTAAATTATAGTCCCACATCTCTTATTTGTATTCTCTCATCTCTCCTCCATTCTATATAAAGGAGGGCATACCTTTGTAATAGATACCTTTTTTGGATAATAAAATTTCAATTATTCAAAAATTTATTCGCTTGTTCTCTACTTTTCACTTCTTTTCGCTACTTTTTAAATCGTCGAACGCAAACTCTGGCAAAATTGTCGAACGCGCCAAAATCGTCGAACCCAGAAAATTGCCTGTTCGACGAACTCGCGGCCCCATCGTCGACCGCAGCATTTTGACCAGATCGTCGAGCGCTGCTCGACGATCGTCGAACCCAGAATGCTGACCCGATCGTAGAACGCAGAAAGTTGACCCGATCGTCGAACGCAGATTTCTGCCTTAACGTTTATCCATTCTTTGAACTACCCCGACACGCCCTGGGACACGCCCGTGTCCCAGGCCGTGTACCCTGCCAATTCCAAATTTGGTACAGATCGTCACCCGTCACTCTTTTGAGTTTCGGGGCGTTACAGCTCTCCCCCTCTTAAAAGAATTTTGTCCACAAAATTACATAAAGGAAAGATAAGTACAAAACCAAAATTTGTACCTGAGCGGAACAACTCCGGATACTCGTCAAGCATAGTTGCTCTCGCTCCAAGAGAGCTCCTCTCGACCGCAATTGTCCCTTCGGACCTTGACCAGCCTGATCTCTTTATTGCGTAGCGCTTGACTTCCGAGTCTTCAATCCGCGCGGGCTTGACCTTTGTCGTCAATCCACTATCCACCGTCACTTGACCAACGCGATCACTTGCGAAGGCTCTTGCACCGTCTTCCGTAGCACCGATATATGTAATACATCATGTAAACCACTGAGCTCCACCGATAGCTTCAACCGATAAGTCGCTTCGCCAACCCGCTCCAGAACCTCAAACGGCCAAGGTACCTCGGCTTAGCTTTTTCAAACGCCGCACCCATGAGACACCCTTCAACGGCTTGATCTTTAAGTACACCCAGTCGCCCACAGCGAACTCCACGTTCCTGTGCTTGGCATTATAGTACTTCGTCTGACGGTCATGAGCGATTAGCAACCTCTCCCGAATGGTTCGTACCAACGAAGTAGCATCCTTCACTTCTAATCGCTTATACAACTTTGACTCACCCGTTTCTAACCAAGACAACAGCGTGCGACATTTTCTACCATAAAGAGCCTCGAAGGGCGCCATTTGAATACTCGCCTGGTAGCTATTGTTGTACGCAAATTCCACCAAATAAAGATGGTCTTACCATTGCTTTCCAAAGTCCAAGACACACATGTGGAGCATGTCTTCCATAGTTTTATTGACCCTCTCAGTCTGCCCATCTGTTTGCGGATGAAAGGCTGTGCTGAATTTTAACTTTGTTCCCAACATTTGCTGCACTAGCCTCCAATCATTGGACGTGAACCGCCCATCTCGGTCACTCACGATGCTGCGAGGCACACCGTGAAGCCGTATTATGTTATCCACATATAACTTTGCCAACTTTCCACCGGATCATCCTTCCTATGCGGAATGAAATGCGACACCTTCGTTAGCCGATCTACGACCAACCAGATAGCATCGTTCCCCTTTTGCGACCTTGGCAAACCGTGCACAAAGTCCATTGTGATGTCGTCGAATTTCCACTCCGGAATAGGCAAGGACTTCAGAAATCCTCCCGGCTTTTGGCACTCCGCCTTCACCAAGGCGCAAGTTTGGCACTTCGCCACGTAGAGCGTCACATCCTTCTTCAAAACCGGCCACAAAAACAGTTTCTTAACGTCGCGGTACATCTTTGTGCTCCCCGGGTGAATCGAGTACTTGGTATGGTGCGCCTCGTACAACAAATCCACCCGCAAACTGCCCACGCTTGGACGCAAAGACGACCGTCTTTCCAAAGCAATCTGTCCTCCACAACGAATTGAGAATTTGACCCATCCAGAGCCTCTACCATGAACTGCTTCATCTGGTCATCCAAATCCAATGCCTGCCGAATCCGATCAGCCAGGTCATATTGAATTTCAGTCCAATTCAGTACTGCTTCAGCACTTGCTTGCTTATCTACACAAACAATCTCCAACGCCTCCAACTCCGAACCAACCGCTCGTCATGGATCGACAACCAATTGGCTTGAGCTGGGGCTCGGCGACTCAACGCGTCTGCAACCGCATTACCTTTACCAGGCACGTAGTGGATCTTGAATGTATAGTCCCCCAGGAACTCCATCCATCTACGCTGTCGCATATTCAGATCTTTCTGATCGATCAAATACTTCGTGCTCTTATGATCGGTGTAGATATCAGTCTTCACACCGTACAAATAATGTCTCCACAGCTTCAAGGCAAAAATCACGGCCGCTAACTCCAAGTCATGGACCAGATAATTCCTCTCGTGCACTTTCAGCTGTCTCGAGTCATAAGATATCACACTTCCATGTTGCAGTAGCACGCAACCCAAACCGCTGCCCGAAGCATCACTATAAATCTCATAACCTTCGGTCCCACTCGGCGAACTCAGCACAGACGCTGTGGTCAACCGACATTTCAACTCCTCAAAAGCTCGCACGCACTCCGGCGTCCAAACGAATTTCTGCTCCTTCCTCGTCAAAGTAGTGAGAGGTAACGCTATCCGCGAAAAGTTCTCTACGAAGCGCCTATAATAGCCGGCAAGCCCCAGAAAGCTCCGGACTTCCGCTATCGTAGAAAGCTCAGGCCACTCCCGTATCGCAACAATCTTCGTCGGATCCACTACAATACCTTCTCCACTCACTATATGACCGAGGAACGCCACTGAGGACAACCAAAACTCGTACTTCGAGAACTTGGCGTGCAATTAATTTCTCCTTAGCGTCTCCAAAATCAAATGAAGATGCCTGAAGTGATCTTCCTCACTCTGCGAGTACACCAAAATATCGTCGATGAAGACGATCACAAAATGGTCCAAGTACTCCCTGAAGGTCTTGTTCATCAAATCCATGAACACTGACCGCACATTAGTCAGCCCAAACGGCATGACCGTAAACTCGTAATGCCCGTATCTCGTACTGAACGCTGTCTTCGGGATATCACTCTCCCTTATTCGCAGCTGATAGTACCCAGACTTGAGATCCAACTTTGAGTACACCGTCAACCCGACCTGATCAAAAAGATCATCGATCCGGGGGATCGGGTACTTGTTCTTTTCCGTCAACTTGTTGAGCTCCCGGTAATCAATACATAGCCTCAAGCTTCCGTCCTTCTTCTTAACAAAGAGGACCGGCGCGCTCCGAGGCGAAGAACTTGGGAGCACAAACCCTTGCTCCAACAACTCTTACAGTTCGACCTTCAGCTCCGCAATTTCCTTAAGCGCTAGCCGATATGGAGAGCGTGACACAGGCTTTGCACCTGGTACGAGCTCTATCGTAAAATTTATCTCCCGCTGCGGCGGGGCTCCAGGAAGATCGCTAGGGAACACATCAGGGTACTCCGATACCACTGAAATACAATCCAACGCGGGCTTAGGCTTTGCAACCTCCACTAAAGTAAAGAACAGCTCTGCACTAGCACGAACCGCCTTCACTACTTGAAGAGCAGACATCAACGTCTTGCTCGACCCTTTTAAGCTCGTAAAAGTCGTCTCACGACTTGCTCCCAACTTGACTTCCTTGCTACCACAATCAATATAGGCTCGCTGCTCCGAGAGCCAGTCCATGCCAAATATAACGTCAAATTCCACTAGCGGCAATAACGACGCTTGCAAATGAAACTCCTGGCTTCCAATTCGAATCTTCACGCCACAGATTCTATCCACGCGCATCGAACACCCATTGAGCAACAACACATCCAACTTGTCTTTCGCCATCGAAGAAGGTACTCCGATGCGTGATATAAATCCTTCGGACAAGAAGGAGTGTGAAGCTCCTGTATCAAAGAGTGCTCTTGCCAGATTTTCACAAATCAAAACAAAGTCTAAACAAGCAGTGGTAATGTAACAAGCACATAACAAGTATTTAAAAGATTATCTTGCTATAAATTTAAATTTTACCTATCACCACATCCGCTTGTTTGATGGCCTCCTGTTGGCCAAGATTATACACCCTTGGTTGGGTCGGAGCATAATGGGACGCGATTGACTCCACCGCCTTGCCCTTCTCTTCATAAGTCGCTCCCGGCTTTCTTTCGGACTTGGGACGTCCGCTCCAACAGTCATGGGCAAAGTGCCCCGGCTTCCCGCAAGTAAAGCATGCAGCCGGGGTCCGACCCGTAGTCGCCCCAGAAGCACCAGTAGAGGGGGCTGGACCCAAAGTCCTAGCTTTCTTGTTCCACTTCCGGAACACAGACTTTGAGGAGTTCGGCACTTTGAACTCCGACCTCTTATCACCAATGCTCTTCTTCGCTTGAACATTCTTCATGTCCTTCTCCAAGGACCGGGTCGTGTTGAGCAAGGTTAAGAAACCCTGCATCATCGGCCCCGAGAGTAGTAGCCTCAACTCATCTCTCAACCCTTCATAGAATCGATTCGTCTTGCGCTCCTCATCCGTGATGGTGGAGCTAGCATATCGACTCAATCGAGTGAACTCATGGAGATATTCATCCACGCTGCTGTCTCCTTGAACCAACTTCAGGAACTCGTTCTCCAACGCTATCCTCTGCGCCGAAGGGAGGTATCTAGCCAAGAACAGTCTCGAGAACTCCTCCATCGAGACATCTATAAGTTGCCTACCTCTCAACAGATGCAGCTCCAATCCTTCCCACCACAATCTCGCTTCACCGTCCAGAAGGAACATAGCAATGGTGGTCATTTGCCACTCCTCCGTCTTCGTCGCTGTCAAGACTCTCTTCACATGGTAGAGCCAGTCTTTAGCTTGAGATGGGGTTCCCAATCCCGAGAATACCGGAGGATTAAAGCTCATGACATGTTTGAGCTGTCTCTCGGTTTCCCTCCTCGGCATCACCGGCTCCACGACTACCTGTTCCACTCTCCTTGGCTCAACCTCTGGAAGAGGTACCTGCTCCATCACAGGAGCGGGCTGCTGCATTTGCCTTGCAGGCTGCGCATTAATCATGACCAACACTGCTTCGGCCAACAATCGTGTGGTCTCAACCGACGGAGGTGTTGCAGGAGCATCATTTGATGCACTGCTAGCCTCAGAAACTCGACGTTCTGACGGCCCAGCACCGCTTCTGGTCACCTATAGTGGTACAAAACACCGTTAAACGACCAAATAAAATTGCAAACAGCAATTATAGGAACACGCAGGTTCCCCAAACATGTGTATTTTCATTCCTAAGTGGACATTCATGAGTTCTTTTACTGTTATAACGATGATGCACACACATGTGCTCACCACCCCTTAAAAAGAATTCTCCAACAAATTAATTTTAAGCCGGACCGAAACCAGTAGTCTGATACCAAATTGTAACACCCCTTATCCGTCGCATAGCATATAGCAGTAGTTCCGGCCGGGGCCCGACGTCATATACCACAGATAGACCGGGTGCTTACTCAATGGAAACCATCCAACCAATCATAACGTCATACACAGAGCATTCTAGCGGAAGCAGTTTTAAAAGTTGTAATTAAAAGAACCCAACACAAAAACATGAATATCCACTAACAAGCCAAATAGGAATGAAGTACATACACAAGTACTGGCCTTAAGGCCTTACAAATGGTTTACACTTATTACATATTTTCCATACCACGACACGCATGCCGGTCATACATGAACAAAAGCAAGTAAACACTTCAATTAGGCCTTCGAGGGTCGGCTTCGCAATTTGGGCTTTAGCACGCTATTGACCGCTTGGTCCAGCAACACCTGCAAGCACAATCCACCGCGCGGTGGCAAACAAAAGCAACGGTCAGCAATGCTGACGCAATTATAACGATCCCGCCTCCAATTCGGGGCGACGATGCTCCTTCCCTGCACTTATTAGCATAACCAAGCAGTGTATAAATATACAATTCATCACATGCGTAGGCTCACACGGCCACATACCCCGTGCACTCAGGGCACATTCTCGGTGAACCCGCCAATGTCACGTCAATTTAAGCCATCGACATTCCGATCACACCACCGCCACTTTGACGACCAAACTATGAGCAATTTGTCTTTCTGGCATGAGTCACGTCAATTTAAGTCATCGACCGCCGAAGACCCTCATCTATGCCAACGGCTCTAACCGAACGATATAGAGCGGGTACGGTTCCATTTAACCCGTGCTCACATCGCAACGACAATTCAAGCCATATGTGCGGGTCAAACTTCTCTCGAGTCCTGTTTATATCACATTTCACATAACCCGGTTATGTTCAAGTTAGCTCCCAGGCCACCAAGTTGGCAAGATCTCGCATCCGCCCAGTTTTCCGGGTGCACCTTAGGGTTAATCCCGAAGGCTCCCTGTTGCAATCTATCACGTAGAAAACCCCAAAAACAAACATTCGCACGGAGTCTTCTCTGGCATTTATGCAATGCAACATCACCGATCCAGACCAACATGTCCGGGTAGGCTTCACACATCATGCCTATGTATGTTCTCGTTTACAGACTCTACACAACGGGGACTATTCATGTCTACCCGAAGGAACGCCTCAAACTCACCGCAAACTCGCGAGAGCGGGCTTCCTATGCAAAGGAAGGAGAGCTTCACATGCTCAAGTAGAGAATCGTTACCCTAGCGTTCTTCCTTAGCGCCATAGAAATGTAAGCGGATGAAAAGCATCGCACTCTCTTTGCCTTCGTAGATCCGAAGTCGGCTCGCGATTTGGAGCTCTAAAACTCCTCTAACGACTAGATCTAAGCTTCTTTTTCCTCCTTTTCTCTCCCCTCTCTCTAGGATTTAGACAGAGAACTCACGGCAGGAAAATAATGGTTTTGAAACCATCTCTCGGGTATAACCCTTTCGGGCATAACCCCCGTCGTTGGATCCCACAAAAAGAGATGCACGGATAAGATCTAGGTCTGACCTGGACGAATGGGGTTAAACACCGCATGGTTCACCAATCCGGAGCAAGACACGTCCGCGACCAATAAATGGTGTCAGGACATTTAGTCAACTCCCGCCAATCCCGTGTGTCGACATTCCGTGTCGACAGAGCTAATCACGCCACAAAGCCCCGCGCTCGACGATCGTCGAACCAAGATCGTCGACCGCTGACAGAATCGTCGAACGGAGCTTCTCTGGCCAAATCGTCGAACGCGCCAAAATCGTCAAACGCAAACTCTGGCCAAATCGTCGAACGCGCCAAAATCGTCGAACGCAAACTCTGGCCAAATCGTCGAACGCGCCAAAATCGTCGAACCTAGAAAATTGCCTGTTCGACGAACACGCAGCCCAATCGTCGACCACATCATTTTGACCAGATCGTCGAGTGCTGCTCGACGATCGTCGAACCCAGAATGCTGACCCGATCGTCGAACGCAGAAAGTTGGCCCGATCGTCGAACGCAGATTTCTACCTTAACGTTTAGCCAGTTCTTTGAACTACCCCGACACGCCCTGGGACACGCCCATGTCCCAGGCCGTGTACCCCTGCCAAATTCCAAATTTGGTACAGATCGTCACCCGTCGCTCTTTTGAGTTTCAGGGCGTTACAGAGTCTCCCTCCAACGCGCGCCGGGTCTCCTTCCACCGCACACTTGCATGCAGGAACAACACCCGCGAGCACCAACAGGTAGGGGCCTCACTCCCCGCGAGCACCAACAAGCAGCAACGGCTCCCGCGTCTGCCAGTACGCGTGGGACCTCTCTCCCCCAGTATTAGCGCTCAGGCTTCCCTCCCGCGTGCGCAGGCACGCATGAACGCCTCCTGCTCCTGCCAACGCACATGGCCAGCCTCTCCTGCCAGTGTGCGGGGCCTCCTTCCCGTGCGCCTGCGCTATGGAGAGCCTTCGGCGCACGCATGCGCTGGGAAGAGCATTCGGTGGGCGCCAGCTCGCTAGTGTGCGCAGATGCCTTCCCACGCGCTCTAATCCGCGGGGTCTCCCTCCCCTGCACGCTAAGGTGCAAGGTCTCTCTCCAACAGGCACATGCACGCGGGAACGCCTCCCACGTGTGTTGGCGCGGGGGAGGGGTGTAAGACCCCCCCTCCCCGGATCCCAAAACACGGCACAAAGGGGGAGTCTTATGCCCGGAACAGCCGCCTTGCGGTAGCATTAGCACACGGGCTAACCTGTACCACAAGACGCTTATTCCGCCGGCTGAAACCATATCAATATATCATGCCAACCCAACCAAATAAATAAGCAAGAGAAGTCAAAATCCACACTAAGTTATAAAGTCCAAATACATCAATAATGAGAAGCTAAACATGCTTCTACAAAATATCAGAGTACATCTAATCATTGCCCAAACGGGCTACATCAGAGTAAGCAAAACACTAACATCAGTAACAGACGGTATCGACGGCACCGTCACATCAGGCCCTGTCGTCCTGGCCTGGCTGTCCTGCTGCGTAGTCTGCGGCTGCTCTACCTGCGGCGTGACCTCCTAAAAAGGAAGACGTAGCAACCGTTAGTCGAAACGACTAAGTGGTTTCACATCCGCTCCCCCGGCGACTCCTCGGCACCGGGCGGAGAAAAGGAACAAGAGTATAGTATATAATAAGTATGCAAGTAAAGGAAGTACAAGCAGGTGGCAAGGTAATGTAAGAGTAACAACATCATATTCAGCATTTAAGTAAGAGCTATACTAAACTAGCAAGTATAAGTAACAGCAGGAAAGTAACTTAACTTATAAGAATGCTCATACAAACTTATAAGTTAAGGATCGGGTTACATAAAAGTAACTCATCGTATAAGAGTGCCCATACAAACTTATACGATGAGGATCTTGTTGTGCAATGTTATGAATGCTATGAATGTTATGCAATGACTCACCCATGCACACCCATGCAACTGCTATGTCGACACAGACTATAGTTCCCACTTTTCGAGCAGGTAGCTAACCTCTCAGGCATCAGCCGCCGTGGCCAGGCGGTGACAGTAGAACGGGCACTTCTACTACTAGGCGGGTATCACACTACTTCACCTAGGCCTCCGTACGCCTCAACGCTAAGAACACAACAGCGGAGCCCATGCGTACTATGGCCCAGCGGGGTCTTGGGTAGATGTGCACCAAGAACACAGCCCGAACTGGCCTTGCGTGACCCGGAAGGGGCCTCGGAAGAAAGCACGAGGACACAGCCCAACCGTTCACATGGCCGGAGGGGCCTCGGGACGTGAACACCGAGGACACAGCCCAACCCGACCAAGTCTAACTGCCAACTCCCGTCGGTGTGACGACTGGCGAGCCCGTAGACCTGCCACACTATCCTTAACCCAGGATTACGACACCGCGTGTCGACTCACACCACATGCACATACCACATCAACATATCATGGAAGGGGCCTCGGAAGTAAACACGAGGACACAGCCCAACCATCCATCCATACCTTACCTCAACACAACCAAAACAAGTGGCGGTCAACCCCGCACTTACATCCCTTCATAATACTACCCGTAGGGAGACGACGCTCTAAGTATTGGACTAACGAATTTCATTTCACCAATCAACATACACATGTCCATAGTTTAATCTGCTATATGTCATTCCATATGAACTCTACATAAGACTTATATGATGCGCATATGTTATAATCTATCAACATCTTATCAATTCGATTCGATTAAACATAAAGGGAACCATCCAAACCTCAAGACATCTTGCAATAAGAAATCAGTTGTATGCGTTCCAAATAATAAACACCATAATTCACAGTTCTTCGGTGATTAGCACAAATTATTTAATCTTGACAGAATTCCACCGACTCTAATTGCACTTTATATAAAACCAGAATTCTAGGTGTATCACTAATCTGGACAGCAACTTCGACCGGAGATTCCCGAAGCTACAGGAATCCGGTGGAGGCGTGTAACCCCTCGTTGGAAAGATCTTTTCATGATCTACAACTTTCATATTCAGGTCACAACCCAGATCTGACAATAACGTACTCGAAATCGGCTTCGAAGTTCGCTGCGCACAGAACACGATTTCTGTGTACAGGAAATTGCCGGACAGCAAACTCGATTAGGTTTTCCCGGGGCCACAGACATCACCTGAAGTCGTGCAACCACTCGTTGGAAAGGTATTTCCAAGGGCTACAACTTTCGTGTTTAGCGAAAAGCCCAGATCTGCCCCTATCCTACATGAAAATGGCATAGAAGATCGCTGCACGCAGAATACAGATTCTGCGCGCATCTTAAAGGAAAATGAACGGCATCGGTTCGTCTTCCTCCTCAAGGCGATCGTCCCTGAATTTTCCAGAAATATTCTCCTCCCTTATTCAACCTCAAAGGCCATAAACTCCTCACGAGACCATCCACCCATCGTCATATTGAAGAAAAGGGGAAGGGTTGAAGAGATCTAAAGTCTAGAACACAAGTTCTAACATGGCCTAACCTAGAGATCTTCTCCTCTCCATCAAGACTCTCTTGAGTCGATGTCTCTCCTAAGGCATAACTATAGATCTAGCACCAAGGGAGAGGGTAGGAAACTCACGTTGACTCCAGCGGTACCACCATTTCCGGCCATGGATCGCGTAGTTCTCCTTGGCGGCATCTTCTCTTTCGCGGCGATGGCGGAACTCCTCCGGTAGAACTTGCTCCAGCGGTTTTCCTCTCACCAGGAGTTCTCACAGGAAATAGGGGAAGGAAATGAGAATGAAAAACGGCTAGGGTTTCTCTGCCCCTTATATGCAAAATGTGACACGGGTAGGGACACGGCCGTGTCCTTACCCGTGTCCTGTCTGGCGAAACGGCAACGACAGTTTCCATGTCGGTTCAGTGTTTGACACGGGTCGGGACACGCCCGTGTCCCAACCCGTGTTCACATGACACGGCCGTGTGCCTGGCCGTGTCATTGGCCGTGTGCATCTTCAGTTACATCTCGCCACTTCTCGTCGAGCTCAACTCGACGCACACGGGTAGGGACACGCCCGTGTCACTACCCGTGTCACTTAGTGTCGACCCCGCTCGACGATCTCGACACGGCTCGTCGAGATCATCTCGACGCACACGGGTAGGGACACGGCCGTGTCGCTACCCGTGTCACTTGATCTCGACGATCTCGACACGGCTCGTCGAGATCATCTCGACGCACACGGGTAGGGACACGGCCGTGTCTCTACCCGTGTCACTTCCCTCTGCACTGATTTCTCCCCTTCTCCACAAGTGCAGCCCAATTCCCTGCACTTCTCAGGACTCGAGTCAACCCTCCTGACTCAAAACACACACCCTAGGGCCTAGAGCGATTCGGGACGTTACAAATCCTATAAACAAAATAAAAGATTTCGTCCCCGAAATCAGGCTTAGGCTGTGTGGAGAAAAACCTAACAGAAAGTTTATCATATGTTTTTAAATAAGATTACCTTGGGTAAACAACTCCGGGTAGCGTTGCTGCATCAAATCCATTGGCTCCCAGGTGTACTCCTCCTTCCCATGATTCATCCATAGCACCTTCACTAAGGGGACACTTTTGCGGCGTAATGTTCTTGTCTCGCTGTCAACGATTCGTACCGGCTCTAGTCGCACAGACCTATCTGACGCCACCGCAGCATCAGTAGTGGGAATAAATTGGTCGGGCCGCAATAGTGCTTTTCGAAGCGACGATACATGGAACACGTCGTGAAGATTTTCTAGTTCCGGTGGTAACTCCAACCGATAGGCCAACGGGCCAATCCTTTCCAATATAGTATAAGGCCCAACATACTTTGTAAGACCCCCCCTCCCCGGATCCCAAAACACGGCACGAAGGGGGAGTCTTATGCCCGGAACAGCCGCCTTGCGGTAGCATTAGCACACGGGCTAACCTGTACCACAAGATGCCTATTCCGCCGGCTGAAACCATATCAATATATCATGCCAACCCAACCAAATAAATAAGCAAGAGAAGTCAAAATCCACACTAAGTTATAAAGTCCAAATACATCAATAATGAGAAGCTAAACATGCTTCTACAAAATATCAGAGTACAGCTAATCATTGCCCAAACGGGCTACATCAGAGTAAGCAAAACACTAACATCAGTAACAGACGGTATCGACGACACCGTCACATCAGGCCCTGTCGTCCTGGCCTGGCTGTCCTGCTGCGTAGTCTGCGACTGCTCTACCTGCGGCGTGACCTCCTAAAAAGGAAGACGTAGCAACCGTTAGTCGAAACGACTAAGTGGTTTCACATCCGCTCCCCCGGCGACTCCTCGGCACCGGACGGAGAAAAGGAACAAGAGTATAGTATATAATAAGTATGCAAGTAAAGGAAGTACAAGCAGGTGGCAAGGTAATGTAAGAGTAACAACATCATATTCAGCATTTAAGTAAGAGCTACACTAAACTAGCAAGTATAAGTAACAGCAGGAAAGTAACTTAACTTATAAGAATGCCCATACAAACTTATAAGTTAAGGATCGGGTTACATAAAAGTAATTCATCGTATAAGAGTGCCCATACAAACTTATACGATGAGGATCTTGTTGTGCAATGTTATGAATGCTATGAATGTTATGCAATGACTCACCCATGCACACCCATGCAACTGCTATGTCGACACAGACTATAGTTCCCACTTTTCGAGCAGGTAGCTAACCTCTCAGGCATCAGCCGCCGTGGCCAGGCGGTGACAGTAGAACGGGCACTTCTACTACTAGGCGGGTATCACACTACTTCACCTAGGCCTCCGTACGCCTCAACGCTAAGAACACAACAGCGGAGCCCATGCGTACTATGGCCCAGCGGGGTCTTGGGTAGATGTGCACCAAGAACACAGCCCGAACTGGCCTTGCGTGACCCGGAAGGGGCCTCGGAAGAAAGCACGAGGACACAGCCCAACCGTTCACATGGCCGGAGGGGCCTCGGGACGTGAACACCGAGGACACAGCCCAACCCGACCAAGTCTAACTGCCAACTCCCGTCGGTGTGACGACTGGCGAGCCCGTAGACCTGCCACACTATCCTTAACCCAGGATTACGACACCGCGTGTCGACTCACACCACATGCACATACCACATCAACATATCATGGAAGGGGCCTCGGAAGTAAACACGAGGACACAGCCCAACCATTCATCCATACCTTACCTCAACACAACCAAAACAAGTGGCGGTCAACCCCGCACTTACATCCCTTCATAATACTACCCGTAGGGAGACGACGCTCTAAGTATTGGACTAACGAATTTCATTTCACCAATCAACATACACATGTCCATAGTTTAATCTGCTATATGTCATTCCATATGAACTCTACATAAGACTTATATGATGCGCATATGTTATAATCTATCAACATCTTATCAATTCGATTCGATTAAACATAAAGGAAACCATCCAAACCTCAAGACATCTTGCAATAAGAAATCAGTTGTATGCGTTCCAAATAATAAACACCATAATTCACAGTTCTTCGGTGATTAGCACAAATTATTTAATCTTGACAGAATTCCACCGACTCTAATTGCACTTTATATAAAACCAGAATTCTAGGTGTATCACTAATCTGGACAGCAACTTCGACCGGAGATTCCCGAAGCTACAGGAATCCGGTGGAGGCGTGTAACCCCTCGTTGGAAAGATCTTTTCATGATCTACAACTTTCATATTCAGGTCACAACCCAGATCTGACAATAACGTACTCGAAATCGGCTTCGAAGTTCGCTGCGCACAGAACACGATTTCTGTGTACAGGAAATTGCCGGACAGCAAACTCGATTAGGTTTTCCCGGGGCCACAGACATCACCTGAAGTCGTGCAACCACTCGTTGGAAAGGTATTTCCAAGGGCTACAACTTTCGTGTTTAGCGAAAAGCCCAGATCTGCCCCTATCCTACATGAAAATGGCATAGAAGATCGCTGCGCGCAGAATACAGATTCTGCGCGCATCTTAAAGGAAAATGAACGGCATCGGTTCGTCTTCCTCCTCAAGGCGATCGTCCCTGAATTTTCCAGAAATATTCTCCTCCCTTATTCAACCTCAAAGGCCATAAACTCCTCACGAGACCATCCACCCATCGTCATATTGAAGAAAAGGGGAAGGGTTGAAGTGATCTAAAGTCTAGAACACAAGTTCTAACATGGCCTAACCTAGAGATCTTCTCCTCTCCATCAAGACTCTCTTGAGTCGATGTCTCTCCTAAGGCATAACTATAGATCTAGCACCAAGGGAGAGGGTAGGAAACTCACGTTAACTCCAGCGGTACCACCATTTCCGGCCATGGATCGCGTAGTTCTCCTTGGCGGCATCTTCTCTTTCGCGGCGATGGCGGAACTCCTCCGGTAGAACTTGCTCCAGCGGTTTTCCTCTCACCAGGAGTTCTCACAGGAAATAGGGGAAGGAAATGAGAATGAAAAACGGCTAGGGTTTCTCTGCCCCTTATATGCAAAATGTGACACGGGTAGGGACACGGCCGTGTCCTTACCCGTGTCCTGCCTGGCGAAACGGCAACGACAGTTTCCATGTCGGTTCAGTGTTTGACACGGGTCGGGACACGCCCGTGTCCCAACCCGTGTTCACATGACACGGCCGTGTGCCTGGCCGTGTCATTGGCCGTGTGCATCTTCAGTTACATCTCGCCACTTCTCGTCGAGCTCAACTCGACGCACACGGGTAGGGACACGCCCGTGTCACTACCCGTGTCACTTAGTGTCGACCCCGCTCGACGATCTCGACACGGCTCGTCGAGATCATCTCGACGCACACGGGTAGGGACACGGCCGTGTCGCTACCCGTGTCACTTGATCTCGACGACTCTCAACGATTCTCGACGATCTCGACACGGCTCGTCGAGATCATCTCGACGCACACGGGTAGGGACACGGCCGTGTCTCTACCCGTGTCACTTCCCTCTACACTGATTTCTCCCCTTCTCCACAAGTGCAGCCCAATTCCCTGCACTTCTCAGGACTCGAGTTAACCCTCCTGACTCAAAACACACACCCTAGGGGCCTAGAGCGATTCGGGACGTTACAAATCCTATAAACAAAATAAAAGATTTCGTCCCCGAAATCAGGCTTAGGCTGTGTGGAGAAAAACCTAACAGAAAGTTTATCATATGTTTTTAAATAAGATTACCTTGGGTAAACAACTCCGGGTAGCGTTGCTGCATCAAATCCATTGGCTCCCAGGTGTACTCCTCCTTCCCATGATTCATCCATAGCACCTTCACTAAGGGGACACTTTTGCGGCGTAATGTTCTTGTCTCGCTGTCAACGATTCGTATCGGCTCTAGTCGCACAGACCTATCTGACGCCACCGCAGCATCAGTAGTGGGAATAAATTGGTCGGGCCGCAATAGTGCTTTTCGAAGCGACGATACATGGAACACGTCGTGAAGATTTTCTAGTTCCGGTGGTAACTCCAACCGATAGGCCAACGGGCCAATCCTTTCCAATATAGTATAAGGCCCAACATACCTTGTGCTGAGCTTTTTCACTCCCCGCACCCGTGACACTCCATGCATCGGCCGAATCTTAAGGAACACTTTTTCGCCCACCTGGAACTCCACCATCCGGTGCTTTTTGTTGTAATATTTCGCCTGTCGACTTTGAGCCTCCAACATGCGATCTCGTATCAATCTGACCGCCGCATCAGTATCATCTATGTATTCATTTCCCAATGCCTTCGGATCTTCATCTTGCACCCAAGACAAGGGAGTCCTGCACCTTCTACCGTAAAGGGCTTCATGGGGCGCCATGCCGATGCTCGCCTGATGGCTATTATTGTAGGAGAATTCCACTAGTGGCAAGAGCCTTTCCCATGGCTCTCCTCTGTCCAGCACACATAACCTCAATAAATCTTCCAGCGTTCTGATGGTCCGCTCTGACTGTCCGTCAGTCTGAGGATGAAATGCGGTACTAAAGGTTAGGCGTGAGCCCAAATACGCCTGTACCGCCTTCCACTCATTGGATGTAAACCGACCATCCCGATCTGATACAATTGTCTTGGGCACGCCATGATACCGTACCAATTGCTCCACAAAAAGGCGTACCAAAACATCCACGCGTGCTTCCTTCTTCATTGGAATGAACCGGGCCACCTTTGTCAGTCGATCCACAATAACCCATACCGAATCATTCCCGGAGCGTGAGCGAGGTAGCCCATGGACAAAGTCCATGGAGATGTCCTCGAACTTCCATTCGGGGATGGGCAACGACTGCAACAAACCACCGGGACTCCTGCATTCAGCCTTCACTCTTTGGCAAGCTTCGCAATGTGTAACATAGTAGCGAACATCCTTCTTCATTCCCGGCCGACACATGGTCTTCCGCAGTCCGGCGTACATCTTAGCAATACCCGGGTGCACTGAATATTGAGAGGAATGCGCCTCTCTCAATATATCCTCCCGAATTTTGCCGCCCTTGGGAATATAAAGTCGGCCACGAAAATAAACGAGACCGTCTTTTAGTGTGTACTCATCGGTGGTCCCATCTTCAATTGCCTTGATTGCCGGGGCCAAGGCCGCATCCATTCCTTGCTCCACCCGAATCCGGTCTCGGATATCACAAATTATGCTCATGTTGGCCAAATACTCCGCATGCTCTGCCGAGGGAGCCTTGAATACTAGAGTAATTTCCATCTCTTCGACCATCCGAGCCAACTCCATACTCATCAACCGAGACTCTGGGCTAGAGCCTGGCGTTTTCCTACTCAAGGCATCGGCTACAGAGTTTGCTTTCCCGGGGTGGTAGTTCATGGTGAACTCATAGTCGCATAGAAATTCCAACCACCGCCGTTGTCTCAGGTTCAACTCCTTCTGAGTGTGAACATACTTCAAGTTTTTGTGATCGGAAAAGATCTCGCAGTGGACGCCATATAAATAATGCCTCCAGACCTTCAAAGCGAACACCACTGCTCCCAACTCCAAATCATGAACCGGGTAATTGATTTCATGTTTCTTTAACTGCCTTGAAGCATAAGCGATCACATGCCCGTGCTGCATCAGCACCGCTCCCATCCCTTGATATGATGCGTCCGTGTAAACTTGGAATCCTTCCTTCCCCGACGGAAGTGCAAGGATGGGGGTGGAGGTAAGCCTATCCTTCAACTCTTGAAATGCTGCTTCACATTTAGGTGTCCACTCAAATGACACACCCTTCTTCGTCAAGGAGGTAAGAGGAAGGGCAATCTTGGAAAATCCTTTCACGAACTTGCAGTAGTAGCCAGCAAGTCCAAGAAAGCTTCGTACATCGGCCGCCGACTTCAAGGGCGACCACTCCTTCACGGCCCGCACCTTGGCTGGATCCACAGCTAATCCTGCTCCACTAATCACATGCCCCAAGAAGGCTACCTCCTTAAGCCAGAATTCACACTTGCTAAACTTGGCATACAAGGCATGCTCCTTCAATTTCTTCAAAACCAAGGTCATGTGCTCGACATGCTCCTCCTCCGTCTTTGAGTAGACCAAGATGTCGTCGATGAAAAAATGACGAAGATGTCCAAGTATGGTTCAAACACCTTGTTCATCAGACTCATGAAGGCCGAAGGCGCATTCGTGAGCCCAAACGGCATTACTGTGAACTCATACAAACCATATCTCGAACTGAAGGCGGTTTTCTGAATATCCCCATCTTGTATCCTCAACTGATAGTATCCAGAGCGCAGGTCTAGTTTAGAGAACCAATGTGCTCCCACTAATTGATCGAACAACTCGTCGATCCGAGGTAGCGGATAAGTGTTCCGCACCGTTAGTCGATTGAGTTCCCGATAATCTATGCACAATCGTAGGGTTCCATCCTTCTTCTTTACGAACAGCACAGGGGCACCCCATGGTGATGAACTGGGGCGAACGAACCCTGAATCTACTAGTTCCTGCAATTGAACTCTAAATTCTGCTAGTTCTTTCGGGGCCATTCTGTACGGGGCCTTGGATACAGGCTTGGCACCTGGTACTAGATTGATCTGGAAGTCAACCTCTCTATGCGGAGGTAATCCTGGTAGCTTCTCAGGAAAGACCTCAGGAAAATCCCGCACTACCCGTACATCCTTTAACTCCAACGCTTCCTCCTTCAACTCGAACCAGATCATGAAGACCTCGTCCCCCTTCATATGAGCTTTTACAGCCTGAATAGAAGATAATATCATACGTGGCGCGAAGCCAATACCTTGGAAGATGACGTCAGAGTCTCCATGCCTCAAATAGATCCGCTTCTCCGCGCAGTCGATCCTCGCGAAGTGCCAGTCCAGCCATGCCATGCCCAAAATGATGTCAAACTCCGGCATTCTCAGAACCGTGGCCGGCATATCAAAGGCCTTCCCATCAATAAATAACTCCAACTCGCACTTGGCAGTTGCGATCATCTCCGAGCCATCCGGAAGGCGTACACGTCGGGCTATTCCCGTGAAGTACTGAACATCCCCCACGTCTTTTATGAAATCCTCGGACACAAAAGAGTGTGAGGCACCGGTATCGAACAGCGCATAGGCCGTCTTCCCGCCAATAATCACGGTGCCTAAGTGCCAACGACCAAAACTTATTGCTAGTGTCTAATAAGTTCTAAGCAACTCATGTTAAACCATGCAAGTATGTAAACTAATTAAATCATACCTGCAATCACATCTTGTGGGTTCCGTTCCTGTGCCATGTCAAGCGCGTACACCTGATCCCTAGCAGGGCCGGGGTTACCTCTTGGCGGTCCTCGTCCTCGACCACGCATGTATCCCCGCCCTCGTGGAGCTGCTGGAGGGAGAGCAGGAGGGAGAGCAGGAGGGGCGTTCCCATATAGCTGCGGGCAGAAACGCCGGATGTGGCCCGGCTGGTTGCATTCGAAGCACACCAGACCACGACGCCCTTCAGGTTGTTGAAATCGCTGAGGCTGTGGGGGTGGAGGCAACGCAGGCGGCTGCGGAACTGGATGCTCCACCCTATAGTTTCGGTGGACACGCCCTCCACCTCTTTGATAACCTCTTCCTCCTCTGAAGTCCCGTCTCCTTCTATTACTTGGGCCGGCTTCCATTACGTCCTCCGCAGGCCTCTTACTACATCCCAGGTGGTCCGCCTCCAATCTTTTCGCCATATCAATGATCTCCGCCAAGCTACCATCCGCTATAAACAAAAGGGACTGCCTTAGGGGATCTCGCAGCCCTTTATAGAAGCGCTTGACATAACCTCTGTCATCCAACTCATAAGAGTCCGCAAACCTTGCGAGATGCTGGAATTCCCGCTGGTATTCTGCAACCGACTTTGATCCCTGTTTTAGTAGAAGGAACCTCTGCTCAAGCTCATCTCGGGCCGATGTAGGGATAAAGTGCTCCAAGAAAACCTCCGAGAATTCACTCCAACTTATCTCAGTGTAGATCCGACCTTGGAAGGTAGAGCCCATGAGGAACTTCCACCACCTCTTCGCATGTAAGTCCAAGACGGACACTGCCAATGTTACTGCCATGTTGGCCGGGCAACGGATACCAGCCAACAACTCTTGTATCGTGTCTAGCCATTCCTCTGTACGTACGGCTGACTCCGTCCCAAGGTAGACGGGAGGGGAGAGAGCTCGGAAGGTGCTCCGCCAGTTGGAGCTCGGGGCCTGTTGTTGCACCGGAGCCTGCTGTGCCTTAAAAGCATCAAGAATGGCGGTGAGTGTTTGCCCCAACTCAGACTGTTGGAACTGAGTGGGTATGGGAGGGGTAGGAGTACCCCTCATCGGCTCAACATGCAGTGGAACCTACACGTACACGACAAATTTGTGGTCAGGTTGGCTAAACTTAAGGTCAAAGTTGGACAAACTTAATGTGAATTACATATGGGCACACCACTGCTTCCGCTAAGTCAGTTTGTCCCCAAACTGACTAATCAAACGGGGGTGGCACCATTGTTGAATGACTTCTTAGTTGAGGATCGTGGCAAACTCCAGCGCGCGAGCACGCGGGGTCTCCCCCTGCACCCTCCAGCGCGCGGGAGTGCCTTCACGCACATTGGCGCCCCCATAGCGCTCCCCTCTCGTCACCTCCCAATGAGCTTGTTGCAGTGCTCACAACCCACTGTCGTGCTCGTGCCATTGCGCTTATCACCCACAGTCGCGCACCTCTCCCGCCGGCATCACCCCCCGATCATGTGAGTGCGAATAGTAAAATCCTCAATCATCGATGTGAGAATAGTAAAATTCTCCATTATATGGGTGCAAATTCTAAAATCATCCATTATGGAGTGCATCTAGTAAAATCCTCCACCATGAAGATTCAAATAGTAAAATCCTCCATCACAGCAGTCGCGTAGCCACGATGCAAAGTGGCCGTGCTCATGTACGCGCGCGACCGGGTGGTGGTTTGGGTGGCGACAGTTGCCGTCCCACGTCGTTGTGTGCAGTTGTGTGGTCGTAGCTTTAGTGGGTTGACTTTGGTCAATCTTACTTGGCCCCCATTTCCCTCATTATTAAGTTAACGGGGGTGGTGTGATTTTGGACTATCCACTGTCTTCTTATAAATTGAAGGGACCCTCGACATCTCTTTTTCTTGAAAACTAAATTATATCCATGATATGAATTATTATTATTTTTATTTGAAACTTTAAATAAAAATTTATTTTATGATGATAATTGATTTTCACGCCATCTCTGGACAAATAATTAAATAACAAATGGAGACCATGTGCATTATGGGTCCGGGGCAGGTAAAGAGCAGGAAATTGGACGGCCGAGATCCGCCGCATTTTACCGTAAAGTGCAATCTAATGGACGCAAATGCGTTGAGATGCGTGCACATCTCAGCGCACATAACTCAAAGCAGTGCGCGAGAGATCAAAGCATGCACGGATCTCAGCGCGCGGTGAGATGCACTCGCATCCGTCAGATCTCGCGCACTGCACGGTGCAGTGCATTTCCTGCACTGCACTACCCCCGGACCCATGCATTATGGGCTAATGGGGACAAATACGTAAATAACAAATGTCTATTTGTATTAATTTTCTGATTATTTATAAGTTTAGCCACACCACTAACACATTCTCCAGTTTAGGACTCCACCGAGAGGAGAAGATAAGTGGCCGCGGCGGCGGAGCTATGGGAGAGGTCGCGCCAGCGGGAGCGTCGGAGAAGGAGCGATTATCTCCGGAGGAGCATGTGTCGGCGGCGGACGGGAAGAGGTCGTGGAGGGGAGTGGTGGAGGTCCAGCCAAAGCCGAAGAAAGGTCTGGTCTCGTCTGCGGCGGACTTTCTCGAGAGAATCATCGTCTACCTCATGCACGATTCCTCGAAGCCGCTTCACTACCTCTCCGGTAACTTCGCTCCCGTCCCCGACGAAACCCCACCACGCACAGACCTCCCTGTCCGAGGCTATCTCCCTGTAAGAATCGATTTCAGCTGCCTCTAGTTTTGATTTGATGTGCAGCATGTTCTTCTTGAAATTACAATCCCTTGGAATTTTTGGATAAAATTTAAGTGAAATTTATGAAGTCATAGATAAATTGCATCATGCAAGTTTAATTGCAAAATTTCCATCATTCACTTATGACAACCATGCCAATATAAACAATAGCAATCAGATGTGAATGAAAAAACTAGATTCATAGAGAGGAATAGTGCTTGAGTAGAAAGTTAAGAAGTATAAAACAAAGTTTGTTGCTAAAGAGTACAAGTAAAAGGAAGATACTCCAAGTGGATGTCAAATTTACATTCTCCAAGGATGTTCTTGAAGTGGAGGTTTATGTTGAAAACCCATGGGGTATGTAAACAAGGGTTAGGGTGTAGGGGAAGTTTTTGTACACATGTGACTTGGTTTTCACATGAAGCAATTTGCTTGGTGATGAGTTTAAATTATTTATGGTTGGAGAAGTTGAAATATTTGACCTTGGTCTTATGTCATATTTTTTTGACATCGATCAGAGGGAAGTGAAGATGAAACTTATACTTGCCAAGCATATGCAAATGATGTATTGAATATATTTAGAATGAAAGAAAATAATTCTATAAATGCACCGATGGACGGTGACACAGAACTCTCAAAGCAAGATGAAGGAGTATCAATGGATTGAACCTTATATAAAAGCCTTGTTCCAAGTTTGAGAACACTTACAATGCCAAATATCTTGTATAATGTTGTGATAGTAAGTCGAAAAAAGAAAGATACCAAGTATGCACATTTGAAAGATTCAAAAAGAATATTTCTCTATGCCAAAGATATTCTTAATCATGGTCTACACTATTTGTTACGATTGCGCATGCCGATGGGACACGCATATGCCGAGGAGACACCGCGGCGGGTCCGCACGCGCAGGAAGACGATGACGGGTCCGTTTGCAGGAGGAGAGACTGAAGATGCGGCGCGCCAGCCTGACGTTTTATTTATTTCCCTTTATGGTGTATTTCTTATTTTGTCACACCACGCACTTATAAGTGGTGAAGTTGTACTTTTTTGGGTTATGTTTTGGATGTATGAGAATTAGGGTTGCTTTCTAACCTTTCCTCTCATTCTCTCTTCCTTCCTCTCGCTCTCCACCGCCGACCCTCCCCCTTGCCGGATTCCTCTCCGGGATTTTTCGGGAATATATCAATTTGATCCGACCTGCCGCACCGCCCGCCCTCCCCGCCGGTGCTCCAATCCCGTGCAAATTTTGGCACTTTCAGTTTCCGCTCGGGGGCGTGGTCCGTCTTCCGCGTGAGGTCGTGAGCCAACCTTCTGTTTCGGCCGATCGACGCATTCACGCCTCTCCCTCGATCGACCTAGCGGCGCACCCGTGACGCAGGAAGACCGCGATCGACGCAGTCTGCACCGCCTCCAGCCCGATCGGCGGTTTCTGCCGCGATCGACGCAGGACGTCGCCGTACTGTGCTTCTCCGCCGAATCACACCGTCTTGCGTCCGCAGCTTTGCTACACCGTTCCTCTCAAGTTTCGCCCCATCCACTCTAGCGCGTCCGCCGCTCGTGTAGTTCCGCGATCCCGTCCGGACTCATCGGATCCAGTTCCGCATCAAAAATCCGGTCCTATTCCCACATCTGCCACCCGTGGCCTGATCCACTCCGTCCGATCGAGCCAGTTCCGCACCACCTGTTTCGCCGCGCTCTTGCATCCACCATCTCTATGGCTCATATGAGCCGGTCCACTGCATAACCGCTGCCGGAGGACTCCACGGAGGCCCTCCTCTGCTGTGTCGACGCCCAAGAATCCTTGGTGGCCTCAATGCACGCCTCCATTCTTGCCCTTCACGCGAAGTTTGACGCACTCCAACCCTCCGCCGCCTCTTCCATGAACGGCTCCGCGTTCCCGGCCGTCGACGCGTCCATCCTTGGGGCGGCGCTTCTCCCGTACAACGGGGACTCCACGGTCCCGCTTCTTCCAGGCCGTCCCGCCCTTGCTTTGGACCTCCCCACCTTTGGTGGATTGCCATGGTAGAATTGTACTTCGACCTCCACCTTACTCCCGAGCAGGATAAGGTCTCTACTGCCGTTGTGAGACTCGACAGTGTACAACCACATATTCGCCGAGCAGGTCCCTCAAAAGAAGGTCAAGTCAAAGAGAGCAATCTTAGGCTGAGACGAGTCGGATGGGCGAGTGGCGTCGGAATTCTTCAGCTCGTAAAGGTTTAAGTCATTAGTAGCATGAAGGCGAGTGGGGGATTTTGGGCCACACTCGCCACAGGACCAAGCTAAGGGAGAGGCGAGTGGAGTAACTAGTCCCACACTCGCCCTCAGCCCCGGTCGAGGTAGCGAGTGCTGGCCTCTTTGGGGGACACGCCGCCCCGGGCGAGTAGTAGCAACAGGAGCGACTCGCCCATTAGTGTTTTTACAAGGATGTCCCTGTTGGCCTGCCAATAGTCTCTCCAAACATCGGAGTTTCGCTGTTGGCAGACCAACTAAGGGCTGCGTATAGTAAAACCAAAACGCGGGATTCCGCTATTGGCAGGCCGGGTTTGAAAAATTATAAATAGACCCTATGGACACCTTTGGAGGGGGCGAGTCCTCTGGTTTTCTTCCTCCTCAGGTTCTTTTAGTTGGTTTCGAGTGCCCTCCAAGGTGCCCAACTCAGCTCTTGCCTTGGGTGGGGAAGCGCTCTATGATCTTCCGGGTGTGTGGTGGGACCTCCGTGCTACAACCCAGGGTCCGTTCCTTAGTTTCCAGTGCCTGGTCAGGTGTGTAGGTTCGGGAGAAGTAGGTGTAGGCTACACCCCATGGGTCCGAACTTTTCATGAGACCAAGTTTTGGTTTCGACATTTTTAGTAGGTGTAGGCTACACCTCTTGGGTCTGAACTCTTCTTGAGATCAAGTTTTGGTTTCAATATTTTTTGGTGCGGTGAACGTGGACCGTAACCTTCACAAGAAAATCCTGTGCTAAGCTTCATGACTGGAGGTGATGGAGAAGGAACTGACTCGGGCAACCCACCGCCGCCAACGAATAGAGTTACGATGGGGATGTTTGAAGAATTCAAGAGGGAACTCTTGCAGACCCTACACCTCGCATTCGCCGCGAGAGGCGAGTGCTCGACGCCGGCCGTTCTTGTGATACCGTCCCAATAGCTAGATGAGAACGCCCCGGGACATCAGCCTCAGAAGAAGGTGGCTGTGGAAGGGGGAGAGCGAGATCTCGCTGGGCAAGAGCTGTTCCCCAGCCCGACGACTGCGGAGAGACCCGATGAGATGACTGCGCGAGATGGGTCCACTTGCCTGATAGGAGGAGGGAGCCCTTTTAGTGAGTTGATTGTCTCTGCTCCAGTTCTAGAAGGGTTCAGGGAACCCGAGATGTCTTACTACAGGGGCAAGGATGATCCAGTGCTACACGTCCAGTGGTTCGAGGATGCCGTCTCCATCCGGCAGATGTCGTATGTCTTCAAGTGACGACTCTTCTCGATTACCTTCAAGGAGAATGCGAGGTACTGGTTTCACCAACTTCCCACGAGCTCGATTTATTGCTTCGAGGAAATTCGTCGGGGATTCCTTTTGAGGTTCTCGACGTCGAAGAAGAGGAAGAAGGAAGCAGAGATTCTGTTTGCCATCAAGCAAGGTCCGGAGGAGACGCTGGGGAGTTTTGTGGATAGGTTCCAGAAAGAGGTCTTTTTGGTTCAGGAGGTGCCCGAGTATACCTTGATGTTGGCCTTCACCCTTGGGCTCCGTGAGGTATTCTTCAGGGTGGAGCTGAAAAGGGACCCCCTTGTCTTTTGAGGAGTTGATGGAGAGGGCAGAAAACAAGATCGAGGGAGAGGCAACAAACCCCACGTTCGCCAAGAAGTTGGCTAGGCTGGGTGCAAGAGGAGAGAAGGAGCAGGGAAGAAGCAGACAACAAGAGGCTAGAAGGAGAGATGAAGCTAGAGGTCAGGGGCTCCGGGGGCAGCAACGAGATTGAGGGTACCAAAAGCCAAATAACCGTTTGCCTGGAGGCCCCAAGGGGGACCAGTTCAGGGTCTAGGAAGAGGAGTCCATGGTGGTGGTGGGGGTGAATTACCATGGGGAGCAAGGACGATTCAACCCTTCGGGTTGGAGACAGGGTCCGAGGCCTCCCTTTCCCCCGCAGCAGCAAGCTATGACGATCGCCCACGAAAGAGGAGGAAGACGAGGAAACAAAAGGGGAAGAGATGGCAGGGTGGTGTTGCCTTACTGTGACTTCCACCAGGAGGAAGGTCATGCAACGACCACCTGCACAGAGTTTCTGGAGATGAGAAGAGCAAGAGTTCCAGCACATCAACAACAACCAGTAAGGATCAAGGAAGTCCTTCCCGGAGAGGGAGAAGAGGACAGGTGTGAGGACCAGACTGACACAGGTGCCCGAGGAGGGATCAGGGTGATCCATATAGGAGTAGGGATCGAGGCCACTCGTAAGGGGAGCTTCCAGACGATGTTAAGGAGGAGCGTCGCCTCGACCTCCTAAACTCCCACCCCGGAGGAGAACATTACCTTCAGATCAAAAGACATGCCAGACCACAAGGATCTGTTCTGCGACGCCTTGGTGATTCAGACGACAGTAGAGAACTTCACAGTCTCCAGAATCCTGGTTGATAATGGGAGCTTCGTGAACGTGATGTTCAAGAAGGCCTTCGATGCGATGAAGGTAGATGCGAGGAGGGTGCTGACCTCAGATGGGTCGTTGTTCCGATTCTCTGGGGAGAGGAAAGAGGTTGAGGGTGGAGTAGGACTTCACATAATACTGAGAGGGGTGTCGAGGAACTGTCGGTTCGTCATCGTCGACGCTCCGAGTAGTTATAACGTTACTTTTGGGCGTCCCCTCATCGGCGCCTTCCGCTGTGTTCCTTCGTCGTTTCATCAATGTCTCAAGTTCAACAGTGGGCGAGTTCAGGTTCGAATCAGAGGAGACCCTAAGGTGGCGAGACAGTGCTATGTGACTGTCGTCAACACCATCTCGTGGATGGCGGAGGCCAAAGAAGTGGAGAAGGCGATGAAGGGGCGTGCAAGGCAGGAGGGTGAAGCTGAAGTGGTTGAGGAGGAGGCAGTGAAGGAGCCTGCTGCGCGAGAAGAAGTGGTGGTGATGGACGACGAAGAAGGTGATGGGGAGATCCGTACCCATGAGGGTGGGACAGATGAAATGCTGGGGGCTTACGACGAGATGATGGCGGTGGAAGAAAGGGAGGAGGAAGAGACCCTCGTTTCAGGTGAGAGGGGAAGAAACGAATGGGAAAAGCAATCTCGGTTGGAGGCAGTTGAAGAGGTGGTGGAGATGGAGGTCCCTACCCGGGGAGGCAAGACAGAGAAGGTGCGGGTCAGCGGAGGCCTGAGCCCAGAAGACCGAGGGAGGATATTGGAGTACATCCAGAAGAGCGTGGATGTCTTTGTGTGGAGCGCGACTGACATGTTAGACATCGATGCATACGTGGCGTGCCATCGTCTGAACCTTGACCCAAAAACACGCCCCATGCGCCAGAATAGGAGGACCGTCGCCACCAAGCTGGAGGAGCCCATCCGGGAGGAGGTGGAAAAGCTCCTCAAAGCAGGTTTTGTATCAGAGATCCAGTATCCAGGTTGGGTCTTCAATGTGGTAATGGTTTAAAAATGTAACGAGCGGTGGAGGATGTGCGTTGACTTTTATCTTTTGAATAAATCATGCCCTAAAGATTGTTATTCTCTTTCTCGAATCGACGCGCTGGTTGACTCAACCATCGGTTTTTCTGTGATGAGTTTTTTGGATGTTTTTTCAGGTTATGTGGATGACCTCATGGTTAAGAGCAAGGATGTAGGCTCCCATGTTCGGGACTTGCAGAAAACATTCGCCACCCTACGGAAGTTCAAAATGCGGCTAAATCCTTTGAAGTGCGTCTTCAGAGCCAGTAGACGGAAGTTTCTTGGTCATCTCCTCACCCCAGCAGGGGTGGAACCTAAACCCTCACAAGGTGAAGACAATAGTGGAGTTGGAGTCGCCGCAGAACAACAAGGAAGTTCAATGCGTGACGGGAAAACTCGCCGGGTTGAGCATGTTCATCTCCTGGGCAGGGGAGAAGTGCTCACCCTTTTTCAAAGTGCTGCGGGGCAGCCAAAAGTTTGAATGGTCGAAAGAATGCGATGAGGCCTTCCAAGCCTTGAAGAGTTATTTCATCAAGGCCCCACTCCTCCATGTTCTCAAGGAGGGGGAGGGTCTGACTTTATACCTCAGAGTGGGGGCGAAGACCGTAAGTTCCGTACTGTTCCAAGAGGAGGGTAAGAAGCAACTGCCCATTTACTATGTAAGCAGAGTCCTAAAGAAGGCAGAGCTTCAGTATCAAATTCTGGAGAAATTAGCATTTGCCTTGGTCGTCTCAGGCAGGAAGCTCAGACTGTACTTTCAAGCGCATTCGATTAGAGTGGTGACTGATCACCCTCTGCGCAAGATCTTCGAAGGGGTAGAACATTCAAGGAGATTGACCAAGTGGTCCGTGGAGCTAAGCGAGTTTGATATCTCCTTCATCCCCTGATTATTGATTAAGGCTTAGGCGGTAGCAGATTTTTTGGCCGACTATGCGGTCGAGGTGGAAGGAAATGAATCCTTGTGGCAGATCGCCTGGACGATGCTGGTAGGAGGAGCCTCAGGGAGACATTCCATGGGGGGGGGTAGTGTTGGAAAGCCCCCAGGGGACCAGGATAGAGCAGGTCATGGCTACACACTTCCCCATCACAAACAATCAGACAGAGCATGAGCTCGTGATCGCGGAACTGCGTCTGGCTAAGGAGCTAGGTATATAAGATGTGGAGGTGTTTACGAATTCGATGGTGGCGGCGTCACAGATCAAGGGAGAATTCGAGGCAAGGGAGTCCACCCTCATGAAGTACTTGGCCAAGGTGAAGGGGCTCATCAGAGGTTTCCGGACGTTTTCCATTCAACATATACTGCGGGAGGAAAATGTCACAGCTGATCGGTTGGCCAAGTTTTGACCCCGGGCTGGCGGGACCCTGACAGATTTGTTTCACCCATCCATCGGGGAGGGTGAGTTGATGGAGATAGACCGACGCCCCTCGTGGGTGGATCCCTTCGTAACTTTCTTGACCACAGGTAAACTTCTGGAGGAGGTCCAGGACAAAAAGCGCTTCAGACATAAGTCTGCATACTATCTGATGCATGAAGGAGGATTGTACCGGAAGACCCTTTCAGGGCTCCTGACCCGGTGCGTGGTGGAGGAGGAAGTTTCGAAGATCTTGGAGGAAATTCATTCTGGTGAGTGCGGCAGTCACTCGGGAAGCAGGACCTTGTTGTCGAGGGTGGTCCGACAAGGGTATTTCTGGCCGACTCTGAGCAAGGACGCGACAGAGTTTGCGAGGAGATGTCAGAAGTGCCAGTTGTTTGCTACACTCCATCTCTTACCGGCCCAAAGACTTAGGAGCATCACGACGCCCTGACTCTTCGCCATTTGAGGGATGGACTTGGTAGGACCTTTCCCCCAGGAAAGTGGGCAAAAGTGGTTCCTCCTGGTCACGATCGATTACTTCTCGAAGTGGTTGTAAGTCAAGGAACTAGCCAATGTGACCTCCCAAGTAGTCCACAACTTCGTGTGCGAGGAGATCATCTGCCGTCATGGACTCCCTCAAGTCATAGTCACTTATAATGGGCCACAGTTTGCCCGTGAAGAGTTTGTCAGTTTCTGCAGACAGCTGGGGATAGACCTCAGGTTTGCGTCAGTGCACTATCCTAGAAGCAACGGGCAGGTGCATGTGGCTAATAAGATCATCGTGAACCTACTACAAAAGAAGGTAGAGAAGCTCAAGGGAAACTGGGTAGAGCAACTTCCTTCGGTTCTATGAGCCCTGAGAACCACCTCCAACACAGCTACAAGAGAGACCCCCTTCAAGCTTTCCTACGACTGCGAGGCTGTACTCCCAGTAGAGTTCGAGGTCAAGTCGCCACAGGTGGTAGCTGCAGGAGACGGAGATGGAGAATGGAGAATAGAGAATGAAGACGGGTTGCGACTCATTGAACATGGTGGAAGAACTCCGAGACCTGGCGGCCATTCGACAAGAGGAGGTCAAGCGCCAGATGACCAAGTATTTTGACAAGCACATCCGGATCAAATAGTTCGTGGAAGGAGACCTAGTCTTAAAGAAAGTTGATGCAGCTGGGAGGTCGGCAGCGGTTGAGAAGCTCAATCCTAACTGGGAAGGTCATTACATAGTCAAAAAGGTTCTAAAGTCGTGAGGGTACCGCCTTCAAAATGTGGAGGAGTCTCTGGGTCACACTTGGAGTGGCGATGACCTGAAGTGTTTTTACCCCTAGTCTAAATAACAATACTGTGTGTTTTTTGTGATTTATCACTTGCGCTTTATTTCCCTTTAGGTATGAGTCGAGTATTCTCATAACATCATGATAATTGAAGTAACGACCCCGAGCACATTCGCTGACCAGACTCTCACTAGCTTGCAGATCCGAAGACTCACTCGGTGGCAGGTTGAAAAAGTTATGGTATTTATAGCTCCGAGCAGACCCGCTGACCAGACTCTCACTAGATGACAGGGCCGAAGGCTCACTCGGTGGCAGGTTGAAAATGTTATGGTATTGATAGCCTCGAGCAGACCCGCTGATCAGGCTCTCACTAGCTGGCAGGGCCGAAGGCTCACTCGGTGACATGTTGAAAAAGTTATGGTATTGATAGGCTCGAGCAGACCCTCTGACCAGACTCTCACTAGCTGATAGGGCCGAAAGCTCACTCGATGGCAGATTGAGAATGTTATGATATTGATAGCCTCAAGCAGACCCGCTGATCAGACTCTCACTAGCTGGCAGGGACGAAGGCTCACTCAGTGGTAGGTTGAAAAAGTTGTGGTATTGATAGCCCCGAGCAAACCCGCTGACCAGACTCTGACTAGCTGGTAGGGCCGAAGGCTCACACTGTGGCAGGTTGAAAAAGTTGTGGTATTGATAGCCCCGAGCAGACCCGCTGACCAGACTCTCACTAGCTGGTAGAGCCGAATGCTTACTCGGTGACAGGTTGAAAAAGTTATGGTATTGATAGCCCTGAGCAGGCCCGCTGACCATACTCTCACTAACTGGTAGGGCCGAAAGCTCACTCGGTGGCAGGTTGAAAAAGTTATGGTATTGATAGCCCTGAGCAGACCCGCTGACCATGCTCTCATTAGCTGGCAGGGCCGGAGGATCACTCGGTGGCAGGTTGAAAAAGTTGTATTGATAGCCCCAAGCAGACCCGCTGACCACACTTTCACTAGCAGACAGGGTCGATGGCTTACTCGGTAGCAGGTTGAGAATGTTATGGTATTGATAGCCCCAAGCAGACCCGCTGACCAGACTCTCATTAGCTGGCAGGTCCGTAAGCTCACTTAGTGGCAGAGGAATGAGGTTGAAATCATTGTCCAAGTTCACACTAACTAGCGGGGCTGGAAGTCGCTCGGCGGTAGGTTAAGGGTTGGCGAGTGAAGTCCTTCCAGGATGGGTCTCGCCAATCACGCACTTGCCTGCCTCCCGAAGTCCCAACATCGAACACCGTCAAGTCGAAGGGCGAGTAAGACCTAGCTTTTCGCTCGTACCTAACCTTTAAGAGGGCGAGAACGGGTGATCCCCTAATAGGCGAGTGCATGGGATACGCGAGTCGACCTAATCCTGGTATGCACTAGCCTATCAAGTTTTACCTTGAAATAATCACACCACGATCATAACGGGCATGGGCGAGTGCGACATGCTACTCCCCTAAAAGAGTAGCGAGAGTCTAGCACTCTGCGAGCAGACATGTGTAAAATAACAAAATAATAATAAAAAAGAAATACTTTTCCATTTATAAATAATTCCCTCCTACTTTTTCTCAACAAAAGGATCGCCTCACGGATGAGTGTACAAAAAAAACATAAGAAAGATTACATACAAAAGAAAGAAAGTAGAAGAGCTCTTTCCCAATCGCCCTCTCCAGGTTGATCGTCGTCGTCGCCGTCTTCATCCACGCCGTCGAAGAGTGCGCCGAACTCATCCTCCTTGCCTGGTATGGGGACGGGAACAAACAGTTTAAGGACCAGCTCCTTGGCGGTGATCTTCTCGCAGTCAGGTGTCAACACTCTGAGACCCCGCATCATCTGGAGCGTGTGATCTGCAACCTTGATGGAGGTGATCCTCATCATTTCGTTGACCTCCGCCTTGCTATACATCCGGGGCTTTCTTCCCCGACTGCTCAGCTTGCCGCGAGCTGGAGGCAGGACGGTCTCAATCAGGCGAGTGATCTCGGCCTTTGGTTGTTTGTTCTGTCCCTCCAGTTGTTGGTTCCGTCCCTCCATATCGGCGACAAGCACGCGCATACGGTTGGCGGTTGAGCGTCCTGCGAGAACCGAGGGATTAGAAGAAGAGTAAGAGTAATAACGGGGAGGCCTAGAAGGATCGACACTTACCACCCCGCCAGAGATCCTCTCAAGAAGGCCTTCGACGACCTCCAATTTTCGCTTCAGATCCGCCACCTTGTCCTCCGCGAGAGCTCGCGCTTCCTCAACATCGGTTCACTTGCGGTTGAGGGTAAAGCCGCGGCGGACAACCATGTGCGCGAGCTCCAGAGAGCGCATTTGAGCTCGCTTGCTCTCGTGGGCGAGCTTCTGCATGGTCATGTCGTCATAGGCCTTCACATCCTCGCGCCCATAGAGTCCGAAGCCAAGGGCGAAGGCATGCCCGCTCGAGGGTCGGCGCTCTAACCAGGAGGGGAGGAGCGAGGAGACCGAGATCCTGTTCGCCTTATCGTCCCATAACACATTTGGCTTGCCGACACGGTCCCTCACTTTCCCGCCGAGGCCAAAATTACGGTGCGCATT
Organism: Platanthera guangdongensis; assembly: GCA_039583875.1. Taxonomy (NCBI): domain Eukaryota; kingdom Viridiplantae; phylum Streptophyta; class Magnoliopsida; order Asparagales; family Orchidaceae; genus Platanthera; species Platanthera guangdongensis. The sequence goes on from CM077158.1 coordinate 9,152,646, forward strand.
CGACAACTCCTCGCAAACCTCGGGCTCTGTCCCGACAGAAGACTCGGGGTGATCGCCCTCGCCCCGTCCCTCCTCCTGTCGGTCCCTCTGGACTTGCTTGCCTTTGGATACCACTTGCTTTTTTAGCTTTTTGCGAGCCGACAGGGATTGATCTGAGTCGGGGTCGACGGGTGCAATTCACTTCCTGTCGTTCGAGGGAGCAGATGTTTCCTGCTCTCTCCTGCACGCTGCCGCGACGGCCCTCTCTCGGGCGAGTGGGTCGGTTTCTAGCGTAGCATCTGCGTAGCGTGGGTGCTCTGGAATCAGTCTCTCCCCTGCATGAAAATGACATTATCAAAAAGGCCTTTTTTATAAGTGAGTTCGAGGTGGGGCGAGAAGGAAGCGTACCTTCACCCGGGAGTACCGGAGGGAGCAAGTCGAGGCCCCTCCTCAAGAAAGCGACTTCGAAGTCTTTATGAAGAAAGAATTGGTGGAGGTTGGCGTCGTTGCCCGACACTGCCGGCACGAGGTACGTCTCCTCGCATCGCTGGATGAGCGAGTAAGGAATGTTTCCGAGGTCCCCTTTATGAAGACGAATTTTGTAACCCAATGGTGATTTTTGTTAGCGGTCTCGTGCACCTTGAATTGTGAGCCGACGAAGAAGGCAACCCCATCGTTGGTGGCCCGATAGATGAAGAGCTTCCAGAAGACTGTGAGGTTGAACTCAATCCGCTCCTTGCGGAGGAAGCTCGCAAAGGCCACCAACATGACAATCGCGTTGTGGTTAAGTTGTGTAGGGACGACCTCGAAGTTCTTCAGGACCTGGCGAACTTCCGACCAGAGAGGAAGTCAGAGCCCCACCTCGAAATGCGAGATGGGGAAGGCGAGTTCGTCGGTATGAAACGTATTTATCGCCTCGCCCGTCTTCGGCCGGCGGGTAACGAACCCGGGAGTGACATAATCAGCCACGAATGCGAGGTGCTCCTCCTCTGACAGGTTCCCGTCGAAGAAAGGGTACTCGGCAAACTGCCTCGCACATTTCGACCTTCCGTCCGCGTCAACTCTTGCCTTACCCATCTCAGCAAAATCTAATATGCGAGTGGCAAGGGCGAGAAATTAGGGGCCAAGGAGATACAAGGTCAATAAATGCGGTGGGTCAGAGTAGGTGGGTGGTTCAATTTATAGAAAAAGAGTTAGGAGAGTGCGGGTCACCAACTCATGACCACTCGCCAACCTTGGTGCCGACCCCCTGAGACCTATCCTACCATCGAGTGAGTTGAATGAATATTCCAATCAAGAAACAGGGAGCCGGTAAAATTAAAACCCTGCACTCGCGCGAATCAGACAAACATCAATTATTACATGAACCTGTTTTTGGAACATTCTCAAACAAAGTAAAACCAACCAGCGACAAGGTAATGAGTGCGCGAGCAGTAATATTAAGGGGACTAGGGGGCGAGCACCGGTAGGCTCAGAACGAGAGCCATTTCCATCTTCCCCGGCCTCGCTCTCCTGTCCCCGACGGTCGGCGAGAATTATTGAACTCGCGGACCGACTCAAGATCCCGATGCACGAGGCTCATGTTTTCTTCAATGCGGTCAATGAGCGGTCCGGGGAAGTCATCTCACCTCCTGATCCTCGTCTCACCTCGTCCGCCAGCCTCGCATAGCCCTGTTCAAGACCACGCAGTTGCTGTTCGCTGATAACCCTGTCTCCCTGGAGCTCTCGCAGCATGAGTCCATGCTTCCGGAGGACCTCTGCCATTCGCTTCTTCATTTCGGCGTGGTCCGCCTAGAAAGTCTTCAACCATGTTGGGGAAGGGGGTGGCGAGAAGATCTCCTACTCGGAAGATTTTTCGGCCTCTGAGCTCCCGGGGAGACTTGGGACAATTGGAATTTTAAGGCCGACCTAGAACAGGGAAAAGGAGCAAGTACCTTCACTAACCGTGTGAAGTAGTGGTCCACTGGTGTTGGCGAGGTGAACTTGGTTGCCCCTGGAAGGGTCGGCCAAGAGGGGTAGTAAGTGCCTTCCCATGGCCCGGGCGGAAAGAGCTTGGGTTAGGGATCGAGACGGAAGAGGGGATTGGGATGTCTAAGGTATCTTTTGCCGTGGAGGCAGAGTTAAAGGCGAGGTCGCGCATGGACTCGCGAGCCGGCGACTTCAACGACAGAGAGCCCAGGCCGGTAGATCCAAAGGGAGGAACTGCGACGAAATAAGACAGATGAGTTTGGAGGAAAAGTAAAACAAAAAGAGGTCGATAAGCTACCGAGAGTCCTCGCAAGACTATCAATGACGGTCTGGTGGTTCACATCCATGAGTGAGGGGTTGTCTTGAATCAGGGGGAGACTCACGTCACCACGGGATGAAACACCCTGATTGGTCGGAATCCCTTCGACACCTCTTTCTTTAGGGTGGTCACCCTGCAAGTATACCCAAGATGGTCACATCAAAACCTTTCTTTTAACATAACGAGAGTGAATGAGATTTTTGGGACCTGTGTTGAGGAGTGTGCGAGCCCAGGGCTAGGCATTAAAGACGGTACGTCGAGAGGGGGCTCGCCGGCCGCCAAGTCAGGCTTAGACTTCTTCGCTGACTTACGCTTCAACAAGTTTCTTGGGGACCAGGTAGCGAGCCAGAACATGAGTTCAGCAATATTTGATGAATGTAGCTCCCTCACTTTGGCAAGACGATCCTAGAATTCCTTAGAGAGAGACATGATATGACAAAGATCGGGAAACGAAGAGGGAAAGGTAATGACGTTTCCTACTCGCCCTAGGTTGGCATGTATATATATCACATTGTGGAGCCCACCAAAAGATTCTGTCCAGGTCAACCACCACTCGCCGAATACTCGGGGTTTGACGTTTCTTTTCGAGCTTGGGACAATCTCGCAAAGAGCGAGGATTGTGTACAACCCCGTATTCGCCGAGCAGGTCTCTCAGAAGAAGATCAAGTCAAAGAGATCAATCTTAGGCTCAGGCAAGCCAGATGGGTAAGTGGGGTCAAAATTCTGCAGTTCGCAATGGTTTAAGTCATTAGTAGCATGGAGGCGAGTGGGGGATTTGGGCCCACAGTCGCCACAGGACCAAGCTAAGGGAGAGGCGAGTGGAGTAACTAGGCCTGCACTCGCCCTCAGCCCCGGTCGAGGTAGCGAGTGCTGGCCCCTTTGGGGGACTCACCGCCCTGGGCGAGTAGTAGCAATATGAGCCACTCGCTCAGTAGTGTTTTTACCAGGATGTCCCCGTTGGCCTGCCAATAGCCTCTCCAAACAACGAAGTTTCGCTGTTGACAGACCAACTTTGAGCTGCGTATAGTAGAACCAAAAAGCGGGATTCCGCTATTGGCAGATCGGGTTTGGAAAACTATAAATAGACCCTATGGATACCTTTGGAGAGGGGCGAGTCCTTTGGTTTTCTTCCTCCTCAGGTTGTTCTTGGTTGGCTTCGAGTGCCCTCCAAGGGGGTCAGCTCGACTCTTGACTTGAGAAGGGAAGCGATCTACGATCTTTCAGGTGTGTGGTAGGACCTCCGTGCCGCACCCCAGTGTCTGTTCCTTAGTTTCCAGTGCCCGATTAGGTGTGCAGGTTCGAGAGAAGTAGATGTAGGCTACACCCCTTGGGTTCGAACTCTTCTTGAGACCAAGTTTTGGTTTCAACATTTTTAGTAGGTGTAGGTAGGCTATACCCCTTGGGTCCGAACTCTTCTTGAGACCAAGTTTTGGTTTCAATAGACGGTTCCGCCATTCATTGGGCCCGGTGGCTCCGACAGTCCAACCCGACGATCTCTTGGTCAGAATCAAATAGGAGATGATCCGCCGCTATGACAACCGCTATTCCGGATCCACCGTTATTCTGGATCCACCGCTATGACAACCGCTATTCCGGATCCGCCATCAAACGGTTGTGTGGGGTACGCCAAATCGGTGCGTTGGATGATTACATTGATGAGTTTGTGGCCCTTGTCGCCTATGTCCCAAGCTTACCGCCAGATCATTATCTCGGCTTCTTCATGTAGGGCCTCTTGCCCAACATCCGCTCCTGGCTCCGCACTCACCACCCCTGGACGGTCTCCGATGCCCTCGACATGGCCCGTCTCGTGGAGGCGGTTTTGTCTCCTCGGCCACCGCCGTCGTCAGGCGTACCTCCGCCGGGGGCCCCACCGTTACTCCAGAGACACCAACTCCTCGGCCTCCTCCAACCGCTCTGCTAGGCCGACCGAGCCCTCCTCAACGATTCTCCAACCCTGAGTTGGATGACCTTTGTCGCAAGGGGTTGTGTTTCTGCTGTCGTCAGCCCTATTCTCCTATCCACGTTTGCGCGATCAAGGAGTTCCCCGCCATTATCGGCGACGTCGACCCTGAGGTTACCTTGGCTGACTTTGAGGCCTTGGAGCTCTCACTGGAGGATACCACTCTCGACCCGACCACAGCTACATTCCATCGGTTGGAGCTATCTGATGCCTCAACGGGTGGGTTCTCCAGCCAGCAGACTATGCAGCTTCCAGGGACACTACAGGATCACCTGATCATCATCGTGGTAGATTGTGGCGCTAGCCACAACCTCATCTCTGAGCACCTGGTGCTGCAGTTCCATCTTCCCTGGGCTCCCTCCCCAGGTGTTGCGGTCCGTCCGGGCGATGGGCACTACTGGCCGACTCAGGGCCATTGCACTGCCGTCTCGCTCTATATGGGGCACTATTCCGTGACCGCGGACTTCTACGCATTCGGCTTAGGCGCCTCGACGCCATCTAGGAGTGGCTTGGATCCGCACACTCGACAAGGTATGCATCAATCAGGAGACTTTGTCCATGCAAATTCCTACACGAGGGACAACTATGTCGCCAGAGGATACCCCTATAGACCCCACCACAGCTACATTCCACCGGTTGGAGCTATCTGGCGCCTCAACGGGCGGGTTCTCCAACCAGCAGACCATGCAGCTTCCGGACACACTACATGATCGCCCGATCATCATCATGGTGGATAGTGGCGTCAGCCACAACCTCATCTCCGAGCACCTGGTGCAGCAGCTCCGTCTTCCCCGGGCTCTCTCCCCGGATATTGCGGTCCATATGCACGATGGACGCCACCGACTAACTCAAGGACGTTGCACTGCCGTCTCGCTCTCTATGGGGGCACTATTCCGTGACCGTGGACTTCTACACATTTGTCTTAGGCGACCTCGACGCCATTCTAGGAGTGGCTTGATTCCGCATGCTTGGCGAGGTATGCATCAATTGGGAGACTATGTCCATGCAATTCCTACACAAGGGACAACTATGTCGCCTCGACAACGACTCTGCTCTCCTATGCTCTCCGATCTCCCTCCGCACGGTCCAGCGGTCCTTGGACGTCAGCTTCTCCGCGGAGTTGTGGGCCCTCTCGGTCCCGTCCGTGGTGTATTCTCTTTCTCCGACGGGCCACCAAGAGCGTTCCACTGCACTCGCCGACGTCACACAGCCTCCGGCAGGATTGCCACCGACCCAGTTTTCTTTGCTCCGGAAGAAAGACGGAAGTTGGCGCCGAACTACCCAACCAAGCTACTTGGTTGCTGCTACTACCTTCAGAAGGACCCTGGCCCGCAGGAGATCCCGACTGCTGGATCTTACCATCTGGAGACCATAGCCACGAGACTCTCCCGGGATCATTACTGCCGACACCGCTCCGATCACGGCCTTGAGGACAAGGCGTGTTTTCCAGACGGCTGTATTGTTACGATTGCGCATGCCGACGGGACACACACACGTCGAGGAGACACTGTGGCGGGTCCGCATGCGGAGGAAGACGACGACGGGTCCGTCTGCAGGAGGAGAGACCGAAGACGCAGCTCTAGCCTGATGTTTTATTTATTTTCTATTTCGTTATTTCCTATTTGCTTGTACGCATTTATTTCTTTCCCTTTATGTTGTATTTTTTTGTCACACTCCGCACTTATAAGGGGTGAAGTTGTTCTCTTTTGGATTATGTTTTGGATGTATGAAAATTAGGGTTGCTCTCTAACCTTTCCTCTCGTTCTCTCTTCCTTCCTCTCGCTCTCCACCGCCGGCTCTCCCCCTTGCCGGATTCCTCTCCGGGATATCCCGGGAACATATCACTATTATCCATCTAATACTTTTTGTTGGAAAAGCCCACTTAAACTAGGCCCATTTGTATATCATTTATTGTTTTTTTCTCTCCTCTCTTTAGTCCCACATTGTGTATAAGACTTTACTCTCTCTTTCTCTCATATATATATATGTACTCATTCATTGTATTTGCACCAAGTGGAGATATATACAAGGTTGGCTTTCTCCATTTCTACATGGTATCAGAGAGAGGTTCCGGACTCCTGCGGACTCCCTTTCCTATCCGCCCTGCGGCCTGCGATCTCTGCGGCCTGCGTGTGTGTGTCCGCGCCTCCTAGTCGCATCACCCCTGCGGCCTCCCTTGTCCAAACCGCTTCCTCTCATCCCGTGGAACCACTCCTCTTCCCTCCTCTTCTGGCCCTTCTTTATAGCCCTCTCTCTGATCCTGTGGGGTCCACTGCTTCCCATAGTCCGCTGCGGCCTCTTCTTGTCCGACGCGACCTCGGCGAACTCAATCCCTAGCTCCGCGGTCTCCTTCTGTCCGCTGCGAACTCGGTATTCGCCTCCTCTTCTTGCTCTCTTTCGTCCGCCGTAAGCGCGGCGGCCTCCTTCTGTCCGCACTTCTCTCCTGCCTGCGGCTGCTCTCCTTCCTCTTCAGGCGGCCAAGTTCTTTTCCCTGTCCGCCGCGGGCTCACCTCTCCGCGTTTTCTCCGTCTTGCGGACTGGTCCAGCCCGCTGCGGTCGCTCTCTTGTTCCCGCGACGTGTCGTGCTTCCCCGGCTTGCCCTCTCTTCTCAGCCCGCTACAGTCCGCCGCGGTCTGATCCAGTCCGCCGCGGTCTGATCCAGTCCGCCGCGGTCTGATCCAGTCCGCCGCGGTCTGATCCAGTCCGCCGCGGTCTGATCCAGTCCGCCGCGGTCTGATCCAGTCCGCCTCGGCCTATTCAATCCGCCGCGGCCTCTCATAGCCCGCTCCTTGCTGAGCGTGCCTGTTCTCACCGCGGCCTCCTCCAGTCCGCCGCGGCCTCCTCCAGTCCGCCGCGGCCTCCTCCAGTCCGCCGCGGCCTCCTCCAGCTCGCCTCGGCCTCATCCAGTCCGCTGTCTTCCCGCTTCCTCTCCTCCAGGTCGCCCCCATGTCTACATCTGCGGACTCTGTCGGCACGGCAGTTCCTCCTCCTGAACGCCCGACCTCTCTCCAGGAAGTCCGCGACGAGCTTCAGATTACTACAATTTCTCTCACTGGCAAGAAAAACTTTGTGGAATGGGCACACTCGGTTCGCCGTGTCCTACAGTCAAAGGGGTTCCTTCATGACTTGATTCAGACCGTTATCGGTAACCCTACTGAGGAATGGTTGCGCAATGATGGTCGTGTGCAGACTTGGCTTCTCAACTCTCTTGATGACGAATCTTATCACCTGACCATGTATCATGAGACGGCCAAAGGCATGTGGGACGAGCTCCACACCCTCTACTCTGGCAAGGATAGTCTCCACCATCTATATGACATCATCGCTGCTCTCCAGGCCCTTGATAGCAGTGGCGCAACCGACCTGACGTCCTTTGTTGCTCAGGCCCTGTCTCTGGTTGAGGCTTGGATCCACCATCAGCCTCCGACTTTAGATCTTGCCGCTCAACGTACCCAAAAGGAAGCTGTGGGTATCGCCATGATGATGGCCCGGGTACCGCCTCATCTTCACAGTGTCCGAGCTCACATCCTCTCCTCTACCGTTACACCATCTTTTTCCGATGTGTGCTCGATGCTTCTCAAAGTCTCCCCGCCTCCGGATGTGCCCGGACTTCCTTCTCCGGCCCTTGTTCAACAGGCACCAGCTCCCTTATTGCCTCTCCCCTTTTCTGCCCGTGGTGGTCACTCTGACTCTCGCGGCCGGGGTCGGGGTGGCCGGTCTAGGCCTAAGTGCTCGTTCTGCGGTAAAGATGGACATCTTGAGGCCACATGCTATCGCAAACATGGACGACCTCCTCGTCCGCAAGCCTCTGCTGCTACTACCGACTCTGCTTCCCCTCGTACTGATCGCGACGAGGTTCGTCTTCAGCTCCAGCATCTTCATGGCCTGCTCAGCCGTCCGCCTGCCTCGGTTGCCTCTGCTGCCTCTATCTCCAATGAAGGTATCGCCTGCCTATCCTCTGGCACGCGCTGGATCCTTGATTCTGGTGCCACTCATCATATCATCTCTGTTAGGCCACCTCAGTACTTGTCTTCACCTCACCCGAAGTACATTACTGTCGCTAATGGGGCATCGGTTCCAGTCTCTGGATGTGCTGATATTTCACTCGCCTCTTCTCTCCTCCTGCGCTCGGCTCTACATGTTCCGGGCTCTCCTTTCAATTTACTGTCTGTTGGTCGCCTTACTACTGATTCTAATTACTCCGTGACATTTATTTCTTTTTCTTTTCTCATACAGGATCAGCAGACGCGGACTATCATTGGTAGAGGACGGCTGCAGAATGAGCTCTATCTTCTTGACGACTCTCCCACTGTCCTCGCATCTATCTCCTCTTCGGATTGGCATCGCCGTCTGGGACATGCTCCTCTTCCAGTCCTCCGGAAGGCTCTTCCTGATGTTACTCTTCCTGCTTTTCGCTGCGACACATGTATTTTGGGCAAACAGCCCCGTTCATCGTTCCCTCCTCATTGTACTTGGAGCTCCGCTCCTTTTAATTTAGTACACTCCGATATATGGGGTCCGTACAAATTTACTAGTATTTCTGGCTATCGATATTTTCTTACTTTTATTGATGATTACTCTCGCATGACGTGGTTATATCTCCTTCGGGATCGCTCTGAACTTCCCCGCGTATTCCGGGCTTTCATACTTGAGACTCGCACTCAGTTCTCTGCGCCTATTCGTACTATTCGTACTGACAATGCGCGAGAGTACACCAGCCATACCTTTGCCACTCTCTGCTCTGAGTTCGGCATTCTTCACCAAACCTCGTGTCCGTACACTCCACAACAGAATGATGTCGCCGAGCACAAGAATCGTCACCTTCTTGATGTCGCTCGCTCCCTTATGTTTCAAATGCAGGTTCCCAAACCATACTGGCACTACGCGCTCTCCACGACTTGCTTTCTCATCAACCGCCTCCCGTCTTCCGTCCTCCAGTATGCTACTCCCTTCAGCCTCCTCTTTCCCACAACTCCGCCTTTTCCCGTTCCTCCACGGGTGTTTGGGTGTACCTGCTACGTTCACCACCTTGGTCCCTCCACGGACAAGTTAGCTCCCCGTGCCACCAAGCATATCTTTGTGGGGTACTCGCGCACTCAGAAGGGGTATGTATGTTATTTGCCTGCTACCCGCAAGGTTACTGTCTCGGCTGACGTGACTTTCCGTGAAGATATTCCATTCTTCCCTGCTCTAGATATCGCTCTGAGTTCAGATCCCGTCGTTCGTCCTGTCATTCCCGCTCCTCACTCCTCATCCTCTCTGCCTTCCCTACCTCCTGTCCGTCCACCACCACCGGTTATCCGGGTCTATTCTCGTCGCTCTCCTCATCCCGTTGCCCCTCTGCAGTCGGCTTCGCCCTCTGGTGCTCTGCTCCCTGCTGCTCCGGCTCCCGTCTCTACCGCTCATCCAATGGCGAATTACGTCTCTCTCCATCGCCTCTCTCCCTCTCTTCTTCACTTTGCCACCTCATTATCCTCTGTTTCGGTCCCTAACTCTTTGCAGGAGGCGCTTCACCATCCTGGCTGGCGGGCTGCCATGGACGAAGAAATGACGGCCCTCTGGGCCAACCAGACCTGGGTCTTGGTTCCCTTACCTCCCGGTCAGCACCCTGTTGGGTGTAAATGGGTGTTCGTCATCAAACATGCTCCGGATGGAACTATTGCCCGACTGAAGGCCCGTCTTGTGGCCCGTGGCTTCACACAACAGGAGGGCCTCGACTATGAGGAAACCTTCTCTCCGGTGGCCAAGCTTAACACTGTCCGCATTCTTCTCTCCGTCGCGGTGCACCGCCACTGGCCCCTTCATCAGCTCGATATCAAGAACGCCTTTTTGAATGACGACCTTCAGGAAACCGTCTACATGCGCCAACCGCCCGGGTTTGAGACCACGGGGGAGTCTCGGGTATGTCTTCTCAAAAAGTCAATTTATGGTCTCAAACAGTATCCTCGGGCGTGGTTTGAAAAGTTTAGCAAGGTGGTTCGGGACATGGGGTTCACTCGGAGTTCTGCAGATTTCTCCCTTTTTACCCGACACCGGGCCACTGACACCGTCCTTCTGTTGGTTTATGTTGACGACATCCTTCTCACTGGGGATGCCTCAAAGGGGATTCAAGACGTCAAACAACATCTGAGCACTGTTTTTCAGACTAAAGACCTTGGGAAACTTCGCTACTTCCTTGGTCTCGAGATCGCCCGGCGGCCGGACGGGTTGGTGCTCTCCCAACGAAAGTACTGTCTTGATCTTCTCAAAGATGCTGGTCAGTCTGGTTGCAAGCCAGCTTGTACCCCGATGGAGGCAAATCACAAACTATGCGCTCATGCTTCGGATGACGATTTGCTGCTTCCGAACCCGGAATACTATCGACGCCTTGTGGGAAAGTTGATCTATCTAACAGTCACGAGGCCGGATATATCGTTTGCAGTTGGGGTTGTTAGTCGGTTCATGCATGCCCCCCGGACTTCTCATCTCCAAGCGGTTGAACGGATTCTTCGATACCTTAAGGGAGCTCCGGGTCAAGGTCTGGTTTACAAAACCTCCGACTCTGCTCCCGCATTGGTTGCCTATTCTGATGCCGACTATGCGGGTTCCCTGGACGATCGAAGGTCAACTAGTGGGTTCTGTACTTATTTTGGTGGTCATCTTATTACATGGAAGAGTAAGAAACAAGCTGTGGTAGCCCGTTCCTCTGCAGAAGCTGAATACCGATCGATGACCTCGGTTGTCTCAGAACTCACATGGCTTGAAAGTCTCCTTACTGACCTGGGAGTAAAACTCCCCTCTTCTGCTATTCTATTTTGTGATAGTCAAGCCGCCATACACATCGCAAAGAATCCGGTGTTTCATGAGCGCACAAAACATATCGAAGTTGACTGTCACTTTGTTCGTGAGAAGGTTCAATTGAAGAAACTTGAATTGAAGCATGTTCCAGGAACTGATCAAGTTGCCGACATCCTCACAAAGGCCTTATCAAGTACCCTGTTCTACCAGTGTTTGTCCAAGCTGGGTGCATATGACCTATACGCTCCAGCTTGCGGGGGAGTGTAGGAAAAACCCACTTAAACTAGGCCCATTTGTATAGCATTTATTGTTTTTTTCTCTCCTCTCTTTAGTCCCACATTGTGTATAGGACTTTCCTCTCTCTTTCTCTCATCTATATATATGTACTCATTCATTGTATTTGCACCAAGTGGACATATATACAAGGTTGACTTTCTCCATTTCTACACTTTTCATCTTAAAATTTATTCAAATGATGACTATGGTGGCAATTTAGATGATCCAAAAAAAACTTGAATTTCTTCTACCTTTGTGATAAAAGATTTACACGGGCATCTAAGAAGCAACATGATACTGCGTAATTGTGTTGTATACTTGTGACGTTGAATGTATGCAACATCAACACGTGTCTGTCATGCAATATGACCAAAAACACTAGTCAAGGAGGTTTTTCGTCACCGATGAAGCAACACCGATACTTGTTAAGAAATTTGCAATTTCATTGACAAAGAACCCGGCGTACCATGAAAGCAGCGAACATTTTTATGTTCATTATCATTCCATTCGTGATAAAGCAAAATAAAAGGAGGTTGAGGTGATTTATTTGAAGATAGGTGATATAGGGGCATATACTTTTACTTAATCGTCATATGCTAATATATGCAACATGTTCAAAATCACACAAGGAATTGTAAATGGAAACTTGGCTTCAGAGGAAATATTGAATAATGAACCAACTATGACTTTTTTGATTAAATAACTGTATTTACATCTAATTTTTTTTTTAAATTTGGAAGGACAGTAGGTGCCATTATAAATAAGTGTTATCTTTGTTTGCTATTTAAGTGAAAATAAAAGAAACTGCCCGGGTTTTTCATTCCCATTGCTCTTGGCTCTCGCACTCTGGCCCCTTTCTAAAGTTCTTAGTATGTTTCATTATCTATAACAACTTTGTTGTCTTTATATACTATATATCTTAATATTGGTTACTGTTTGTAAAGGCCCATTTGGAGACCCATTATAGGGTTTTTTACTTTCTCATGTATTAATGCCACATCTTGTATAAGGGATGATTCTCTCTCTCTTCTCCCTATATATTTGTACTCATACTTGTAATTTGCTATTCAAGAAGTATATACAAGGTTCACTCAATTCTTCTACACGGTATCAGAGCCATCGATCAACCTGGGCGGATAGTGTTTTTCCTAATCGCATCTTGTTCTCCCTTGGCGGTTAGACTCTTCTAACCGCAGGTTTCCTACCCGCACCTTCTTTGTTGTGCGGACTCCATTTTTCTATCCGCCGGTTTCTCCCTCCCGTCGTTCCACCCTTCCTTTCCCCCTTCTTTTTGACTATATAACTCTTCTCTGGACAGTGGGGCCCGCTTCCCCTTGTCTGTTACGGTCTGCTTTGTGGGGCTTCTTGCTCAACTCAATCCGCTGCCGTCTCTTCTCGCCTTGCCGCTGGGGTTTGATTCTATTCGCCGCGGTCTCTAGTCAGCCCGCGCAGTTTGCGTTTCCTCTGTTCGCTAGTTGGGTGTTCCTACTCGCGCATTGCTTCTCTCCGCTGTTCGCCGCAGACTGCTCCTCTCCGATCGTTGCAGACTAGTTCTTTTTTTGCTGTTCGCCGCGGACAGCCAGATTCTTTCCTACCCGCCTCGGCCTCCTCGGACTCGCGCGGTCTTCTTCAGTCTTTCTCTTGTGCGGACTGGTTCTCTTCTAATCGCCGTCGACCACTCTCTTCTAATCGCGCAGACTGGTTGTTTTGGCTCCCTACCCGCCTTGCCTCTCCTCTGGCTTATGCGGGCTTGCTAGGGCTGATATCGAGTTGAGTTCGAGCGATTTTGGCTCGACTCGAAATCAAAATTTTCGACTCGAACTCGGCTCGAAATCGACTCGAAATCGAAATTGATTTCGAGTCGAGTCGGCTCGACTCGAAATGACTCGATTCCGAGTCAGCTCGAAATCGAATCGGGTTGGCTCGAAATCGAATCAGATCGACTCAAAATTGAGCAATTTTTTATTTTATTCATAGTTTGCTCAAAATTAAATTGGGCAACCTATAAATTTAGCAAATGAAACATTTAAAGCCTTCATTCTTTTTATTTAGGTTTAAATTTATTCTTTGTAATTCTAAAATAAGAATATATTAATAAATACATAATTTTTTTAATTAATTCGAGTTGATTCGAATCATATTTCGAGCGATTCAGAGCTGGCTCGAAATCAGATTCGAGTCAAATTGAATCGACTCAAATTGAGTTGAATCAATTTTAACCGATTCCGTTTCGACTCAATTTTCGAACGATTTTCGAGTGACTTTCGAGTTTCGAATAATATGCTCAGCCCTAGGGCTTGCTACTGTTCTCCCCGCTGCGGACTTGGTTTTCTACCCGTTGTGGGCTTGACCCTGTTATAGTTGCATACTTGGTCGTGTTCTCTACCCGCTCCGAACTTGGTTTTCTACCCGCTGCGGGCTTGACCCTGTTCTCTTCCACATATCACATGCTCCTTTTTTGATCGTGCAGACTGTTTGTCGCACGGCCTAGTCCTTGCTTCTCTGCCCGCTGCCTCTTCTGTCCGCCTTATCTCCTTGAGCCCCTGCTTCCCGCTGAAGACCGCTCTCTGCTGTTTGCTTTCTCTAACTGCCGCGGTCTGCTTCTCTAACAGCCGCGTTCTGCTTCTCTAACCGCCGCGGCCTGCTTCTCTAATCGCCGCGGCCTGCTTCTCTAACCGCCGCGGCCTGCTTCTCTAACCGCCGCGGCCTGCTTCTCTAACCGCCACGGTCTTCTCTCTTTGTTCGCGCGGCCTAGTCGCCTTTGCTCGTTGTTCACCGACCTTTGGTCCTCTAGCCGTTCGTCTGCGGCTTGTTGCTTTCTCCCTGCTGCTCTACCCGCAACTCTAGTTGTTACGGCTTGCCCTTGTCGCCCTCCTCTTGTTAATATGGACTCCACGACGGCTTCCTCTCTTCCCGCTCGTGACGCGACTCCCTTTCCTGAAGTCCGCGATGAGCTTCGGATCACCACCATCTCTCTCAGTAGGAAGCACAACTTTGTGGAATGGGTGTATTCTGTTCGTCGTGTTCTACAAACTAAAGGTCTTCTTCATCACCTTACCCAGGACATTCCCATTGCTCGTACTGATGAATGGTTGCGTGATGACGGCCGGGTCCAATCTTGGATCCTCAATTCCATGGACACCGAGCCCTACCGCATGGTCATGTATCATGAGACGGTCAAGGCAATGTGGGAGGAGCTTCACTCTCTCTACTCCGGCAAAGACAACTTGTTACATCTGTTCGATATCATCTCTGCGCTTCAAGCTCTGGATCCCGGGACAATAGGTGATTTGACCTCTTTCGTTGCCAGGGCCAAAACTCTGGTTGAGGTCTAGATACAACATCGGCCTCCCTCCACGGATCTTGCTACACAATGGGCGCAAAGGGAAGCTGTTGGGATTGCAATGATGATTGATCGAGTTCCTCCTCACCTACACAGTGTCCGCGCTCAGATTCTTTCCTCCATTATGCCCTCCCTGTCCGATGTCTGCTCTATGTTGCTCAAAGACACACCTCCTTCTAAGGCCCCTACAAATTTTTCATCGGCTCTTCTTTAGCAGCCACTCTTTTCCACTCCTACTTCAGCTTGTGGCTCTTCAACTAGGGGAGACCGCCACACGTCTCGGGGACAAGTACGTGCTAGGCGCTCCAGTTTCAAATGTACTTATTGTGGTCAAGAGGGTCATATTGAAGCTACATGCTACCACAAACATGGTCTTCCTCCACACCTTGCTGCTCTTGCTACAACTGTTCCTCCTCCTACAGGTGCTCCACAAGATTCCGATTCTTCTACTCGACAAGATATCAATGCTCTCCGCACCCAGTTTCAACAACTCAAAGGCATCATCAGTTGCTCATCTGGCTCGGTAGCGTCTTTTTCTGAAGGTTTATCTTGTCTCTCTCATAGCCCCCACTAGATCTTGGATTTGGGTGCTACTCATCACATTACATCCCAGAGACCATCGCAGTATATACAGTTTGATTATCCCAAGTTCATTACTGTTGCCAATGGCGACACCACTTCGGTTACTGGCGCGACTAATCTTCGGCTTAATCCTACTCTCCCCCTCTCAGTTTTTCATGTTCCGGGACCCCCCTTCAATTTGTTATCAATTAGTCGTCTCACTCAGGAACTTGACTGCTGTATAATATTTTCTCGAACCTATTTTGTTGTGCAGGGTCGCCGCACGCAGAGTATCATTTGTAAAGGGCGGCTGTCGAATGGGCTGTATCTCTTCGATGTTCCACCCACCATCCTCTCTGCTGTCTCCACAGTTGATTGGCATCGCCGCCTTGGGCATGCTCCCCTCCCGATTCTCAAGAAGGCTTTTCCTGATGTCTCCCTGCAAGAGTTTACTGTGAATCATATATCTACGACAAACAACATCATATTTCTTTCCCTCCTACATGTACCCGGAGTGATACTCCGTTCTCTTTAGTACATTCTGATATCGGGGGCCCTATAAAGTTCCTAGTGTTTTTGACTATCGATATTTTGTCACCTTTATTGCTGATTACTTACGTCTCACTTGGGTATATTTACTACATGATCGTACTGAACTAATATATGCAATTCTCCACTATGCTAAAAATCATTCGCACCGATAATGCTCGCGAATATACTGGTTGTATCTTCTCCAATTTATGCACCGAGTTTGATATCCTACATCAAACCTCGTGTGCTTATGCCCTCCAGCAAAACAATGTGGCAGAGTGGAAAATCGCCACCTCCTTGATGTTGTCCGATCCCTCAAGTTTCAAATGCAGGTGCCCACAGAATATTGGAATTTTGCTGTCTCTACTGTCTGTCATCTCATTAACCGCATGCCTTCGTCCGTCCTCGACTTTGCCTCTCCATTTTGTCTCCTCTTTCGTTCCAAGACTCCCTTCTCTCTCACACCTTGTGTCTTTGGCTGTGCATGTTATGTTCACCTACTTGGTCCGTCTACTGACAAGGTCGCTGCTTGCGCCACAAAATGTATGTTCGTTGGCTACTCCCGCACTCAAAAAGGTTATGTCTGTTATTCACCTACCGACAACAAGCTGATTGTCTCGGCTGTTGTAACCTTCCTTGAGGATCAACCATTCCATTACTCTCCTTCTATCTCGTCACCACCATCCACTACTGCTCGGCCTACAGTTCCCGTCACGACTCCCTCTTTACCCCCTCCTCTTACACCTCTCTCAGTCCCTTCTCTACCTCCACCACCTCTCCGTGTCTATACTCGTCGTAAGTCCAAGACTGCTTCCCTGCAACAGCTTCCCTCTACATATGACATTCCATGGCTTGCTGATCCCGCATCAATCTCTACGACTCACCCCTTTGCGAATTATGCGTCTCTACATTGCCTCTGTTCACACTCCACCATTTTGTCGTCTCTCTTTCCTCCATTTCTATTCCTAACTCTGTGCAGGAAGCGCTTCAGCATCCGGGGTGACGGATGACCATGAAGGATGAAATGATTGCTCTTTGGGCCAACCAGACCTGAGATTTGGTTCCTCTTCTTCCCGACCAGTCCTGTGTCAGCTGCAAGTGGGTTTTTGTTATCAAACATGCTGCGAATGAGACTGTTGACTGCCTAAAAGCTCGCCTTGTGGCCCGAGGGTTCACTCAGTAACAAGACCTTGATTATGACGAAACTTTCTCCCCGGTTGCCAAGTTGAATACTGTTTGGGTCCTGATCTCTTTGTCAGTCCATCGCTAGTGTCCCCTCCATCAGTTGGATATTAAAAATGTCTTTCTCAATGGTGATCTGCATGAAACTATTTATATGCATCAACCTCCCGTGTTTGAGACCACGAGGGAGTCTCTTGTATGTCATCTCCGGAAGTTTATATATGGTCTCAAATAGTCCCCATGTGCTTGGTTTGAAAAATTCAGCAAGGTTGTTCGTGAAGTTGGTTATACACGAAGCTTGGTTGACTTCTCTTTATTCACATGTCATCAGCCAATAGACACGTTAATTCTCTTTGTGTATGTTGATGATATGCTAATTGCTGGCGACGACTCTACAAGAATACAACAAATCAAACAACATTTAAACTCAACATTTCAGACAAAAGACGAAATCTTCGATACTTCCTTATGCTCGAGGTCGCCAGATGACTTGATGAACTCGTCTTATCCCAACGAAAGTACTGTATTGACCTTTTTCAAGATGCTGACTACTCAGGGTGCAAACCTGCTGACACTCCTATGGATGTAAATCACAAGCTCTCTGCACATGATTCTGATTCTGACCAACTGCTTACAAATCCAGAGTACTATCGATGCTTGGTGGAGAAGCTGATTTATCTTACAGTTACTCGACCTGACATCTCATTTGCAGTGACAGTTGTGAGTCTTTTTATGCATGCTCCTCAGACATCTCATCTCCAAGCCGTTGAGCGCATCCTCTGATATCTAAAGACTGCTCCAGGACAAGGACTTGTTTACAAACCATCTACCTCTCGATCTCTAGTGCGTATTTTGACACCGATCACGCAGGTTCTCTGGATGATAAGCGTTCCACAACTGGTTTTTGTACATACTTCGGTGGACACCTTATAACCTGGCGTAGCAAGAAGCAGACCGTGGTTGCTCGATCCTCTGCTTAGGCTGAGTACTGGACTATGGCTGCTGTTGTATCTGAGTTAACCTGGATTGAAAGTCTTCTTGATGATTTGGAACTCAAACTCTCATCTCCGGCAACCTTATTTTGTGACAGTCAAGCATCGATACATATTGCCAAGAATCCAGTCTTCCGTGAACGAACAAAGCATATTGAAGTTGACTGCCATTTCATTCGGGAAAAGGTTCAATTAAAGAAGATAGAGTTGGAACATGTTCCCTCTACAGGGCAAGTTGTTGACATCCTAACCAAAGCCCTCTCTCGACCGTTATACTATCAGTTCTTATCCAATCTTGACGCCTACGACTTGTACGCTGCAGCTTGTGGGGGAGTGTTAGAAAACTGCTTGTAAAAGCCCATTTAGAGGCTCATTATAGGTTTTTTTACTTTCTCATGCATTAGTCCCACATCTTGTATAATAGATGATTCTCTCTCTCTTTTCCCTATATATTTGTACTCATACTTGTAATTTGCTATTCAAGAATGTTAGAAAAGCCCATGTAAATGGGCCCATATTGGGCCCTTGTTTTCTCCTTTTTTTCCTTCTTCTCCTTTTAGTCCCACATCATTGTATAGGATTTCTTCTCTCCTTTTCTCCCCTATATATTTGTATTCTCTCCTTGTATTTTGGCATAGAAGCAATACATACAAGCTTTGAGCTTTTCCAACATGGTATCAGAGGGAGGTTACCCGACCTCGCGGTTTCCCCTTTTCTAACCGCCCGACTTTGCTTCTCAGCCTATCCGCTCTCCCTCTGCGGCCTCCTCCTCTACTCGCCCAGGTAGCGGCCTGTTCCTACCCATCTCTTCTCTCAACGGCTTCTCCCTCTTAAGCCGCTGACTCTCCTCTTCCTCTTTCCCTCCCGTGGATCCACCCCTTTGCCCCCTTTTATACCTTCTACTCTCTCCCGTGGGACCCACTTCTCTCTGCTTCTAGCTGCTTGCGGTTTGTCTGCTTGCCGCTTGCGATTTGTCTGCTTCTAGCCGTTCAATCTCTCTCTCCTCTAGCCGCTCGAGTTTCTACTCGCGGCCTCTCTCCTCTAGCCGCTCGAGTTCCTACTCGCGGCCTCTCTCCTCTGGCCGCTCGAGTTCCTCCTCGCGGCCTCTCTACTCTCGCCGCTCGCGTTCCTACTCGCGGCCTCTCTCCTCTCGCCGCTCGAGTTCCTACTCGCGGTCTCTCTCCTCTAGCCGCTCGAGTTCCTACTCGCGGCCTCTCTCCTCTAGCCGCTCGAGTCCTACTCGCGGCCTCTCTCTCCTAGCCGCTCGAGTTCCTACTCGCGGCCTCTCTCCTCTAGCCGCTCGCGTCCCCCCCCCCCCCCCCCCCCCCCCCCCCCCCCCGCAGTCTTTCTTCTGCTGGTCGCGCGGTTTGTTCTCACCGCGGCGACTTCGTCTTCTTATTCTCTTTCTCGCGCGGTCTTTGCCCCTCCAATTCGCAGCGGTCTTCCCCGGCTCCATGGGCTCCTCTGTTGACTCTACCGGACAGGCGGTTACTCCTCCTGCTGACCGCCCGACCTCTCTTCCAGATCTTCGCGATGAGTTGCGGATCACCACTATCTCCTTATCTGGGAAGAAAAACTTGTTCCATGGGTCCACTCTGTTCGGCGTGTTCTTCAGGCCAAGGGCCTTGTGCTTCACCTTACTAACGCTCCTCCTGTTCCCAATACGGAGGAGTGGCTACGCAATGACGACCGAGTTCAAACATGGCTCCTTAATTCTCTAGAGGGTGAGCCATACCAAATGGTCATGTACCATGAGACCGCCAAAGCCATGTGGGAGGAGCTTCACTCCTTGTACTCTGTAAAGGATAGTCTTCAACACCTCTATGACATTATTACCGACCTTCAGTCCCTTGATGCTGGTGGGCGGCTGACATGACCTCTTTTGTTGCTCGGGCCAAAACTCTGGCCGAGGCCTGGATCCAGCATCAGCCTTCTACTACTGATCTTGCTGCTCAGCGCGCGCAAAAGGAGGCCGTCTGCATTGCCATGATGATGGCTCGGGTCCCACCTCACCTTCAGAGCATTCAGGCTCAAGTATTGGCTTCGGCTTCTACTCCCTCTCTCTATGATGTTTGCTCTATGCTCCTTCGCGTTTCACCACCTCTGGATCCTCCGACACCCTCCTCTCCGGCTCTCCTTCAGCAGGTCCCTCCTCCCTTACTTCCCCAACCGCCTTCTGCTCGCGGTGGCCTGTTCCGGCTCTCGCGGAAGGGGACGTGGGGGTCGGGCCCGCTCCAAGTGCTCCTACTGCGGCCGGGATGGCCACACAGATACTGTTTGCTACAAGAAACATGGTTATCCTCCTCGCCCCACTGCGGCTGCTGCTGATGGCTCCTCCTCCACTGGTCCCGACCTTGCGTCTGTGCGCCTCCAGCTCCAGCACCTCCAGGGACTTCTTAGCCCTCCTCCTGCCTCTGTTGCCTCCATCTCTACTGCAGGTATTACTTGCCTTTCCTCCGGTCCGCGTTGGATCTTGGACTCCGGAGATACTCATCACATCACCTCGCTGCGGCCTCTCCAGTACTCGGATGCTACTCATCCGAAGTATATCACAGTTGCCAATGGTGCGACTGCTCCGGTCTCCGGCTGTGCCGACCTCTCTCTTGCCCCCTCCCTCTCTCTTCGCTCGGCTCTTTATGTTCCGAGCTCTCCGTTTAACTTACTTTCTGTTGGCCGCCTCACTCATGATATGGATTGTTCCGTCACATTTACTCCCTCTTCTTTTTTGATACAGGATCGGCAGACGCGGACTACCATTGGTAGAGGACGACTGCAGAACGGGCTCTACCTTCTCAATACCTCTCCGACTATTCTCTCCTCTGTCTCCGCTGTGGACTGACATCGTCGACTTGGACATGCCCTCTTCCTGTTCTCCGAAAGGCCCTGCCTGATGTATCTTTACCTGTTTTTCATTGTGATTCTTGTATTTACGGCAAACAGCCGCGTACTTCTTTTCTTGCTCATTGTACTCGGAGCGCTGCTCCATTTGATTTACTCCATTCCGATATCTGGGGACCGTTTAAAGTTACCAGTATCTCTGGTTACCGTTATTTTCTAACCTTCATTGATGATTACTCTCGCACCACATGACTTTACCTCCTTCGTGACCGCTCCGAGCTCCCTCACATATTTCGCGCCTTCATCCAAGAAACTCGCACGCAATTCTCCACCACTATTAAAACCGTGCGCACCGATAACGCTCGCGAATACACCGGCCATGAGTTTGCCACCCTCTGTGCTGAGTTTGGTATTCTTCGTCACACCTCCTGTCCCTATACCCCCCAACAAAATGGGGTTGCCGAACGGAAGAACCGCCACCTACTCGACGTTGCCCGCTCTCTCATGATCCAAATGCAGGTTCCAAAACATTACTGGAACTTTGCGGTTTCCACTGCCTACTTCCTCATAAACCGCCTCCCTTCCTCGGTTCTCAACTTTGCCACCCCATTCAGTCTCCTCTTCCCCTCCACTCCGGCTTTCCCTCTTACACCACGGGTCTTTGGCTGCACCTGTTTTGTTCACCTCCTGGGTCCCTCCTCCGATAAGTTGGACCCCCGGGCCGCCAAATCCATTTTTGTCGGCTATTCTCGCACCCAGAAGGGTTACCTGTGCTACTATCCGGTCACTCGGAAGGTCATCGTCTCCGCCGATGTTACTTTTTGGGAAGATCAACCATTCTTCTCCCCTCCTCCTTCGTCCACGCCGACATCTCCACCGCTCCCTCTACCCCGGCCCGTCATCCCTACTACTGCGCCTGTTTCCCCACGTCCTTCCTCTCCACCTGCTCCCTCTCCACCTGCTCCCTCTTCTTTCCCTCCACCTGCTCCCTCCCGGCCGCCCGTTATCCAGATTTACTCTCGCCGCCTTCCCCCATGCTCCGCTGCCCCTCTGCCGTCGGCTTCTTCCACGACTACCCCGCGCTCTGCTGATCAGGTATCTCCCTCCACCGCTCATCCTATGGCGAATTATGTCTCCTTGCATCGCCTTTCCCCCCACCTACACACCTTTGCCACTTCTCTTTCCTCTATTTCGGTTCCTAACACTGTGCAGAAGGCGCTAGAACATCCCGACTGGAAGGCTGCCATGGAGGAGGAAATGGCTGCCCTCTGGGCCAACCAGACCTGGACTCTCGCACCGCTTCCCCCGGGTCAGAAACCGGTTGGGTGTAAGTGGGTCTTCGTCATCAAACACGCCGCTGATGGGACGATTGACCGTCTCAAGGCTCGGCTCGTCGCCCGCGGCTTCACTCAACAACCCGGGCTGGACTATGAGGAAACCTTTTCCCCGGTGGCCAAACTCAACACCGTTCGTGTTCTTATCTCGGTGGCTGTCCATCGCCGGTGGCCCTTACTGCAACTGGATATTAAGAATGCCTTTTTGAATGACGACTTGCAAGAGACTGTCTATATGCAACAACCTCCCGGGTTTGAGACCACGGGGAGAGTCTCAGGTTTGCCGTCTTCAGAAAGCTCTGTATGGCCTCAAACAATCACCACGGACATGGTTCGACAGGTTCAGCAAAGCTCTTCGGGAGGTTGGTTTTTCTCGCAGCATGACAGATTTCTCCATGTTCACTCGCCACCGTACAGCGGGGACAGTTCTTTTGTTAGTTTATGTTGATGACATCATCATTACGGGCGATAACTCACCGGGAATACAGGAGGTCAAACGACATCTCGGTACAGTTTTTCAAACAAAGGATCTGGGACCCCTCTGGTATTTTTTGGGCCTTGAGGTAGCTAGACGGCCAGATGGTCTCGTCCTCTCCCAGCGGAAGCATTATCTCGACCTTCTTCATGATGCAGGTTATTCGGGGTGTAAGCCGATCAATACCCCAATGGATGTGAATCACAAGTTATGTGCTCAGGCTTCCGACTCAGATCTCTTACTTGAGAATCCTGAATACTATCGTCGTCTGGTTTGAAAATTGATCTACCTCACGGTAACTAGACCGGACATATCCTTTGCCGTTGGTATTGTCAGCCGGTATATGCATTCTCCCCGAAACTCTCATCTTCACGTCGTTGAACGCATTCTCAGATACCTCAAAACGGCCCCTGGTCAAGGATTGGTCTACAAGACCTCATCTTCAACTCCTACATTGATAGCTTACTCTGATGCTGATTACGCTGGTTCTCTTGATGACCGACGGTCAACCAGTGAGTTTTGCACATATTTTGGAGGACATTTGATTACATGGCGGAGCAAGAAACAAGCCGTTGTAGCTCGATCATCTGCTGAGGCTGAATACCGGGCAATGACGTCTGTAGTATCTGAACTAACATGGCTGGAGAGTCTTCTTACCGATCTTGGTGTACGACTTCCTTCCCCAGCGCTTCTCCTTTGTGATAGCCAAGCGGCAATACATATTGCCAAGAACCCGGTATTCCACGAGAGAACTAAACATATTGAAGTTGACTGCCACTTCATCAGAGAAAAGGTTCAAATGAAGAAGATTGATTGAAGCATGTTCCCGGGACAGAACAAGTTGCGGATGTGCTCACTAAAGCTCTTCCCAGTACACTCTTCTATCAGTGCTTGTCCAAGCTTGGTGCATACGATTTGTACGCTCCAGCTTGCGGGGGAGTGTTAGAAAAGCCCATGTAAATGAGCCCATATTGGGCTCTTGTTTTCTCCTTTTTTTCCTTCTCCTTTTAGTCCCACATCATTGTATAGGATTTCTTCTCTCCTTTTCTCCCCTATATATTTGTATTCTCTCCTTGTATTTTGACATAGAAGCAATACATACAAGCTTTGAGCTTTTCCAACAAAGAAGTATGTACAAGGTTCACTCAATTCTTCTACAGTTACATTATTAGCGTTTAACCTGCGTAGTGCTGGAGTTAACGAATGTTATTTAAAGTGTTATATTGTTGTTTATCCGAGTGATGCAATCAATTATATTTGTTGGCAGGACTGCTTGAACGGGGAGTTTGTCAGAGTTGGTCCTAATCCGAAGTTTCCTCCTGTTGCTGGATACCATTGGTAATTCCTTAGAGGCCTCAAATCAAGTATCAGTTTTCATTTAGCACTTTTTTGTAACAGTCGAAAATATTTTGTTATTTCCATTGTATAGGATGCCTCGGTCAATCCTAAGTATATAAACTTACTAATGATGATGGGTCTTTTATTTTTTAAATTATTTAGCCCATACTCCAAACCAGACTGTCCTCATATCAAGTTGATCATGAATTTGGTCCAATCAAATATCTTCTAGAATGGGTTGAAATTTATGTGGCATGCATGTCTGACTCGGATTTGATCTATATGACTTATTGGATGGGTTTGACGTCGACTCAAAAAATAGTATATTCTCTTATAAATGGTAGTAAACATAAGAAGTTTCGTGTTTAAATACTAATTGATATTTTGAGCCATCAGTAGGAGAAAAGTGGGTTTAGGGATGATGGCGAGAAAATGATGGAATTGAATTAGACTCACAAGACAATTATAAAACGTTAGCAAGCAATTGCAAATCCAACACCAAAACCATTGAGAGATATTGCCATCCTCTTTGAAATCATTAATCAACTTAAATATTATCAAAATATCATGCGATAAAATGTGTTTATAAAAATTTCATTAGAACACTATCATGATTTAACAATGTCATGAAATGCAAAAATCTAGTTATACCAATAACATAGGAGCAATATCTATTATCTGTAGAGATGTGACCACGAGGTAACTAAACAACAAAGTTGAGCAATTTAGTTCGTAGGGTGATGAGCACATGTATATTTTGTGTGTATGTGCGCGCACACGCTCACATGTTTAATTGTATATAATCTAAATTGTAAATTCTAGTTGCCTAAATCGGGTATTAATTGGGGCACTGGTTTATCCTGACGCCGATCCAGTATGTTTGAGTATACACATATATGATCTATAGTTGGGTTAGGATTGTTGGGTTAGGATTGTTGGTTCAAACCATTTTGTCATCTTGCCATACAGTTGTATCAAACCTCTTATTGGGATGTTGGATCATATCCCTAACCTTGGCAAGCCTACTACAACCACAATCAAAAGTGCATTTTAAATCTGGTTCCCTTGCTATGATGTATGTTTCCTGTCTATCTCGAATATGACGACAACAAAATCTCAGAACGGAATGAGAAAGTCAGTTGCGAGAGCATTTGATCCAGGGCGAAGTCCACATGAGAACTCACCGAGCTTTTCTAAAGCTCTCGCTGAAGTACTTGTATAGCCCTTGCCGGAGCTCCAGGAGTTCTCACTGGCCTCTTTCCACGTACTCACTAGACGCTAAACGGACTTAACACCAGAATGTACTGTATCCCACCAAGTGAGCTCCTTCGAAGTACTCGCCCGTTCTTGCAGATGCCTTGGGAGTTCCCACATAATTCAAGACCATACACCAAATGCCACATCATCAGAATACACTAACAAGCGATCATATTTTTGCTTACATGTATCCTTTGATGTAACCTGCTCGTGTTTCAGTGTAACATGCCCCCCCCCCCCCCCCCCCCACACACACACACACACACACCCGGGGCAGGGGCCTTGCCGCCTTGGTAATATAAATAAGGGTGAGCAGCAGAGGAGACGTTAGATCTGATCTTTTGGAAATATCGAATCTTGTTGGGGAAGTACTTGCAGACTCGCACTTCTCTCACATAACTTCGGTTTGGCGCGTGCATGCGGGGGTTGGGGTGGGGTTCTTTTCGACTCCCGGGTCAAGCCTTCCGGAAGCACCGAAACTCCCTTTTTCATATATAATAGTCGCACAACCGTTGGGTTCTTGGTTGTACGAAATCTGCTCTCACTAAGTTCAGATCTTGCGGACTAGCTCTCTCATTGTTCTTGAATCCGCGAGCCAAATAATCTCTGTCGAGCAGTCTTCTTCCCGTCAAGTCCGATGGGTGGGCATAGGCCGATTTTGTACAAACATTTCTACTTATTCCTAATGTGAAGTTCTTAAATTAGTTTTGACTGTTTATACAATCTTAAGTTTTCATGATTTAAAATTGACAAAACCGTTCAATACTTTTATGGACTACTCCCATTGAATATTTTGGTGAATATTTCCATAGTTAACTACTTTTATTACTGCCTCAACTCCCTATCCTCTATTGTTGCCTACTTCAGGACTTGAAGATAAGTCGATAAGAATTGGTGATGATCAAAAGTATGAAGAAACACCTTGAAAATGCAAAATGCACAAATCACAAGACATTCCTTGAAATCTTAAACTTTACCTGATCAGTTGTCATTGGTCACACAAATAAAAAAATGCCGAATTGGTTGGATAATAGGAAAATCTTAACTGGGATTTTATATCTGTTTATAATATGCTACTCATAAGACTCCGTTGCAACCCCTTGAATTCCATAACTCTTGGTATCAAAAGGCTTGTGGTTATTAATTGTTAGTATTGGTTAGTGTTTGTTTGTATTATTAGTAGTTAGTGTCTGTTTACCATTCCCAAATTTCAATGCTACTTAATGCAAAGTCAATACTCACTTTAGCTCAAAATAATTTGTTAGACTCTACTTATGTTATTTAATTTTTTCTTCTTGTAATCCCTCTATATATAGAGACTCCTTAGTGTAATGAAGAATAATTTTGGGTTCACGGTTCAACATGGTATCAGAGGATCGCGTGTTCCGCTAACCCAAATCCTCCGCAGCCCGCGACGTTCCGCAGCCCTAGCGCCTCTTCGCAGCCTCGCTCGCTGCTCGCCGCTCGCCCGACCCCTCCGCTGCCTGCGGCTTCGCAGCCCGCCGCGCGCCAGTCGCCCGCCTCATCCGCAGCCCGCCACAGCCCGCGGCCTCCTCTTCCGCCGTTTTTTTTCTCCCGCCCCTTCTCCTGCCCCTTCTGGCGCCGGCCTTTATGCAGTGATTTTTTCTGCTTCCTCCGGCGCCTTCCATCCTTCATGATGGTTTTCTGTGGGTGGATTCTTCCCCCTCTACCTTTCATCTCTTGATGCCCTAATTCTTGGGCCGTTTCCTTCTCCGGATTTCTTCCCCCTTGCGGGATTTGTATTCCTGCGCAATGGGTTCTAGTGGCGCGGCGGCTTCTCCCTCTCTTTCTACCGAAGTTACTCCGCCTCCTGGTTCCTGGTGGCCCTTCCTCCGTCGGTTTTTTCCGTGCAACCACCGACCATAATACTCCTCAGATCACTACTATCTGCCTTGATGACTGCAATTATCTCTCATGGTCCCGTTCCATCACTCTGGCGCTCAAAAGTCGGCGTCTCTTTGGCTATGTCATGGGCCAAATGAAGGAACCAGATAGGGCTTCTCGCGACTGGCAGCAGTGGGAATCTGAGAATTCCTTGGTTATGTCTTGGCTTACGAACTCGATGCAGGAGTCCATTGCCCGCAACTACCTCTTTCTTGACAATGTTGCCGATATTTGGCGTCGTGCGGAGTCTACTTATTCCCGCCGTGGCAGTGCTGCTCAGATCTTTCAGTTGCGCCGCAGAATCATCCTACTTTGGCAGGGTGACAGTCCACCTTCCGCGTACTACTTGGAGTTCACACAAGCTTTATCAAGATTAGGATCAGACCAGATCAGTGTTCAGATCCTTCTCCCTGACCCTGTGCCGGAAGGATCTGCTCTGGCCGCTACCAGGGGGGTGCTCCACCTCGTGGAGGTCGTGGTTCTGGCCGCTTCTCAGGTCGTCATGTTGCTCCACCCCTGTGCGACCCATCTTACCGATGCTACTACATATATCTCCCCAGGTTCCTTTGGTGCTGATGCTTCTGCCACCTCTAGTGGTTTTACTGCGGATGAAATGTTGGCTCTCCGACGCATGATGCAGAGAATGTCTACTGAGCCGTCTTCCTCACCTCGTCCTCCTACGCTCACACGGGACTGCCAGGTGCCCACTCTGCTGTTTCTCCGTCTTCCACTCAATGAGTCATTGACTCTGGAGCCACGGATCATATGACCGGGTCCTCCACAGGTTTTTTTCCTATACACCTCTTTCTGGGCGTGATAAGGTGAGCATTGCTGATGGTTCCCTTGCCTCTATTGCTGGCAAGGGTACCATCCCCTGCTCTTCTCTTACCTTGTCCTCTGTTCTTCATGTTCCCACCTTTACTCGTAATCTCCTTTCAATCAGTCATTTAACTAACTTCATGCATTGCTCTGTGACCTTCCTTCCCTCTTCTTGTGTTTTTCAGGACCTGACGACGGGGAAGGTGATTTGCTCTGGTAGCATGGTGGATGGACTCTACGTTCTTGACTCTGGCGCTGTTCCTCCTACCGTGTCACTTCATTCCAGCACTACCCACCCTTTGTACTCCTGGCATTGTCGCCTAGGCCACCCCTCTATCTCTGTTATGAAGTTATTATTTCCTGCTTTGTCTACTGTTGTCTTTGAGACTTTTGTGTGTGATGTCTGTAGTCTAAACAAACATCATCGTACTTCATTTACGAATGTTTCGTTGCCTAGTTCTATCCTTTTGCTGTTATTCATACTGATATCTGGGGTCCTTGCCGTGTTCCTTCAATTTCTGGTTGTGAGTGGTTTGTTACTTTTATGGATTGTTTCTCTCGTACTACATGATTTTACTTGATACATCGCAAATGTGATGTCTTCTCTGTTTTTAGACGTTTTCACAGCATGGTCTCTACCCAATTTCAATTCAAAATTAAAATTCTCCGCAGCGACAATGACTGCGAATACATGGATTCACAATTTGAGACCTATCTTGCAGATAACGACATCCTCCACTAGACTACATGTGCTTATTCCCCAACACAAAATGGTGTTGCTGAGCGGAAAAATCGCCACTTCTGGAGGTTGCTCGCTGTCTATTGTCCACCATGCATCTCCCAAAATTCTATTGGGGAGATGCTGTTCTGACCGCTGCGTACCTCATCAATCGAATGCCCACGCGTGTTCTTGGGACCTCTACCCCCTTGATACTCTCCGGGTGCTCCCTACACGGCTTCCTCCTAAGGTGTTTGGCTGTGTTTGCTTTATTTACATACACCAACCGCGCCCCTCCAAACTGGACCCTCGTGCTCTCAAGTGTGTCTTTATTGGTTACTCTTCTACACAAAAAGGGTACAAGTGTTTTCACCCGCCTACCAGGAAAGTTTTTGTCAGTATGGACGTCACATTCCGTGAATCTGAGTCCTACTACCCTCTCTCTGATTCCCCATCTTCGGGTGTTCCCTCAGTCTCCCTGCCCGTGCCTCCACCTTATCCCGCACTTCAGGGGGAGATCCTCCCAGTGGAAGTGAGTCCTTCTATCCAAGTGGCGGTGAGCTCCTCCCCTATGTCTACACCTTCCTCCATACCTTCACCCCTGACCTTGCAGGTATATACTCGGCGTCTCACGAGACCAAGCACATAAGTTCCCGCCATGCTACCAGAACAGTCAGTGGATCCTGACTCGGGGCCTTCCGATCTCCCGATTGCCCTTCAAAAAGGTATTTGGTCTTGTACTCGTCATCCTCTATCAAATTATGTATCTTATGCTTCTCTTTCTGCCTCCTACAAGTCTTTTGTCTCTTCCCTTTCTACTGCCTCTATACCTGTTTCATGGCAACAGGCTATAGCCATTCCTATGTGGCGTGGGGGGATGGTTGAGGAAATGCAGGCTCTGGAGAAGAACCATACATGGGAATTAGTTCCTCTTCCCTATGGAAAGAAACTTGTTGGGTGCAAATGAGTGTTCTCGGTGAAACAGAACCCACAAGGACTTGTTGAAAGGTGTAAGGCGAGGTTGGTTGCACGAGGTTATACTCAAACCCATGACATCGACTATCAGTAGACGTTTGCCCCGGTGGCTAAAATGAATATTATCAGGGTCTTACTTTCTGTTACTGCTTGCAAACATTGGGACCTATTATAGCTGGATGTGAAGAATGCCTTCCTCCATGGTGACTTGGAGGAGGAGGTCTATATGTCTAACCCTCCGGGTCTTACTCCGGTTGGTGCTGCAGGAAAAGTATGTAGACTGTTAAAGGCTCTATATGGGCTGAAGCAGTCCCCAAGAGCTTGGTTTGGCCGGTTCCACAAGGCTATGGTGTCATTTGGATACTATCAGAGCAATGTTGACCACACTCCGTTCATCAAACGTAGACTTGGAAAAATTACTGTTCTCATTGTGTATGTTGACGATATTGTCATAACAGGCGATGATGTTGAAGAAATTCAAATTTGAAACAGAAGCTAGCAAGAGAGTTTGAGGTGAAGGACCTGGGAAAACTCAGGTATTTCTTGGGAATAGAGGTTGCTAGATCCAAGCAGGGGATCTTCATTTCGCAACAAAAGTACACTTTAGATGTCCTAAAAAAATTGGAATGAGCGGATGCAGACAGGCTGACACTCCGATTGAAGCAAACCACCGATTGGGGCGTGATGAGGACATCGAAGATATCTCTGGGTTCCAAAGATTAGTGGGGAGGTTGATATACTTGTCCCATACTCGCCCAGATATCTCCTATGTCGTGAGTGTTATGAGCTAGTACATGCATGCTCCCAAGAGCCGACACATGGATGTTGCACATAGAATTCTACGATATCTCAAGTCTTCACCTGGAAGGGGTATCCTGTTTGTTCCAAACACCGGTCTCAAGGTTGAAGTCTACACTGATGCTGATTGGGCAGGGTCTGTGGACGATAGGCGGTCAACATCCAGATATTGTTCACTCGTTGGAGGCAACCTTGTTACTTGGAGGAGCAAGAAGCAACAAGTTGTGACACGCTCCAGTGCGGAGGCCGAGTTCAGAGCTATGGCTCAGGGTATCTGTGAAGGATTATGGCTTCGGGCCTTGATGTGTGATCTTGGTCTTGCGGAGGATGGACCCATCCTGCTTTATTGTGACAACAAGTCTGCCATCAGTATCACACACAATCCCGTCCAACATGACCGAACAAAACATATTGTGGTGGATCAACACTTTATCAATGAGAACATTGAAAAGAGATTGTGTGTACTCCCTTTGTGTCCTCCAACAGGCAGCTAGCAGACATCCTCACCAAAGGATTGAGTGGGAACTTGTTTGACACGATTGTGGACAAGTTGGGCATGATCAACATCACTCGCCCAACTTGAGGGGGAGTGTTAGACTATACTTATGTTATTTAATTTTTTCTCCTTGTAATCCCTCTATATATAGAGGCTGCTTAGTGTAATGAAGACTAATTTTCGGTTCACGGTTCAACACAATTGTTACATGCTTGCAAGAAGTTCCTTTCTTAACTCGAACAAACGGGGGATGCCCATTGATTTCTAGGCCTGATATCTAGGCCTGATAGGGAGACCTAAAAATCGTGCCTTTTCAGCTTCCAGCTCCTTCGCCGTAGGTAGAAGTTTTGAGGACCTCAATATCCTCTGACTTGGCACTCTGCTCACTTGGTTGTTAACGTCCTACATGATCTCTATGCAATTTATGTTGGCAAAGACACACACTATTGTAGCTTTTTTGGCTGGGTGAGGAGGCATTATTACTGTCACGAGTCACGACCCGTCTAAAAACAAAGATCAGAGAGCGCTTCTGGCAGGTCGTGATGACACAAACACGGGGGAAAAAATTTCATGTCTGTTAGGCGAGAACTGATTTTGAATTATTAGGTTTTAAATAATTTGTTTGAAGAAAATATAATATTTTAACGCGAAAGCGCTAGAGTAACAACAGTAAGAAATTTAAATGCACATGTATTTTAATAAAATCTATGATACGTGATGTTAGAACAAATTTCATACTATGAAAACTCCAAGAAATGATAATGCAATAATATCAAATTTTAGTACATATTTATAGCATAAATCAGGGAGCGCTTCTGACAGATCGTGATGCCACAAACACGGGGGAAAGAAATTTCATGTCTGTTAGACGAGAACTGATTTTGATTATTAGGTTTTAAATAAATTGTTTGAAGAAAATATAATATTTTAATGCGAAAGCGCTAGAGTAATAACAGTAAAATTTAAATGCACATGTATTTTAATAAAATCTATGATACGTGATGCTAGAACAAATTTCATACTATGAAAACTCCGAGAAATGATAATGCAATAATAGCAAAGTTTTGTACATATTTATAACATATAAGTTGTCCATGATACAAAGAAAGTGAATGATCATAACTATTACAAAATAAATAAATCCGACAGTAATGAAGACAAAATACATAGAACCTGATACAACAACAAAAGATAAACCTCCAGCAACACAGAAACTTGACGCAGATCGGCTCAGGAAGCAGACAGCGCAGTCACAAACACTAATGAAAATTCCAAAACAAGAAAGAAAAAACCTGAGAACATTGAAACAAAAAGTGAGCAAAGTAATTGATTCAAGCATAAATAACTAGATTTATTAGCCTTCTCGGAGTATAGCATAAATTTATTCGTGTAATGTCATAAGTTGTAACCAATAAAATGAGTAAGTTTTTTTATTTGATGCACATGAGTTTTTCAAGTTAAAATGCAAGTCTTATCGGATAATTCATACTTGCTATGACCATTTATTTATTCCCGTTACGGAGTCAGACGAGATTTCAAGTCAAGGAGCTGCATCAATTAAACACTACTTTCCAAAGATTGTTTATGATATTAATGAATTAAATGATTCATAATTTATAGAATTTTAACGTATTACGAGAAGTTATTAACTTCACGATTCAGGTATTTCAAGTAAAATTGTAAACCTATGAAAAGGTACAGGAGACTGAGTTCAATATTTGCATGTG
Source organism: Platanthera guangdongensis (assembly GCA_039583875.1). NCBI lineage: Eukaryota > Viridiplantae > Streptophyta > Magnoliopsida > Asparagales > Orchidaceae > Platanthera > Platanthera guangdongensis. Next base: position 9,185,214 of record CM077158.1, read on the forward strand.
AGATGAATTTCTCTACTTACCTTAAGTGGGGTTGAAACCGACGGAGGCGGCTAACCGACGCAAGCAAAACTAGCAAATATTATTTGAGCATGTTCAATACCACATAAACGATATTTGACATAACGAAGTTTCCTACGCTTACACAAGTATTTGTTAATCACATAACTTAAACAAGAAAGAAGTTTAAAAATTTACATCCCTCAAAGGTGAAAGGAGAGGAGATACCACACAAAAACGGGGACTTGGCGGCGCTTAGGTTACGAAAACCCTAAATCAAAGAGGGCTTGAAGAGATCTTGCTGATAGCTTCGGCAAACGGCGCCGAAAACCATAAATACAATGTGGGGTTAGACGATTACAAGAGGGAAAAATCTTGAATTACACAATATACGTAATTTGGAGCACAAATAATTCATTAAGGATCAAAAAATTTCTGATTAAAGGTGATGGAGGAATACCCAAAGGAAATCAAATCCAAGCCCATGGAGGAGAGGGCAGGAAACACTAGTTATCCCTCTCACAAACACCGGCCCAATCAGAGAGGAAGAGGGCTGCCGGAGGAAGGGAAGGTGACTGTCGACCTTGATGGGTGGAGAAAAGATATTGTTGCCCTTTGGAGGAGGATGAAGAAGTCGCTGCCATCGGTTGCTTGGGGGGGGAGAGCCTTCATTAGCCTGAGGGAGAGGAAGCGCCGACTAACAGAGGAGGAGGGGGAGCAAAAGTCGGCAGGAGTAAATGGAGTCGCGGCTTGCGAGAACGGGAGGAGAGGGAGTCGGCGCCTGGGGCTTTGCAGAAATCGGGAGTAGCGAGAGAGAGGAGCGGGAGGCGGGAGCAGCAAACCAAGAGACCTAGCGCCGAATGAAATAAAATCAGAGGAGGGGGGATCGACCGAGTTTAGGTTAATGGAGGAGGCAAAAGCAAGCACCATCTAAGGTTACTGTGCAGGAACAACCATTTGCTTCTTCAGAACGATGCGACAGTCGTACGCGATATGGCCCACCTTGTAGCAAAAGGTACACACCTCTTTGGACTTGAGGTCTTTCTCCTGAGATGGAGCACCCTTGCGCTTGCGGTCAGATGCGGCGGGATTGTTCGTACCATGCTGGACCTTCTTAGCAGTACGGTCCAACTCAATAACTTTCACTTGTAAGGCGGCTCGCACAGTCTCGGCATAGGAAGTGGCTCCATGAGCTACCACGTGTTGGCGGAAATCATGTTGAAGACCCTTCACAAAACGACTGATCTTCTTATCCTCATCTGACACCAACTCCACGACAAGGGGGGATAGGCGAGAGAACTCCCTTTCGTACTCGGTCACTGTTCCGCCGAGCTGCTGGAGGGACAAAAACTTCTCATCTAACTTGCCCCACTCCAAAGGAGAGAGAAAATTCTCCATGATAACTTCCTTGAATTGACTCCAGGTCAAGGCAGCAGAATTGGGGAGATCGCGACGCTGATGCCACCAGGTATAAGAATCCTCAACCAGCTGGTAGACCGCAAGAAGAACCTTCTGAGCTTCGGGAACTCTAGCATACTCAAAGTGTTTCTCCATCTGGGTAGTCATTCAGTAATCACGAAGTAGTCACGATCACCATTGAAGGAAGACGATTTTAGCCTTTTGAACGCCAGAGTATCTGCTATCACTATAGGAGGAGCAATCAAATTTGTCATAGGTGGGGTCTCCAAGTTGACGGTAGCGAGCCAGTTCCAGAACCAGATGCATGAGGGGTGGCTCCAAGAGGGGCAGTAATGATAACTGCTCCAGCTGTCCCTGCACGACCGGAACCAGAGGCTGGATCAGGAGTTTGACGATCCTCTTCCAAGCGAGTGATACGTTCCAGAAGCTGGGCAGTTGCATCTTCAGAAGCTTCCCTTGCAAAAGAGGTAACCTGATGCGTTGCGACTGTTTAGGAGCCATCTAGAAAGAGATACGAGAGAATCAGGTAAGAGAAACAATCAATCTGATTATAAATAATTATGACTAGAGGTTCTAGCACTTTAATACTGTCAGATACGTAAATCATTTAATAATTACAGCCTTTTCATTAGACAACTCGAGACAATGATCATGCAAAATACGACAATTAAATCGCGTATGATAAAAAAAGTGATTTGTAAATCCATGCGTGTACAATCATCATCTGCTGTTCTTAGTTTAACACTTGTGCAGTGATTTATGTTATGCATGCAATGCAATTGCGCCTAAAATGTATTCATAAAAATGTTCATGAATGGATACACATGCCATATTATGTGCCCATATCGCTTAACATGTCATGCATATTATGATACTAATGTCATCACACTTGAAAATATTAAACTGTCTGTATCCATTTATTATTTGCAAGCGGTGCATATCATAGTGGAAATTCATATGCACATAAATGTTAAGTTTATCAATAACCCCTTAATATTCGTGTGCATACTACTCATGCTTATGAGTGTTGTGTGAGTGTTTCAGTCTTGAACAAAAGACAATGACAAATTAAGTGAAGAAATGATGCATGCAGATATATTTATATAATGAAATTCAAAATATGCGGAAATTATACCATACTTTATCTTTAAAAGCTAAACCTAGATTTGATACCAACTGTCACGACCCGTCTAAAAACAAAGATTAGAGAGCGCTTCTGGCAGGTCGTGATGCCACAGATATGGGGGAGATAAATTCTATGTCTGTTTGGCGGGAGCTGATTTTGAATTATTAGGTTTAAAATAATTTGTTTGGAGAAAATATAATATTTTAATGCAAAAGTGCTAGAGTAAAAACAATAAGAAATTTAAATGCACATGTATTTTAATAAAATCCATGATACATGATACTAGAAAAAATTTTATACTATGAAAACCCTAAGAAATGATAATGCAATAATATTAAATTTTAGTATATATTTATAACATAGCAGTTGTCCATGATACAAAAAAAGTGACTGATCATAACTATTACAAAATAAACATCCGACAGTAATGAATACAAAATTCATAGAACCTCATACAACAACAAAAGATAAACCTCCAGAAACACAGGAACTTGACGCAGATCGACTCAGGAAGCAGGCGGCGCAGTCACAGACGCCAAGGAAAATTTCAAAACAAGAAGAAAAAAAGACTCAGAACATTGAAACAAAAAGTGAGCAAAATAAAATAAAATACGAACATGGGAAATAAAAAGGTAAGTGTATCAGTTTTTATGAGGCAAAGCTAGTAAAACAGACAAGTAGCCGATTCAAGCATAAATAACTAGATTTATTAGCCTGCTCCGGAGTATAACATGAATTTATTCATGTAATGTCATAAGTTGTAACCAATAAAATGAGTAACTGTTTTTATTTGATGCACAAGAGTTTTCAAGTTATAATGCAAGCCTTATCAGATAATTCATTTATTCCCGTTACAGAGTCAGGCGTGATTTCAAGTCAAAGAACTGCATCAGTTAAACAATACTTTCCAAATATTGTTTATTATATTAAGGAATTAAATGATTCATAATTTAGAGAATTTTAACATATTACGACAAGTTATTAACTTGACGATTTAGGTATTTCAAGTAAAATTGTAAACCTATGAAAAGGAACAAGAGATCGAGTTCAATATTTGCAAGTGAGAGGGATTTCTACACTTGCCTTAAGTGGGGATGAAACTAACAGAGGCGGTTAAGAGGTGCATGCAAAATTAGCAAATATTATTTGAACCCGTTCAGGATCACATGAATGATATTTGACATAACGAAGTTTCCTACGCTTACACAGACATTTGTTAATCGCATAACTCGAACAAGAGAGAGTTTAGAAATTTACCTCCCTCAAAATGAGGGGAGAGGAAATACCATGCAAAAACGGGGACTTGACGGTGCTTAGGTTACAAAAACTCTAAATCAGAGAGGGCTTGAAGAGATCTCGCTAATAGCTGTGACGAACGACACAGGAAACCACAAATACAACGCGAGGTTAGACGATTACAAGAGGGCAAAATCTTGAGTTACACCATATACGTAATTTGAATCACGAATAAATCATTAGGGATCAAAAAAATTCTGATTAAGGATGATGTGGGAATATTCTTACCCAAAGGAAATCAAATCTGAGCCTAAGGAGGAGAGGGCAAAAAACCCTAATTGCCCCTCTCACAAACAACAACCTAATTAGAGAGGAAGATGACTGCGTAAGGAAGGGAAGGCGATTGCCGACCTTGATGGGAGGAGAAAAGGGATTGCTGCCCTTTGCAGGAGGACGAAGAAGCCGCTGCCACCGGTTGCTTGGGGGGGGGAGAGCCTCCGTCGGCCTAAGGGAGAGGAAGCGCAGGAGGATGCGCCAGCTAACAGAGGAGGAGGGGGCGCAGAAGTCGGTAGGAGCAGATGGAGTCGCGACTTGTGAGAACGGGAGGAGTGGAGTTGGCGCCTCTGACTTTGCAGAAATCAAGAGTAGCGAGAGAGAGGAGCGGGAGGCGGGAGCAGTGAACCGGGAGACCTAGCGCCGAATGAAATAAAATTGGGGGAGGGGGGCTCGGCTGAGTTTAGGTTAATAGAGGGGAAAAACCTAATATCATATTTACAAATTTACCATTGTTATTATTATTATGTTTTTTTTGTTTGATTACAGGTTGTTACAACTACCTAAGGAGTACTCACCATTCAACTTTCTTTGTCAAGTGGATTGACACTATTCATCTTCTCACCCTTTACACGGGTGGCTTGGAATCTATCAATATCCTTAAGCAATTTTGATCCCCATGATCCTACGAAATATGATATAATATATTATGGTCCAAATGGAAATATTATGATTGCCTTGATCCATTCCTTAGAAGAAGTTGGATGAACAATGAGTTAGTGATTTGATAATTAACATTCTTGGCTCGACAACACATGATCTAAAATTGACCATTCAAACCTAATTTTGACAATATGTTATTGGGACACACCAAACCATGGGCTCTTGGTCCCCCTCTCTTAAAGTTGCACTTCCCTAAAGTGGTAGATGATTTCAACTCTGACTTCGGCTTCATTTGTTTCGGCGGTGGCGGGTCGATCCGGCGGGTGGAAACGGAGTGTTCGAATCGGAGGGGGGAGGTGGCTTCTCCAAACAGAGCTTTTTGGGGCGGTTCTCAAGGCGGGCGGGTGGAAACGGAGCAAACGCCGCCGGAGGTTCATTTGTTTACCCGCCTTCCGGCGGCGTTTGCCCCAAACGGAGCGGCAAAACGCCGAACCAAATAGAGCTTTCATCTTGTAAAATAAAGGAATACAAAATAATTCAAGAATTTGCACAAATTACTTGGAGCTCATATTTTTGGAATATAGCGGATTCCAAAAAAAAAAAAGGTTTAAGCCCCCGCCCCCATGTAGATAGCACCTTGAAAATTTCATAAAAGCTCTGTAACAACATTAAGTAAAATCCCTCGTCTTTTTGCACATTAAATTGAAGTACTTTAAAATGATCAAAAATCCTAACAATTGATTAAATAGGATCTTTTGGTGTGATTGCGGGCTTACATGATAGTTTCTTTGTTTTCTTAAGAAGGTCAAGTGCATATTTTTGTTGAAATGTAATGTCCCTTTCCTTGAGTGAGCAACATCGTTCCCTTAGAATATCTTTGATTTTCCTAGATCTTTAATTTGGACTACTTTGGACAAATATTTCTTCAGAGATTGCATTTTTTTTCAATATTTCCAATACCAATGACTCCGTGAGCAAAAACTAGTAAAATAACAATTCTTCTTGAACAACAAACAAGGCTTGGCTTCCTTAACTTTGATTATAACCCATTCTTATCATAACTCTGGTAAATCAAATCAAACTCTTGAAGATTGTTTGAGCCCATATAATGCTTTATTAAGTTAACATACTTTATTATTGACCAAGTGGTTTCCAAATTCGGGAGGATTCTCCATGTAATTTTTCTTAGATTTACATGTAAAAATATGTTCTTAACATCAAACTACTGTAGGTCCAAATTGTAGTTTGCCACCAATGCTACTAGAATTATGTAAGTATTTATCTTGGGATCATGAGAAAATGTCTCCTGATAGTTAATTTCTGACCAGCTAGTCAATAAATGCATTCACAATAGAAATAACATGATACAAAATTGTGAGGAATACTCGCGCCCTACTCCAAGAGGTCGGTTCCTCCTTGAAGTCTCTCACTCGAGAGATTTCAAACCTAAATGATCACCAAGATGATCCTAATACACCATAGCCTCCTCCTTATATAGGAAGGAGGCACACTTACAATTTACCCAAACGCCCTTCATAAAAAATTTACATAGATGACTAAAATAAAACATTTTCGGTTTTCGTCGCCGCCCATGTGTAACAATATATCCTGCAAACTCGACCTTGACTACAAGATCGAGGCGCTGCTTGCTGGCTAGTGGTGGTATGCCTGCGGTTGGTCGCCGCTGAGGTGCTCAAGAATTTGAATTTGTCTGGTGGTGCATCAGTGGTCTCGAGGGCCTCAAAGTCAGTTATGCGATCTTCTCCGAGTCATCGTTGATGATGATGCAAAACTCGTGGCAATCATGAGTAAGAGAGTAGGGTTGCTTGTAACAGAATCACAATACCTAACTCCGTAGGTTGTGATACTCTTGGTTGAAAAGACGGTGAGTGGGGATAGGACGGTTGTTGTATGGTTGCACGATGGATGCGTGAGGTAGAGGTGGTGGTGTTGGAGGTGTAAAATTACGGGCAAAGTATGGTTTGTAGGGGGCTTGGAGGGAGTAGGAGTAGAATGAGGCTCCACAAAGGTCGCAAGGAATTCAACCTCTATGACTAAGGAGAGGTCCATAGCTTGGTTGATGGTGGATAGATGGTGTGTGCATATGCGAGCTATGATATGTGACTAACCACGCATAAAATAGCCCAAGTAGTGGTCGGGTGGAAGACCTGGAATGTGCATGGCAAACTCGACAAATTCATCCACATAATATTTGATGTAACTTGTCTGAAGGACCTCACAAAGGCGTTCGATCGTGTTGCCGGCATAGCGATGATCGTAGCGCTGAATAAATGCCTCTGTAAGAATCGCCCATATGAGGCTTGGAGAGGACCGACGCAACTAGTATACCCTAGTGGTGGGCAGACCCTTCCATGCCAATAAGAACCATGGAGAGATTTTGTTCATGTATAGTATGTTAAATGTTAAAGCACTGCTCGGCGCGGGCAATCCAACCTTGTGGGTCTTTCCCATTGAATGTTGGGATGTTGACGCGGTGGGGCAGTCGTGGATGCAATCCCGTTAGAGTGGGTTCCTCCGGGTATGACTTGCTTAGGGATCTTAAGGTAGATGCGGCGCGAGTCCCGAATTGCTAGCTGGTTGTATGCTGCAGAGGAGCACCGTAATCGACGTGAATTACTCTGGCTTGGGCCTCAAGGCAATTGTTGTTGGTGCTGAGGGCGTACTCTATGTACTTCATACAATTTTCCATCGTTTGACGGGCCTTGGGCATAAGCTGTAGCCGTCCTAAGTACTCGGGATGGGCAATGGTATGTCACGAGGAATTGTGGCGGAGAGGTGGGGAAGGCGTTGGGTTGGGGTAGAATGCAACTAGCAGACCATTGTCAGTGGGTTGGGCAGCCAGAATGAGGGCGACTACATCAGATAAGTAGTGGCTGGAATAAAGGCCGGAGGCCAGGCCGAAGGTGTAGAGTTGCTTGTCGTTGTGGTCTGAGAAGTGCAAGTAGGTCGTAGTTGTTGAGGCTGGAGGAGACTAGAGGCATCGAGGGAGGCATCAAATGATCACACCTAGAGGTAGAGTGAAATAAGCAATGCGATTGTTATTGATCAATGAGGGATCACGTAGGAATCTTAGCCAATGAGACCACACGAGACAAAGGCGCCGTAAAGCGAGTAGGATGGTGCGATCCATATGGCGAGGTGGCGCGAGGTGGTGGGCGCTGATCGAGCGGAGTGAGGTCGGTTTGTGTAGGATCGAGTGAGCGGAGCCGGGATTGAGAGGATGAACGATTGCGGGATTTAGTGAGCAGAACTGGGATTGGGAGGATGAACGATTGTGGGATCGAGCAAGCTGTAGATTGTTGATCTTCACCTCTACCAGATGAGTTCAACGAAATGGGGTCCATGGATGCAGTATCCGGCGGCCAGAAGCGGTCGGAAACGGAGAGGTCAGACCAATGTTATCAACTAGAAAATAGATGTATTCACATTAGAAATAACGAGATAGAAAATCACGAGGAATACTTTTGTCCTACTCCAGGAGGCTGATTCGTCCCTAAAGCTCCTCTCACTCCAGAGATCCCAAACCTAAATGATCACCAAGATGACCCTAATACACCCTAACCTCCTCCTTATATAGAAAAGCCACTCACTTACAATTTACTCAAATGTGAACATATGGACAAATTACATTGATGACTAAAATAAAACATTCTCTATTGTCATAATCGCACATGCATAACATAATCCCATATGTTTGGGGTATAAACTTTAACTATCAATCTTGTCATATACTGATACGACCCCTTCTCCAGTGCAGGCCCATTGACACATTGCTTGACCCCAATTTCCTGGCCGGGTCGCACCGGGTCTGCATCCTGTACACCCCAACCAGCCCTCCACACCCATTTAATCATGCAGTAAGTAAGGTTGTTAGGATCGAGATCGTAGATGAGATCGTTTCGAGGTAGTATCAGATCTGATAGTAGGGTCAGATTGAGGATCGCTTTACAAAATCAGGATCGATTTACACAATCTGGATCGTAGGATCCTGATCTGGATCGCGATCCTGACAACCTTAAGTAGGTTGTTGAGGCCGGACTTTGAATCCATGACCCCCTTGATGAGAAGAACTTCCATGATTTATAGATTGTTTTGGGATATAAACGACATCTTGAATGATAAATGTGGGGATAATGATCGGTTCTCCTATACCAACAATTGAAGCTAGAGAAATGTCGTTAGTGATAATTTTCTTAGTGCTTGAACAAAGAGTATTATATATAAATTTTCATGGGATATATGAGTCATGTGATCTGTCACATCTGAGTGAATAACCAATGAATTCACAGATGTATCACTTGAAACATTTAATCCATTGGAAAAAGAAACTTGCCAAAATGAACATATGCTTGAGGTTTTCCAAGAGAACACAAGAATACCTTTAGCTTCTCGATTTTGCTTAAGTTGATTTTGTCAAAGTCAGGAGACGGCCGTTCATAGATATGAATATATCCTTGATTCCTATTTTGTCTTCTTTGTAACCCCACAGTTTTTTTATTGGAAGTAAGTGGTTTATCATGATGTACTTGAGAAAAGATATAATATACCTAGGCATTAGTGAGATTACGACTAAAGCTAGGGCGCAATGGCGACAAAAGATCCATATAGCTGATCCCACTATGGTGGGATAAAGGCTTGAGTGTTGTTTGTTATTGTTGTAAGTGGTTTACCATGGAGTTTCCAACATTTCTCCTCAGCCTGTCTGGCCTTCTTGCAATAAGCACACCAAAACTATCTCAATTGAGTCTTTGCATTAAGCTTTGTATTATTAGATTTTAAATACTGATCATGTTTGTAGTTTTGATTGAACCACTTTTTGTGATTATGGCCAACCCCTAGTGAGATTGGGATGGAAACATGATGGCGATCGACGACACACGCGCATCTACTCCCGCAGGAGGCGGTGATCGACAGCCCGGCTGGACGATCCGAGTCCGCGGATGCGTCCGGAGGGTCGTTCCGAGCAAATTTGATATATTAGTTTTTATATTTTTTGATGTATTTAGCCCCCGTTTGGACCGAACATTTCTAGCCGTCCGATCGGGAGCCCTAATTTTACTTTGGCTTGTTTCCTATTTAAGTTCTTGTGCTGACCGGTTCAAGGGGTCGAAGTTGCTTGTGCTGCAACTCTCGGTCTTCTCCTTCGGTGGATTCCGAAGAGCTCTGCTTGCCCCGTCCGCGCCTACGCCTTCCTGTCCAGCCCCGCTCCGCCCCGATCTGCCTTGCCCCGTCCGCGCCGGCGCCTCTCCATCCAGTTCCGCCCGTCCCGGCCTGCCTCGCCCGTCCGCGCCAGCTCCTCCCCGTCCAGCCCCACCCCGTCTCCGCCCAGCCTAACTCTCCCTCTCATCCACCTCTTTCAACCCTACACTGTCCCGTCCAAATCCGCCCATCTCCTCCCGCGCTTTCCCTTCCCAAACCCCCCCACAACCCACGCTCGGCCCAAACCTAGATCCGCCTCCATAGATCCCGTTCTCCCCATTCCCTAATAGCCCTAATCCACCCAACCCCTACCACCGCAGCCCCCCGCGGATCCACCGTCACTCCGAGAGCACCCCACCCACAACACTTCATCCCGAGGCCGAGCCACCGCGTGCACGAGCTAATCAAGGTATATGATATTTTATTTCTCTCCTTTGGATGTTAGTTTTGAACTATTGCTATGGTTTGGTTGTGGAATCATTATATGCTCTTGTATTGAGAAGTTGATTGACTTATTGGATCCCTACCGGCGTGCTTAATTGATTCGCGCCTCGTTCGTTGACAAATTATAAAAGGCTCCTACGTTATTAATTGCTCAAAATTGCGGTCGTCGTGTTCTTAGCCTCGTTGTTGAAATTTTATTACTTGCTAGTTGATCTCCTTTGGTTGCTCTCATGTGGCACGTGCACGATATATTGACCTCATACACCCTAGTTCGCATTGTTAGAGTCTTGTGAAATTTTAGCCGGTCTACCACTGCATCATTTGGTATCAAAGCGAGATTCGAGTCACGTTGCATGCTTCGTAGTGGTAGGTTGTTTTGAGCCCCAATGTCTGATCAAAACGTCACTGATGATCGGGCCACCAGTTCGAATTCGGACATGGCGGCCCCCGAGTTCCAGCGCTTAGTCCTCGAGCAGTTCGCCACCCTTAGAAATGAGATTGCTAGGGTCAACACTAGAGTCGACCAGATAGGAGTCCTTAGAGGTCCAACCCTAGCACCACGTTATGAGGAACCCCTGGAAGACCCACGGGACGCTCCGCCTTCACCTGATCGGCGAGGTAGAGAGCCACCACGTCGGGACCCTGCTCCACGGAGACGGACCCCCGAGCCGGTACATGATTACCGTCGCGACCCCGCTCCGAGGGGTAACCCTCGGCCACCCTACGAGCCATGCCTACCACCAGCCCGATACGGTCGTGGCCCACCCGCACGACACGAGCACGACTCTGACGATCCTCCCGATGAGTATGTGGCAGCGCGCCGAGTGCGCACCCCGGTTGAGGACGACCTCATCCGATGCCTCCGAATTGATGCGCCCTCCTTCGACGGTCACCTAGACCCGAAGGCCTTTTGTGATTGGATCCTAGACATGGATCACTTCTTTGATTGGTATGAGATGAATGACGAACGACGAGTTCGGTTTGCTAAAATGAAGCTTCTGGGCCAAGCCAAGATGTTCTGGATTAGTGTGGAGAGGTCGCTCGAGCGAGATGGATATTATCCCGTCACCCGATGGGATGAGATGAAGCAGCGGTTGAGGGACAAGTACCTCCCCGCATCATATCACGATCAACTCCTCGACCAACTATACGCGTTGCGGCAGGGATTACTTTCCGTTGCCGAGTACATGACACGATTTGATGAGTTAGTTGTGAGAAGTGACATTTTGGAGGAGCCTATTGCGACCGCTTCCCGATTTAGAGCGGGACTTCGAGCTGAGATTCGGAGAGAGCTTATACCACACCGCATAGAGACGGTCGAGCAGGTGTTCCAACTCGCACTCGAGTATGAGAACTATCTGCGCCTCACGGGATCGAGGCAGACCACACATCGCTCAGATGCCCCAACCCGCGCCCCATCGGATGCGAAGGGCAAGACTATCATTCCGACCGCCCCTAGACCCGTACCCGGACAGTGTTATCGATGCTCGGGCAGGGGGCACATAGCTGCACAGTGTCCTACGAGGAACCTTCTGATGGAGGGTGACGACGAGGCGGGTGTTGAAGTTGACAATGCTATAGTGGAAGAAATTACCGCGGGAGTCGAGGACGGTTGGAAGAGCGACGCAGAGAGATCGTTAGAGTTGGGAGTCATCTGCCGACTCCTCCACGCACCCCGTACTGAGGAGGATTGACGACGTACCTCGATATTCTACACCTATTTTCAGAGCGCGGGCGGCCCCTGCAAGCTCGCCATAGATAGCGGCAGTTGCGTAAATATCGTAGCAAAGAAGGGCTTAGAGAGGATGCAGCTTTCTGCCGAACCCCACCCACATCCTTACCAAGTCCTCTGGGTGGACAAGTCGGCCATTCAGGTCACACAGAGATGTCTTCTGCCGGTCCGCCTAGCGGCCATTGAAGACAAGGTTTGGTGCGACGTCATCCCGATGGACGTCGCACATGTTCTCCTGGGCCGCCCCTGGCTTTACGATCGTGACGCCACGTGTTATGGCCGCTACAACACGTGCGTCTTCTTTGACAAGGGACAAAAGATCACCCTCACTCCGACCCAGCCCAGGGATCCTCCCAAGGGCCAAGTCGAGTCATCTATTAGTGCGGGGTCGACTAGACCTGTGCACATCCTGAGGAGGGGCGATTTGCTTCGTGAGAGTTTAGAATCAGGAGTTATGTTTGTGGTGGCCGCCGCCTTGACATCTGGCGACACCCCAGCTGTGGAGAGCGTGGACCCGGACATTCGGCGCCTGCTAGCCGAATATAGTGACATCATGCCTGAGGAACTCCCTGATGACCTTCCCCCTACGAGGGATATCCATCATGCAATTGATTTAGTCCCGGGGGCATCGTTGCCCAAACTGCCCCACTATCGCCTAAACCCGACAAAACATGCGGAATTGAAGCGACAGATCGACGATCTTCTTAGGAAGAACTTTATTTGGGAGAGTATGAGCCCGTGTGCCGTACCAGCCCTTCTTACCCTTAAGAAGGACAGGAATTGGCGCATGTGTATCGATAGTCGGGCCATCAATATGATCACAGTGAAATATCTTTTTCCGATTCCCCGCCTCGACGACCTCCTAGACGCGATGGCTGGTGCCCAAATATTTTCAAAGATCGACCTGCGGAGTGGCTACCATCAGATCAGGGTACGAGAGGGTGACGAGTGGAAGACGGCCTTCAAGACGAAGGATGGTCTATATGAGTGGTTGGTTATGCCGTTCGGACTATCGAACGCGCCAAGCACATTCATGAGGGTGATGGCGCAGATCCTACGGCCCTATATGGGCAAGTTCCTGGTAGTCTACTTTGACGACATACTGATCTTTAGCCAGGACCGCACGGAGCACCTGGACCACATTCGGCTGGTATTTGATCTCCTACGGAAGGAGCATTTGTACATCAATCTGAAGAAGTGCTCATTCCTGACATCCTCGATACAATTCCTAGGGTACATCGTCTCTCAGTCTGACATCTCCGTTGGCACCGAAAAGGTCAAATCTATTCGCGAATGTCCCGTTCCGTTCAATATCCAGAGGCTCGGAGCTTCCACGGCCTCGCCACCTTTTACCGGAGGTTTGTTCAGGGGTTCAGTTCGATCATGGCCCTTATTACGAGCTGCCTCCGCAAGGGAGATTTCGCCTGGACTGCGGCAGCTACCAGAGCCTTTGAGAGCATCAAGCAAAGACTAGCGACTGCCCCCGTACTGTGCCTTCCGGATTTTTCCAAGGCCTTCGAGGTGGCTTGCGACGCGTCCAGGGTAGGCATTGCGGGAGTACTGAGTCAGGAGGGTCATCCTGTTGCTTACTTTAGTGAGAAACTGAATGACGCCCGACAAAAATACTCCAATTATGATCGAGAATTCTACGCTGTCGTACAGGCGCTCCGATATTGGCGCAACTATCTCCTACACAAGGAGTTTGTCCTGTACTCTGACCATCAAGCCCTGCGATACCTGGATTCACAAAAGAAGTTAGGACACCGACACGCGAAGTGGGTGGAGTTCATGCAGGAGTACCACTACGTTCTCAAACATCGCGCTGGTGTTGAGAACAAGCCGGCCGATGCGTTGAGTCGCCGAGTCACCATCCTCCATACCATGGACGCGCGAGTTGAGGGTTTTGAGCGCGTTTGCCAGGACTACCCCGAGTGCCCTGATATTGGCGGTATCTTCTCCGCCCTATCTAAGGACCCACCCGAACCCCGGGAGGGTTTTATCATTTCTGAGGGTTACCTGTTTTTTGGGTCTCGCCTTTGTATACCCCAGACTTCTCTTCGGGATTTTCTCACCTGGGAGCTTCATGCGGGCGGAGCCGCTGGGCACTTTGGGCGGGACAAGACGATTGCGTTAGTTGAGGACCGCTTCTTTTGGTCTGGCCTGAAAAGGGACGTTACTCGGGTCGTCCGACTTTGCCGAACCAGACGACGAAGGGAACTCGACAGCCCACAGGCCTATACACTCCGTTGCCTGTTCCTCACCGGCCCTGGGCAGACATTAGTCTAGATTTTGTACTTGGACTCCCCCACACCCCGCGAAAGTTCGACTCGATCTTAGTCGTCGTGGACCGCTTCTCGAAGATGGCCCATTTCATTCCTTGCCATAGGACGTACGACGCCCCCCATGTGGCAGCCCTGTTTTTCAGGGAAGTATTCAAGTATCACGGGCTGCCCACTTCTATTGTCTCCGATCGTGACGTTCGCTTCACAAGTTATTTTTGGAAGACATTGTGTAAGAAGACCGGCACGACGCTGAAGTTCTCTACCGCCTACCACCCACAGACGGATGGACAAACCGAAGTTGTCAACCGAAGCCTTGCGACCATGTTGCGTTGTCTAGTTCGAGATAGTCCAGCCACCTGGGATTCGGTCCTACCTATTGCGGAGTTTGCATTCAATAGTTCGGTCAATAGGACCACGGGTTTGAGTCCATTCCATGTCATATTAGGTTACGAGCCTAGGAAACCCATTGACCTAGTGGACGTCCCGTTAGGAGCCCGACCTAGTGAGTCCGCCGAGTCGTTCATCCAGCATATACACACACTACATGAGACAGTCCGAAGGAAGATTGCGGCCAGTAATGAAAACTACAAGGCTCAGGCCGACCTGCACAGGAGAGAGCAAACATTTGACGTCGGGGAGGAAGTTATGATACGCCTTCGTCCTGAGAGGCCCCCCCCCAGGGGGCTGCGAAAAAGTTAAGTGCTCATCGGATGGGCCCCTATACGGTCACTCGACGGATTAGTACGAACACGTATGAAGTTGACATACCACCAGCAATGGGGATTCACCGGGTGTTCAATGTAGAGGATCTGACCCCATATTTTGAGGAACGAGTGTACGCGGATCCGTTATCTCCACCGGACCTTGAGCCCCAGCCTGACCATCACCCTTCCAGTACACCTACACCCACCTCGCCCGGGCAGTCACAGGCAATTGAGCACAGCTCAGAGGATTCCCCTCTACAGCCGAGAGTTCCAGTGGCACCTCGCTCTGACGGAGATACATCGCTACGACAGCCGCCTACCGGAGATACTCTACAGATCATTGGCCATGACTTCACGACGATGGGCGGATTGACGGTCTTGCGGTACTTGGTCCATTGGTCTGCCCTCCTGTCCTCTGACGACTCTTGGATTGCTGTTGAGGAGCTCAAGAGACTCGCCCCGGACTTGCGCCGCGAGTACGATCATCTTCACTCACCGGAGATGAGCGCTTTCAAGTCGGGGGGAGTTGATGGCGATCGGCGACACGCGCGCGTCTACTCTCGCAGGAGGCGGTGATCGACAGCCCGGCTGGACGATCCGAGTCCGCGGATGCGTCCGGAGGGTCGTTCCGAGCAAATTTGATATATTAGTTTTTATATTTTTGATGTATTTAGCCCCCGTTCGGACCGAACATTTCTAGCCGTCCGATCGGGAGCCCTAATTTTACTTTGGCTTGTTTCCTATTTAAGTGTTTGTGGTGACCGGTTCAAGGGGTCGAAGTTGCTTGTGCTGCAACTCTCGGTCTTCTCCTTCGGTGGATTCCGAAGAGCTCTGCTTGCCCCGTCCGCGCCTACGCCTTCCTGTCCAGCCCCGCTCCGCCCTGATCTGCCTTGCCCCGTCCGCACCGGCGCCTCTCCATCCAGTTCCGCCCGTCCCGGCCTGCCTCGCCCGTCCGCGCCAGCTCCTCCCCGTCCAGCCCCACCCCGTCTCCGCCCAGCTTAACTCTCCCTCTCATCCACCTCTTTCAACCCTACACTGTCCCATCCAGATCCGCCCCTCTCCTCCCGCGCTTTCCCTTCCCAAACCCCCCCACAGACCACGCTCGGCCCAAACCTAGATCCGCCTCCATAGATCCCGTTCTCCCCATTCCCTAATAGCCCTAATCCACCCAACCCCTACCACCGCAGCCCCCCGCGGATCCACCGTCACTCCGGGAGCACCCCGCCCACGGCACTTCATCCCGAGGCCGAGCCACCGCGTGCACGAGCTAATCAAGGTATATGGTATTTTATTTCTCTCCTTTGGATGCTAGTTTTGAATTATTGCTATGGTTTGGTTGTGGAATCATTATATGCTCTTGTATTGAGAAGTTGATTGACTTGTTGGATCCCTACCGGCGTGCTTAATTGATCCGCGCCTCGTTCGTTGGCAAATTATAAAAGGCTCCTACGTTATTAATTGCTCAAAATTGTGGTTGTCGTGTTCTTAGCTTCTTTGTTGAAATTTTATTACTTGCTAGTTGATCTCCTTTGGTTGCTCTCATGTGGCACGTGCACGATCTATTGACCTCATACACCCTAGTTCGCATTGTTAGAGTCTTATGAAATTTTAGCCGGTCTACCAATGCATCAAAACACCACGTCTTCTTCTTTTTTCTACCCTTACTCTGATATTATTTCATCGAACAAAGAGGTTCTTCATCAAGAAATTGGACTCTAACTTAATCAAATTCAGCATTGAACCTTGTGAAAAAAATCATATGCACGATCTTTGTCAATGTAATTTTGTTAGAATTACATATCTTTTATGGAACTTTTCTCGTTACAATGATCGTGTCAAACTCTTGCAAGAAGTTTTTTTTTTAAAAATGCATATTTTGTGAATGTTATTTTCTCTTTCTTAGCAGCCCCTTTCATAGACTTGTTGATGCAAGATAGGAATCCACCTGCCTGCCACCCTGGCGCACCAGAAGTTATACACTGGAATCCACCAGGGGGGTTTTCATCAGGGCTGTAACCCATACACCCCAACCCATCTCTGAGCCGGCCACAGCGCGACGGGTTGTTGAGACCGGGAATTGAACACCCGACCTCCTAGATAAAGAGCTCTCAAGTGAGCTCAGTTTGTGATGGGAGTTCACTTGAGACTTGAGAGCTCTTTATCTAGGATGTCGGGTGTTCGATCCCTGGCCTTAATAACCCGCCGCGTTGTGGCCGGGTCGGGGACTGGTTGGAGTGTATGGGCTGCAAGTCTGATGAAAGCCCCCCTGGTGGATTCCAGTGTGGGACCCCTGGTGCGCCAGGGTGGCAGGCAGGTGGATTCCTGTCCTGCCTCACTTGTGCTACAACCAAGGCCTTTGAGTAAGCCTGTTGAATGGTCTCCCATATATCTTTTGCGGTACTTAGAAACATGCATGTATTGCTATTCTATAGTATCATAGAATTCTATAACCAAGCATCAAATATTTTGCACCCCAACATCGAACAACGAGTTTGTTGATTTGTTGGATATGACCAATTTCTTAGAAGATGATTGAGCTTGCCCCTTTGCCTTTAATATTGTGTCAACGAGTTGCGGCCACTTCTAATAAATTTGTTCTTCTAATAAGTTTGTTCGCTCATGCAATATGCCAACTATATTTGTGCAAATCTCCGATGGGTGATGCACATGAACATCCATAAATTAAGTAGATACGTGCAGTAGGGGCGGGGAAAGCAACCTAGCTTTTATACCGTGTGCGAAGGAAGGAGCGTACCTATCTATTGATTCAATTACTGTGAGATTCTTCGTTCTTGTCTATTTCAGGTCACATCTTGACTTTTGCATAATGACCCCTTGAGAAATAATAATGTCAGAAACGTCCTTTCTCTTTTCCACAGAGATTGTGGAGCGATTGTGAAGGAGTCTGATATCACCCTGATATGATTCTTTGATTTAATGTTGTTTAGTTCAAAAATGCAGCACAAAATATTTGCTTAGTGATTGACTACTTTTAGGAGGGTATCTCTGTTATGCATGCACATGCGCTCAGACGTATCAACGACGTGTGAAACTGCTTAAGAATTGAGCGAGTTATGTTATCTTTATTTTTCCGCATGCCTTTAATTTTTTTCGTATCTTAGCGCTAACTTATAGTATGACCTATGTGAGGGGATTTTGAACAATGGGATGATGTTGGGTTTCTCCTACTTATGGATGTGTGTGTGGTGGGGGGGACTCATTTTTGGATTATTATGCAACTGATATTTTATTCCTCTCTTTCTCTCTCAATTCTTCCCCCCTCCCTCCCCTCATATCGGTCATTCGATTACGGTTTTCCCCCTTTACGACACCACGACGCCAAAGGACTGCAAGGAGCTGCGCCTACTTCGTTGATCCCCTCATTTCCACGTTGTCCGTCACCATAGTTCCTCATAGCTAGAAGAAGGGGAACTCTAATCCTCTCAGAGACTTCTCCCTCACTGAGCACAGCATGAGATCGCAATCGGGAGCACACATAAACTTGGTATAAGATCCAACAGACAACGCTACCGCCGTCGACTCTGACTCTTCTCTTCAGCCCTTGCATCATCCCTTCAGTCTTCCACATTCATCGCATTCGCACGATCTGAGCGAGTTCGGGCGATTTTCCCCGTCGCTTTGTCCATATGGGTTTGACTCCCATGATGGGCAGCCTTGCCAACCCCGGTATGGAAACTACTGCTAGGAAGGGAGCAACGTTCCTCATTACGTCAAAATGGATTTCCCCATTTTAGACTACCGTGAAGACCCTCTCGCGTGACATGTGCTATGTTCACTTCTTCGCAAACCAACATACACCACGGGAGGATTGGATCAACATAGCCTCATCTCGCCTCATGGGCTCCGTCTAGCTATGGTTCACAAAACTACAATGTGAGCGACCAACCACTTGGAAGGACACTTGCAATTTGCATTTCAGACAACCACTTCACAACCAACCTATTGACGACCTCGCCTCTTTTAAACAAACATGCTCCATTGATGAGTATTTGGAGAGGTACCAGGTCCCTTTAGCTCGTGCTCCATATATGGCCCCGAGCAACAGGTGCCCATCTTCACGACGAGTCTTCACGAGTGTCTTCGTCTCCATGTGGAATTCCAGGCGTCGACATACGTCATCACTGCCATGATCATCGCACTAGTTTGCTACAAGAGACTACTGATGGACCGACTGTATAGCAGCCGACGAAATGGTCTCGGAGCCTCTCGAGGATTTAGCAACCCCGCACCTCATCTCTACCAAGGGGACATAAAGGGGCCGTCACCCGTTCCGACAGCAACTCATCCTCCTAGATGGCTAACCGCTATGCTATGGGGTTATGTTTCAACTGCGATGAACATTATAGGCTGGAGCATCGATGCAAGCGACTCTTTTGGCTGGAGGTGGATGATCCATCTGATGAGTACAACGAAGAGGATGACACAGGAGACCCCAAAATCTCCATCAATGCCATTATTGGACCAAAACTGGGTCTCACTATTCAAATGCTTGTCATACTGGCGGCTCATCCCTTGATCACACTTATGGATTCAGTGAACTCACATAGCTTCATCAACGAGCCTGCCACGCAGTGTCTGCAACTCATCGTGACACATCACCCTCACCCTAATGTTTCCGTGGCCAACTGGGACAAGATGGAGTGCCCAAGAATTTTCCGTGGGGGCCCTATCGTGGTGGAGGGACACCATTCCTAGGTTGACCTCCTAGTAGTGGACCTCTAGGGGTTCGAGGTGGTGTTGGTTGTCCGTTGGCTACAGCTCTTGGGATCATTGACATGGGATTTCGCTCGTCTCACTATGCGTTTGCAATATGGGTTCCAGATATTGGAATGACAAGAGTGTTCCCTAGAGACGACGATAACTACTTTTAACGTGTTGATCACAAGCAGTGCGGAACCACCGACCACACCATGGGCGGACCAGACAAAACTCAACCACTTGCTACAGGAGTTTGACAATATTCTTAAACCGCCGTAAGGGATTCCCCCACCCCGTCGTCAGTCAGGATCACTTCATATGTCTCATTCCGGGTATGATGCCCTTGGTGGTTCGCCCCTAATGATACTCCTTTTTTGGAAGGATGAGATCGAATGACAATGTAGTGCTATGCTCAGATAGGGATCATTTACCCTAGTGTTTTTCCCTTTTTAATATGTTACTCCTATTAGTGCACAAGGAGAAAGATACTTGATATTTTTGTGTGGACTACCACAAACTGAATACTAAGACGATTAAGGACAAGTTTCCCATTCTAGTGGTGGAGTAACTCTCGGAGGCCTGTTTTTCCTCTAAAATGGATCTTTGCTCAGGATACCATCATATGCACATAGACTCCATCGATGTGGAGAAGAT
This sequence comes from Platanthera guangdongensis, assembly GCA_039583875.1. Classification (NCBI taxonomy): domain Eukaryota; kingdom Viridiplantae; phylum Streptophyta; class Magnoliopsida; order Asparagales; family Orchidaceae; genus Platanthera; species Platanthera guangdongensis. The sequence goes on from CM077158.1 coordinate 9,205,683, forward strand.
CCCTTTTCAGACCCATCATGGACATTTTGAGTTCCTAGTCATGCCGTTTGGGCTCACTAATTACTCTTCACCTTCCAAGCACTGGTGAATAAGGAATTTCAGTCTCTCCTACGACGATATGTGGTTAACATCACTTGTTTCTCAAAGCTATGAAATGCTTGCTAGGCATGAACAAAGTGGCCTTTTTAGGACACGTGGTGCATGGCTAGGGGTCTCGGAGGACCTAAAGAAAATCCAAGGCGTGATTGCCTGGCTATTACTTCAGTCACCGCGTGAGCTTCGCGGGTTTCTCAGCTTCATCGATTACTACCGCTATTTCATCTGCGGTTACAATACCATTGTCGAACAACTAGTAGCCTTATTAAGGAAAAATGCTTTTGTCTGAGGGGGATATTGCTACATGAGCCTTTCAGGAGCTCCTACAAGTTTGATCTCAATACTAATCCTACGACACTTTGATTTTTCCTAGGGGTTTCAGGTGGAGTGCGACGCCTTATGTCAGGGTAGTTGTGTGGTGTTGCAACAGGAGGGGCATCCAATTGCATATTTCAGTAGGAAGATGGTCCACAACCACCAGAAATTACCTTTTAATGGGCACGAGTTGATCAACAGCTAAGGCTGTGCAACACTGGTGCTCATATCTCTGGGGCAAACCTTTCTAATTTGGATGGATTTAGCTTGAAGTACCTCCTTGAGCTGCGCCTCAACACAATACCACATCAAGACTGGGTCAACAAACTTCTTGGGTTTGACTTTCGCGTATAATGTAAGGCGAGAGCCTTGAATCGGGCGGCAGATGGCTTGTCCCACCTAGGGATATTCACGAACCAAATCAAATCGATTATCTCTTCAATCGAATCCAAATTTGTCATAATTCAGAGATTCAGGTTCAGATTCCGATTCATTTGATTATTTAAATTCGGATTCAGATTTGTCACAAAATCCTGGATTCGAATTCAAATTCAGGCTTTGATTCAAATTTGAATTCGCTTCAAATGAAATACCAAATAAACTTTGATTGGATCACCAAGATCATCTTTATATATAAATATTGCTATTATTCGTGAATCTAGCCAGTAGAGGTAATATTATTCAGATTCTTATATGAATACCACTCGAATCCGAATTTGGATTCAAATTCCAAAAATACTAATCTTAATTGAATCTTCACGAATCGATTCCCCAATTATTCGTGAACTATTTGATCTGCGAACAACCCTAGTCCCACCCGGACTACCCAGACGACATGACTCTTTTCTCTATTTCTCGACCCACGACCGAGTTACTCTCTTCTCTTCATCAAGAAATTCAGACGCCCCCGTTCCCTGTGAGTTACATTGCCGCATAGGCAAATGACGCCTCTCTTTCTGTTGGGCTACACAGGAGGGCCTCATCTTCTAACTAGGGTCATTTGTATTTGGAGTTGGCCACTTCCCTTATTGACACCATTCTGGTGTGCACTTATGGATGGGGACACGAGGGTCTCTACAAGACCTTCCAACGCATCATGGTAGAGTTCTTTTAGAAGGGGTTTCAAAAGAGTGTTCATGACTTCATCACCGGATGTTCCATGTCCCAATGCAGTAAGATCGACCACCTCCTCCCGACATGTCTTACAGTCATTGACCATTCCGATCCCCCCCAAAGACTGAGCTCGCTGGCTCCCATGTTTAAATTCAGATTCGAATACCACTCGAATCCAAATTTGGATTCAAATTCCAAAAATACGAATCTTAATTGAATCTTCACGAATCGATTCCCAAATTATCCATGAACTATTTGGTCTGCAAACAACCCTAGACCCATCAGGATCACCCAGATGACGTGACTCTTTTCTCAATTTCTCAACCCACGACCAAATTGCTCTCTTCTCTTCATCAAGAGATTCAGATGTCCCTCGTTCCGTGTGAGTTACATTGCCACATAGGCAAATGACGCCTCTCTTTCTGTTGGGCCAGACATGATGGCCTCATACTCTAACAAGGGTCGGTTGTATTTGGAGCTGGCCACTTCCCTTATTGCCACCATTCTGGAGTGCACTTATCGCAGGGGACACGAGGGTCTCTACATATCCCTCCAACACATCAAGGCAGAGTTCTTTTAGAAGTGGTTTCAAAAGAGTGTTCATGACTTCATCACCAGATGTTCTATGTCCCAATGTAGTAAGACCGATCACCTCCTCCCGACATGTCTCTTACAGTCATCGACCATTCTGATCCAAATCTGGGCCGATGTGTCCATGGATTTCGTGGAAGAGTTTCCCACCTCCTTGGGGAAATCCATTCTCACGGTGGTCGTCGACATGTTCTCCATGGGAGTGCATTTCATCATACTAGTTCTCCTCCTTATGGAGGAAGTTGTTATCGTGTTTCTTCGAGCAGGTGTTCTGATGAAGGATGCATCGAGGGTGGAGCCCCCGTGACTGAAGGGACCCCCGGCGAGCCCGAGATCGCATGGCTGGAGAAGTTCGACCCACTCTGGATGCCGCGGACCGCCTAAATATTAGTAGTGCTGTTTTCTATTATGCAATTGTATGTTTAATAGTATGTATTTGAACTCTTGAGTGGTCTGCTATTAGCGGATGTGCTATTAGTTGTGTTCTCCCCCTCATAGTATAAGAGGGAGGCGAGAATATTGTGTGCTCAATTTTTGCAAGTTATATGAAGTTCCTTGGTTTGCCCTAGCCGCCTCTCCCCCTCTCCGCGCGAGAGAGCACGATCCGGAAGGATCCCGCATCCATCTCGCCGCCGCTCAGCCTTCCCGTGAGGTCGGCTCCAGGCTGGAAGGCCCTTCCCTCTCCTGTCCCGGCGTTCCTACGCCAGTTGGTATCAGAGCCTGTGCACCGACTTCCACGCTCGGCGCCGTTCCGACCTCTCCGATTCGCGCGCGGGGTCGTCGTCGCATTAATGGGCAACAACCCGCGAGACGACGCTGCCCTCTGGGCGGCCATTAATGGCATCACCGCCCAGCTCGCCGCTCTCACTACCGCTCTCGGCAACCCGCAGCCACCGCCTCCCGCCGATCCCAACGCCCCACCGGCTCCTCCGGCGAATCCTTTCTACGGGCGACAGTATCGCCGTGGCCGCGCGACGCCATCCCCTCCACGCCCTGCCACTCCACGTTCTAACTCCAGCTCCGTGGAGCAGTTTCCCGATGGCGCCATCCCTCCTCCCTGGCGTGACCCGCCACCGCAGTACCCACAGGGGTACCGTCTGCAGGCGGACATTCCCTATTTCTTCGGCAACCTGGGCATCAAGGACTTCCTCGATTGGCTTTCCGAAGTCGAGCGTTTCTTTGAAATGGCCGAGCTCGACGAACGCCACCAAGTGAAGATGGTCGCTTACCGCCTTAAATCAGGCGCGGCGGTTTGGTGCGACCAACTTCAACTCAATCGCAACCGCCAAGGCAAGTCCCCCGTCCGCACATGGCTAAAGATGAAGAAATTGTTGCGGAATAGGTTCCTCCCACCCGACTACGACCAACACTTGTTTCAGTTTTACCAGAGTTGCTCGCAGGGCACTCGGACGGTCACGGAGTACCTAGCTGAGATTAGCCGACTTGCGGACCGCAACGGCTTAACCGAGACGGATGGCCCACGAGTCACTCGTTTCCTTCATGGGCTACGTCCGTCCCTACGTGAGAAGATTGGATTACATGTTTTGCGCACGGTGGATGAGACTTACAACATGGCCCTCAAGGCTGAGCAAATGGAGAAGACAACAGCGCCACTACACCGCGCAACCTCTCGCCGTCCTTGGACGGATGCTTCGGGTTCTAGTAGCCGGGACTCTACCGGCAAGGAGGTGCCGGCCTCACCTTCCGCACCAAAGGGTCGGACACCTGACCGCGCACCGGCGGGAACATGTTTCAAATGTCAGCAACCTGGTCATTACGCCTCCCGTTGCCCCTTGCTTCGCCAACCCGTCCACACTGTAGCACCGGACGCGGAGCGGGAAGACAACTTGGGGGAGGCCGATGATGTCATTGAAGGGTATGACGAGGAGGGCGATTTCGCTGCTTGCGTGGTTCATCGCCTGCTTCTTACACCGCGGCTTGATCAACACGTCCAACGTAGCAATGTTTTCCGGAGCTACTGCAACATCAAAGGAAAGATCTGTGATGTCCTCATCGACAACGGCAGCTGCGAGAATTTTGTCGCAAGCCGGTTGGTCTCATACTTGCAACTACCGACCGAGCCTCACCCGCACCCCTACTCCATTGGATGGATCCAGCGCGGGCCCTCGGTGCGGGTCACCCACCGCTCACACATTCCCGTCACCATGGGTAAGCACTACCGCGCCGACGTTTGGTGCGACGTCGTGGAGATGGACGTGAGCCACCTACTCTTGGGGCGGCCGTGGAAGTATGTTACGAATGTTTCGTACAAGGGCCGCGAGAATGTATACTCCTTTACTTGGGCTGGCAAAAAGATACACATTGTGTCCCGGGTCGACAAAAAACCCGCAACCAGCCCCCCTACAGATAATGGGCACAGTCTGTTGGTGATGCACGACGACACTTCTCTGTTCGAGCGGGACGTTGCGGAGGCCAAGGAGGTGGTGGCCCTCGTCCCCTACGGGATGTACGCCACTAGCGAGCTGGCGACGGACGCCACACCCCCGGACGTGCAAGCCTTGCTGCACGAGTTCCGTGCCATCACGACTGAGGATTTACCCGACCATCCCCCTCCCCTTCGGGATATCCAGCACCAGATCGACCTCATTCCGGGCGCTAGTCTCCCGAACTTGCCTCACTACTGCATGAGCCCCAAGGAGCACGACATCTTACGAGCGAAGGTTGAAGATTTGTTGAAGAAGGGATTCATATTCGAGAGCCTCAGCCCCTGTGGGGTCCCAGCGTTCTTTGTTCCAATGAAGGACGGCTCCTGGCGGATGTGCATCGACAGCCGCGTGATCAACCGGATCACTATCAAGTACTCCTTCCCCATACCTCGCCTCGATGACATGTTGGACATGTTGGACGGCTCCCAGTTCTTTTCCAAAATAGATCTCCGCAACGGGTACCACCAAATCCTCATCAAGCCCGGTGTGGAAGACGACGTTCAAAACGCCGGACGGCCTCTTCGAGTGGAAGGTAATGCCTTTTGAATTATCTAACGCTCCAAGCACTTTTATGCGCCTTATGACTCAGGTGCTGCGACCATTTCTGGGAAAGTCTGTTGTCGTCTATTTTGACGACATTCTGATCTTCAGCAAGAGCCGAGCGGATCACCTGTCACATCTCCGTGCTGTGTTGGAGGTGTTAGCGGAGAACAAACTGTTTATTCACCCCAAAAAGTGCACCTTTCTCACTCCGCGGCTGAACTTTTTGGGCTTCATTGTGGGCGCTGACGACATCCGGGTCGATGAGGAGAAGATCCAAGCTATACGAGATTGGCCGGCCCCCACAACCCTCTTGGAGTTACGGTCATTCCATGGGTTGTGCACGTTCTACCAGAGGTTCATTCGTGATTTCAGCACCCTCTCGACACCGATGACCGACTGTTTGAAGAAGGGACGGTTCCTCTGGGGGGAAGAGGCCAGTCCGTCCTTCATCTTGCTCAAGCAGAAGCTTAGCTCGGCCCCGGTCTTGGCGCTGCCCAGCTTTGATAAACTCTTTGAGGTGCAAAGTGACGCCAGCGGCATTGGCATTGGGGCCGTCCTCTCCCAAGACAAGCGGACGGTTGCGTTCTTCAGCGAGAAACTAAGTGAAGCCAGGCGGAAATGGGCCGCTTATGATCAAGAATTTTATGCCGTCGTCCGGGCCCTCAAGTATTGGGAGCACTACTTGCTACACAAGGAGTTCATCTTGTATACGGACCATCAAGCTCTCAAGTTTATCAACAGTCAGAAGCGCATGGACGACATGCACCTCCGTTGGACCACTTATCTCCAACGATTTCCGTATATTATTCATCACAAACCGGGGACTTCAAATGTGGTCGCCGACGCACTTAGCCGGCGGAGCTGTTTGATAGCAACCATGCATCACGAGATCATCGGCTTTGATACCCTCGCCGATTTATATGCCGACGACACTGATTTCCAAGAGGTTTGGCGCGCCTGTTCGTTGGGCGGCTCACATGGTGGTTTTCTATTACTTGATGGGTTCTTGCTTAAAGACAACCGCCTGTGCATTCCCCGCACCTCCTTGCGGGAGAAGCTCATTCGCGATCTGCATGGTGGCGGGCTGAGTGGCTACCTGGGCCGAGACAAGACGCTTGCCAGTCTCCAGGAGCGCTATTTCTGGCCACAGTTGGCCAAGGACGTGGGGAACTTCGTTCGGAAGTGTTATGTGTGCCAACAGTACAAAGGCCACGCACACAACACTGGGCTTTACCCCCCCCCCCTCCCGGTCCCCTATGGCGTTTGGGAGGATCTCTCCATGGATTTCGTCTTGGGCCTCCCGCGCACGCAACGAGGAGTCGATTCAGTGTTTGTCGTGGTGGATCGTTTCTCCAAGATGACACACTTTCTTCCTTGCCGCAAGACGTCCGATGCTTCTCACATTGCGCGACTTTTCTTCCGAGAAGTGGTTCGTTTGCATGGCGTTCCAACTGTTATCACGTCCGATCGCGACCCCAAGTTTCTTGGCCACTTTTGGACGATGTTGTGGAAGATGTTTGATACCTCTCTCCAGTTTAGTAGCTTCTCCCATTCTCAAACGGGCGGCCAAACCGAAGTCGTGAACAAGACTTTGGGGAACCTCGTTCGTTGCATTTGCCAGGACCGCCCGAAGCAGTGGGATCAAGCCCTCGCACAAGCTGAATTTGCTTATAACAATGCAGTGCACAGCTCCACCGGTCGCATGCCCTTCTCCGTCGTTTACACTAAAGCTCCCCGGCATGCGCTCGACCTGGCCCGCCTACCGGCGGCACCTCCCTCGGCAACGCAGCTAGCGGAAGAGACCCGCGACATCCAAGCCGAGACCCGACTCAAGTTGCTTGAGTCCACTGCCAAATATAAAGTTATGGCCGACAAACACCCACGCGAGAAGATTTTTGAGGTAGGGGACTTGGTTATGGTCTTCCTCCGCAAGGAGCGGCTTCCCGTGGGACACCATCACAAGCTCATGTCGAAGAAGTACGACCCCTTCCCCATCACCCGAAAGATCAACGACAACACTTATGTGGTCGACCTCCCGCCAAGCATCAACATCTCCAAGACCTTCAACGTGAGCGATTTGTCTCCTTTCTACCCGGACGTGCCGCTTTACCGCGAGCACTCGGGGTCGAGTGCCTCTCAAGCGGAGGCGAATGATGAAGGATGCATCGAGGACGGAGCCCCCGTGACTGAAGGGACCCCCGGCGAGCCCGGGATCGCATGGCTGGAGAAGTTCGACCCACTCTGGATGCCGCAGACCGCCTAAATATTAGTAGTGTTGTTTTCTATTATGCAATTGTATGTTTAATTATTATGTATTTGAACTCTTGTATGGTGTGCTATTAGTGGATGTGCTATTAGCTGTGTTCTCCCCCTCATAGTATAAGAGGGAGGAGAGAATATTGTGTGCTCAGTTTTTGCAAGTTATATGAAGTTCCTTGGTTTGCCCTAGCCGCCTCTCCCCCTCTCCGCGCGAGAGAGCACGATCCGGAAGGATCCCGCATCCATCTCGCCGCCGCTCAGCCTTCCTGTGAGGTCGGCTCCAGGCCGGAAGGCCCTTCCCTCTCCCGTCCTGGCGTTCCTACGCCATGTTCCGCCTAGACACCCTCTTCGAAAGCATCATGTCCCACCAGGATAAGGTGTTCACTGGTTAGTTATGGAAGGATCTCTTCATTCAGGCTTTTAGCGACACTAAGCTGGCCTCTCCTCAACATATCACTCGCAGTTGGACATGTAGACCAAGGTGGTCAATCACACCGTGGAGATGTACCTATATTGCATCACGGTGATCACCTCAAAGAATGAGCTCTTTGGTGTGATACCTATATTACATATTACCCCCAAAAGACTAAGCTCGTCGGCTCCCATGTTTGAATTCAGATTCGAATACCACTCGAATTTGAATTTGGATTCAAATTTCAAAAATGTGAATCTTAATCGTATCTTCACGAATCAATTCCCGAATTATTCACGAACAATTTGGTTTGCAAACAACCCTAGTCCCGTTAGGATAACCCAGACGACGCAACTCTTTTTTCTATTTCTCGACCCACGATTGAGCTGCTCTCGTATCTTCATCATGAGATTCAAACGTCCCCCGTTCCGTGTGAGTTACATTGCCACATAGACGAATGACGCCTCTCTTTCTGTTGGGCCACATAGGAAGCCTCTTCCTCTAACAAGGGTCATCTGTATTTGGAGCTGGCCACTTCCCTTATTGCTACCATTCTGGAGTGCGCTTATGGCAGGGGACACGAGGGGCTCTACAAGACCCTCCAACGCATCAAGACAGAGTTCTTTTAGAATGGGTTTCAAAAGAGTATTCACGACTACATCACCGGATTTTCGTTGTCTCAATGTAGTAAGACCGACCACCTCCTGCCGACATGTCTCGTACAATCATTGACCATTCTGATCCAAATTTGGTCCGACGTGTCTATGGATTTTGTGGAAGGGTTTCCCACCTCCAAGGGGAAATCCATTCTCATGATGGTCGCCGACATGTTCTCCATAGGAGTGCATTTCATCCTACTAGCTCGCCCCCTTAGGGAGGAAGTCGTTTTCGTGTTTTCTTCGAGCAAGTGTTCCGCCTACACAGACTCATCTAAAGCATCGTGTTCCACTGGGATAAGGGGTTCATCGGCCGGTTATGGCAAGAGCTCTTCATCCATGCTCTTAGCGACACTAAACCGACCTCTTCTCTGCATATCACCCGCATTTGGACGTGCAGACCAAGGTGGTCCACCACATTGTGGAGATGTACCTATGCTGCATCACGTGAATCATATCAAAGACCGAGTTCGTTGGATCCCATGGGTGGAGTATTGTTATAACACATCCCCTCCCACACACACCAAAGACTGAGCTCATTGGCTCCCATGTTCAGATTCAGATTCGAATACCACTCCAATTTGAATTTGAATTCAAATTCCAGAAATAAGATTCTCAATCGAATCTTCATGAATTGATTCCCGAATTATTCACGAACTATTTGGTTCGCGATCCCTAGTCCCGCCAGGATCACCTAGACGACGTGGCTCTTTTCTTTATTTCTCTACCCACGACTGAGCTGCTCTCTTCTCATCAAGAGATTCAAACATCTTCTGTTCTGTGTGAGTTACATTGCCGCATAGGCGAATGATGCCTCCCTTTCTATTGGGCCACACAGGAGGGCCTCATCCTCTAACAAGGGTCATCTGTATTTGGAGTTGGCCACTTCCCTTATTGCCACCATTCTTGAATGCACTTATGGTAGGGGACACGTGGGGCTCTACAAGACCCTCCAACTCATCAAGACAGCGTTCTTTTAGAGGGTGTTTCAAAAGAGTGTTCATAACTTCATCACCGGATGTTCCATGTCCAAATGTAGTAAGACCGACTAACTCCTCCCGACATATCTCTTACAGTCATTGACCATTCCGATCCAAATCTGGGCCGACATGTCTATAAATTTTGTGAAAGGGTTTCCCAGCTCCAAGGGGAAATCCATTCTCATGGTGGTCATCGACATGTTCTCCATGGGAGTGCATTTCATCCTACTGGCTCACCCCTATATGTAGGAAGTCGTTGCCGTATTTTCTTCGAGTAGGTGTTCCGCCTACATAGCCTCTTCGAAAGCATCATGTCCCACCAGGATAAGGTGCTCACCGGTTGGTTATGGAAGGAGCTCTCCATTTAGGCTCTTTGCGACACTAATCTTGTCTCTCCTCGGCATATCATGCGCAGTTGTACGTGCAGACCAAGGTGGTCAACCACATTTTGGAAATGTACTTATGCTGCATCACGAAAATCACCTCAAAGACTGAGCTCGTTGGCTCCCATGGGTGGAGTATTGCTATAACACATATTAATCTCCCCTCCCCACAAACTATACCATTCCAACTCATATGTGAGAGGGACCCTCCTCGGTTGTGGTCGTTTGAGGCGGCACCTCCCTCATTGAGGTTGTTGATCACGATCTCACTAACCATGACTTGGTCATGGCGACCGCTCTGGAATGCCTCTTCTAGGTGCAAGCCTTATAAATATTGCGTACAACCACGACCACCGATAGCTTTACTTTGCTGTCCATAACTTGGTATGGATGAAGCACCGTCCTTACCGCTAGACTTCATCACCAAGACCCCATACATGATACAACAAATTGGATCCCAAATAATATGGGTCATTTCAAGTGACACATAATCAGGGAAGTGGCCTATCAATTGCGGCTCCCACGAGAGACCAGGATTCACAATTTATTCCACGTTTCTCAGTTGAAGCCATTTGTGAGGACCCCCCCACCTAAACTATTGGTCACCTTGACACCACAACGTCAGGAAAATCTAGATTCCAACGGGTACAAAGATGTTATGGACTCACGTTGGGGTTAGACTTATCACTCAAGGGTTTAGTGAGTCAGGCTATCTTTGTTTTTCGGTAAGTCTGAGTGTGAGTGGGGGGGAGGGGGTGAAAGATAACTTTATGGGTAGTTACACCTAAAGGAGGGGGGGGGGGGTGAATAAGGGTCTGTTTGGGACAGCTTCAGCGGATGGAAAAGCTATATTCCATTTGCTGAAGCTGTTTTGAAACTGTTTGGTTTGACAGCTCTATGAAAATCGCGGATCTGAAAATCACTTTTTGCCCTCTTTTTAGGAAGCTCCCGACCCCCCACGTTTAGCTTCCTAAAATCACTTCTCCCTCTATTTCTCATTCGCGATCAGCCGCCCTTCTCTTTCCCGATCTCTCCGTCTCTTCTCGCGTGATCAGCCGCCCCCTTTCTCGATCTCTTCTCCGTCTCTTCTCGCGTAATCGAGCGGCAAACTCCTGATCTCCCCTACCTCTTCCCGTCGCCGATGATTGAAGGCCGCTGGGTTTCCTTAGTCGCCACTGCCGTCGGGAGTGAGATCGAAGGAGCCGACCTTCTTCATGCCTAGTTATTGCTAGGGCTTTCACCGGATCTGCAAGGAGAACTGTCGAACCAGACGCCTTTTTTCCCGAGCTCCTCCAAAGTCCTCTCTGTGAGCTTTTCGAAGGTAAGCAAGGTCCTCTCCCATGAATTTGCAAGTGCTTCCCTTCCTTCTTCGGAAAATTTTTACCATGTGCCCTAATGTAGATCTTCTGGCCGATACTTTTTCTGATTTCATTCTGTTTATGTTTGTGTGTGTATGTGCATTTGTGTGTGTGTGTGTGTTTTATTGTGCATGCATGTAGATGTGATTTTTTTGTTTGTGGATGAGAATGAGTGTGTGAATGAGTAAGGATATGTGTGTGTGTGTGTATGTTTGTTATTTTTTTTTATGTGTGTATGGTTGTATGTGTGTGTTTTTTTATTTTTGGTTGGGTATGTATATGAATGAGTGTGTGTGTGTATGAATGTGTGTGTGTGTGTGTGTGTCTGTGTGTGCCTGTGTTTTTTTTATTGTGTGTTTTTGATTGTGTATGTGTATGTGTGTGTGTATTTGTGTATATGTGTGTGTGTGTTTTTGTATTTTTGGTTGGGTATGTATATGAATGTGTGTGTGTGTATGAATGTGTGTTTAGGGTGTGTGTGTGTGTGTGTTTATGTATGTGTGTGAATGTGAGTTTGTGAATGTGTATGAGTGTGGATGTGTGTGTTTTTATTTTGTATGTGTATGTGTGTTTTTTATTGTGTTTAGGATTGTGTATGTGTATGTGTGTGTGTATTTGTGTATGTGTGTGTGTGTGTGTTTTATTGTGCATGTGTGTAGATGTTATTTTTTTGTTTGCGGATGAGAATGAGTGTGTGAATGAGTAAGGATATGTGTGTGTGTGTATGTTTGTTATTTTTTTTATGTGTATGGTTGTATGTGTGTGTGTTTTTGTATTTTTGGTTGGGTATGTATATGAATGTGTGTGTGTGTGTTTATGAATGTGTGTGTGTGTGTTTATGTATGTGTGTGAATGTGAGTTTGTGAATGTGTATGAGTGTGGATGTGTGTGTTTTTATTTTGTATGTGTGTGTTTTTTTTTTGTATGTGTGTATGAATGTGGATGTGTGTGTGTATGTGTATATGAATGTGTGTGTGTATGAATGTGTGTGTGTGTCTGTGTGTGCGTGTGTTTTTTTTATTGTGTGTTTTTGATTGTGTATGTGTATGTGTGTGTGTATTTGTGTATATGTGTGTGTTTGTTTGTGGATGAGAATGATTTTTTTGTTTGTGATTTTTTGATTAGTAATTGTTATTCTAATGTTATTAGTTTATAGCATATTGGTAAAACCAAAGGTAGGAGGAATCGTAGTGAGTTGGGAGTCAGGTGAAGTGATGTTATTTTGTGATCTCTGTATAAAAGAGATTGGTTTGGGGAATCGACCCACCACCCACTTTAGTAAAGAAGGGTGAAAAAATTTGATTGCGGGGTTTAAAGAACGAACCAGGAAAAGCTACGATCGATTGCAAATGAAAAATAAATGAGATCATTTGAAGAAGGATTTGAAGTTATGGAAGGAGCTGAGACATGACAAGACTGGTTTAGGTTGAGATCCAGAGAAGAGAACTATTGCTGCATCAGAAGAATGGTGGGCAGAGAAGATTAAGGTCAAAACAAATTCATGTGTGATTTCATAAAATTAGTTTTTATTTTGACATATTTTAATATTGATATATTGATTATAACAGGTTGTTCCAGCGGCGAAGAAATTTCGGTACGGAGGTATTGCACCTGAGTTGGAGGAGAAACTGAACACTATGTTCAGTCAGGTTGTCGCAACTGAAGAAGACTCATGTGCTCCTTCAATTAGGAGTTTGCCAGCGGATGTGGGGAGGATCCAGTTGGAAGATGATGTAGCAGATAACATGGAAAACAATCAAGGTGGTCCTGAAGATATAGGAGGTGCTTCAACACCTCCTGGGAATGCGTCCTCCTCGGTGAGTAAAAGAAGAAAGATCGGGAAGAACAAAGAATGATATTTTCTTTGATGTCAGATTTACATCAATCCACCCTAGCTGTGAAGCCTCCACCAGTTATCACAGTCAAAGAGGTGGTGAAGTTGATTTCCAGTAGCCCAGAGCTAAGGGCAAACCTGGATCTATATTACTTTGCTCTCGACCACATCAGGGACAAGACCACTAGGGAGATCTTCCTGAGTATCCCAGAAGATATGCGGGTTTAGTGGATTATGAAGGCGTACGAGAAGATGGCTCAGTGATACGGGCATACCTCGATCTATATTTCCTTTTGTGTTTTGCATGGAGAACACTATGATGTTTTTGTTTACTAGTTTGATGTTGTACCTCATGATGATTAATATTGGACATCGAAACTATAATAGCTGTTTTGTTACTATCTTTATATAGATTATGATAAATGTTCTGTGATGTTTTAAATGCAGGTACGATAATGGAAGAGCATGACTCCTCCCCTGAAGATTCTGGGGATTCAACAAGTCTTTCGCCGGAGCGGACGCAATATATAGAGTATTGCCGTGTAGTTATGTCATCGATCGAGACGATGAGTTACCATGTTCGAGACACACGCCCATGCATGACATCTACCCAAACACATTTTCATAGATTTACTTCATAAATTAGAAGCAGATCATGAACTTCAAGGATCACAACGGACGTCCTCAAGAGAAGTCCTAGGAATTACATTGTATATCTTAGCACAACGAGGTTCCGTTAGATTAACGAAATAACGGTTCCAGCACTCGACCAAAACAATTAGTAGATATTTTTCGAAAGAGCTTAGATCTCTTTTGTTACTCTCAATTGATGTTATAAAGCCTATTAACCGTCAGTTTAGAGATATTCCGGCTGAGATAAGGTATGATCCTCGTTACATGCCATTCTTCAAGGATTACATTGATGTCATTGACGGTACACATGTTGATGCGAGGATACTCGTAAAGATCAAGTACGATACATATGACGTCATGACACGACGACGCAAAATGTAATGACAGAATGTGATTTTAACATATGTTTTACATTTGTCCTGGTTGGATGGGAGGGATCTGCTCATGATAGTCGCATCTTCACGCGCGCATTGACAGACGATAGATTGCATTTTCCGCATCCCCCACAAGGTATACTAATCAATATGTTTACATTCATTCAAATTTTTCTTATTTCATAATGATTACCTGTTTAACAAACCAAGTAAATGCAGGTAAATATTACTCAGTGGATGTTAGATACCCGTTAAAGATGAGTTATTTGAAGCCGTACCCAGAAACAAGATATCACTTGCCAGACTTTGCCCGTGGGAGTCGGCCTATACAAGGAAGGCAAGAACATTTCAATAAGGCGCATTCATCTCTTCGCAGTGTGATCGAGCGAACGTTTGAAGTGTGGAAAAAAAGTGGCACATTTTGAGCAAAATGCCACAGTACAACTTCAAGAAACAACGTTCCATAGTGCTAGCGACAATGACCTTACATAACTTCATTCGGAGACATCCGTCTCGCCGGGACCCTGAGTTTAATGCTTGTGATGCTGATGAGTCTTCTTTCGTTCCCTCAGAGGATGAAGACCTTGCGACATAGGATGATATTGAAGGCGATATGTGTGATGCTGCTGGAGCAGAACATATGTCTACAGTACGAGATAGCATTGCCGAAGAAATATACAGTGCGCGGAGGTAAAAATTTGATCAATCTTTTCCTAAAAAGTAAAAGATTTAAATTATCAAAAGTTTGATTCATATCAATTTATTTTCGAACAGGTGATTAGAAGGATTGGAACAAGCAGTCGCCGGATGTTGGAAGACCTTTTTTTACTATATTCTAGAACTATGTAAAAGACTCATGTTATCAGTTATTTTTATATATTTATATATTTTAGTTTTTTAAAAAATAGCTTCCAAAAGTTGTTTCTCCAAACAGCTAAAAAAGAAAATCGCTCTTCAAAGCGCACTTCTGCACAGAAAACCCAAACACTCTGCAGTTTTCAAAACTGCTCCCCAGAGATCTATTTTAAAACAGCTCTATCCGGACAGTAGCTTTTCAATCCGCAAGAGCTGTCCCAAACAGACCCTAAGTGTCTTTTTAAAAT
Organism: Platanthera guangdongensis; assembly: GCA_039583875.1. Taxonomy (NCBI): domain Eukaryota; kingdom Viridiplantae; phylum Streptophyta; class Magnoliopsida; order Asparagales; family Orchidaceae; genus Platanthera; species Platanthera guangdongensis. The sequence goes on from CM077158.1 coordinate 9,220,780, forward strand.
TTTTTGTCACTTAGATTAAATGTTCAGCAGATAATATACTTTCACAACAACACAACAAAATCAATCCACAAAACACAACACATGCAATCCACAGTACACAGAGAATTTATAGTGGTTCCCCTATCTAGGGTACATCCACTTTCCCCCTTCTTCCTCAGTAGCAATGTGCTAGATAAAGTTATATCTGCTCCTTTTCAACTCAGATCAAAAGATCTTACAGGCTCAATTTTTGTTAAAAAATCTACACTCAGACCAACTGATCCTACCTCAGAAATTCACTCAATCTCCTACCTCAGAAATTCACTCAATCTCCTACCTCAGGTCCCTCAAGAACCTTACCTCAGCCTTTATAACACAGACCTACACCTCAGTGATCCCACTCAAATCACCTATCTCAGGTCCCTCAAGAACCTTACCTCAGCATTTATAATTTAGCCTTACAACTCAGAGATTAACTTTCATACCCACTCAGATCTCAAAGAGATCTTACAAAAATTAAGAGATAAATATAATCAAAAAATAACAAATCTGTAATCTGACTTATCTGAGAATTCAGATTCTTCAATTTCAGCAACAAAGAATTAATTCTTAATGAATAGACTGGACTGAAAAAAATACTTCTCTGGATCAGCAGTCTTCTTGATGATCGGCTTGATTTCCTTGAAAAATTTATAGAACAGATCCACTTTAATCTTCTGATCAACTTGATGAAAGGATCTGAAGATTTTCTTGAAGACCTTCGTTTTTCTTCTTCTCCTTGGAATTATCGTCCTCCCCTGACTTGAAAGAAATTAGAATGAGAAAATTGATTTTTCTGATTGCTGCTTTCTGTGTAGACAATCCCTCTATTTATAGCCTTCACGAGTTGTTGGCTTTTGATTGATGATGTCATCATTAAGCCATCATGCTTCAAATCCTTCTTTAAACTGTTTCTGTTAAGATATCACGTTACTGTAGCTGATGCGACATTTCTGGCTTGTCTTAACACTTTTGTGCTGACTCTGCACATCTTCAGAAACATAAGTGTCGAGATGTACAAAGTGTCTCGACACTATATTACTAAAGTGTTCTCAGAAGGTGTCGAGACATCTTAGCAGTCTCGACACAATTTTACTTAGATGAATTTTCAGTCTGAACTTGAAAGTGTCGAGACAGTTGACTTGTCTTGACAAAACTATTGTTTGAGTCGACATCTTTAAATCTGCACTGTGTCGAGACAGTTGAATTTTCTCGACACTACTGTCTGCCGGGTGTTGACACTTTTTACTTGCTTTAATTGTTCACTGTGTCGAGACAGTTGAATTGTCTCGACACTACAGTCTGCTGGTGTCAACACTTGATTAAGTCTACACTTCAATCTTCATTGTGTCGAGACAGTTGTATTGTTTCGACACTACTGTCTTAAGCTTTAAGGTGTCGAGATATTTGACTTGTTTCGACACTGCTGACTTAGTCTTCAAGATGTCGAGATAACTGACTTGTCTTGACACAGTTATCTTGAATCTTCAAGGTGTCGAGATAACTGACTTGTCTCGACACTGCTGATTTAGTCTTCAAAGTGTCGAGTTAACTAACTTGTCTCGACACTGCTGACTTAGTATTCAAGGTGTCGAGTTAACTGACTTGTCTCGACACAGCTTCTGCAAAGGTGTCGACATAGTTGAAGTGTGTCGACACTTTTGTACTTAGCTATTTTTTCACTGCAAGTTGCTAGATGTTGACTGTCCTGACTTCACTCAGCACTTTGCTGACTTCACTCGACGTTTTTGTACTTAGACAATTTTCTTTACTTTCTAGTCAGTTTTTTTGAGTCCACCTGTCAATATAACTTGGACCACCTGTACAATCAATATGACATAGACAACCTGCATGCATGAACTGAAATATACATCAAATACATACTTATGTATATCATTAAGTTGAAATGACTTTTTCAAATCAAGTACATTGTTTTCAATGTACCCAACAATCTCCCTCTATTTGTAGAAGTCATAACCCAAATTCAATGATATACACCACAATACTAAAATATAACAATTAAGATATATATGAAAAGTGCTCAACAAAGTTATAAAGAACAACAATGATAACACAAATAAAATAGAGTGCAACCAAACTTTTTCATTATAACTTGTTAACATATTACACTTTACAGTTTTTTTTTATAATGTTCGTAAAACAAAATTACATAATGCTTAGAAACAAAAATATTCTAAGATTGCTCTGATTTTTTGATGACAATGTCTTTTCCTGACTGTATTTTAACTTTGATTTCAGACATCTTATCATCAGCCACTTTCTCTTTTTCCTTGATATTCTTAGCTTTAGAAATTTCTTCTTGCTTGAACCTTTGCCTTTCAAGATAATGATAGAGCTTGGAAAAATATTTACTTGGCTTAATAGAATTAGCTGGGATCTTCCCTGCCTTTAGAACATTTCTGAATTTGTGGATGATCTCATGCTGCTTTGTATGCTTGACCCACTCCTGTTCTGAATACCATTTACTCATGTCAGCTATGTTATTATTGACTGTTTTCCATGCAGTGAGTATAATTGATTTAGAAGTTGGACTCCACTGCTCAAAATCTGGCCTAGCTTCAGTCTGTTTCCCGAATCTTTTCTTATATAAGCGAACTTCTTTCTCTTTAAGCAATGTAGAAGCAGTCATCTCCACCTCCTCACATACTATATTCTGAATTTGTGGTGGAGGACTGTACATGGACTGGACAACAGTTTGAATGGCCTCAAAATGAGCTAGTTGACAACCAGACTCATCAGTTTGATTTTCATCATACCATATGGGAGGATGGCTTATAGTTTCTCTGATGCTATTAGAGGTCCAAATAGCATGCTCAGAGCTTGTCTTTATCATTACTCTCTCCCCCTTTATGACTTCTCTTTATATATGATCTCTTAAGTCATTCTTGTGAAATCTGACTTGACCATCTATATAATTAATTCCTGAGGATAAAAGATTCTTAACTTTGAGCAGATATTCATCCAGTTCTTTGCTAGATGCCTTGTCTTCCTTAATCATAGAGGCTGAGTGAGTAGATAACTGAGATTCAACATCCTTGGAGGTAGAGGTTATCTTGGTCTCCAGGGCTGTAGTTTACTCAGCTACCTTGACCAACGAAGCATCATTCATTACTATCATGTTCTCATTCATTCGTTTTTGATTCTCAAGGACATAGTCTTGTTTAACAACTGTTTCATCTCGAGTCTTTTTTGACTCCTATTGTTTAGCAATGTACACTACAACATTAGCTCCTCTTTGGAAGAAATCAGTCATATCTTTCTTCAACAGATTTACTTCAAATCTAATGGATTTGATTTCTTGTGCAAGCTGAAACTGCAACTCCTTATTGTTTTCATCTACATACATTTCCAATTTATTTCTCTGTTGATCTAAGCATTATCTGTAGTTGAATCAGAAGTGAGCTTGAATCCATTGCAGGAGTAGGTGTAGTTCCAGACTGTATTGTCTTCTTATAGCTTCTACTCTTCTTTTTGAGTTCAGCTAATTTCTTTTTTTTGTCTGAGAGGCTTCTTCCTCAGATTTTGAAGAACTAACTTCTTCAACAAATGTAGGTTCTTTAGCTTTTTCAGTAGTTGGGGCCAGATTTGCTAACTCTCCCTTAACTCTTGCACCTTCTTCACCCAGATCTATGTCATCATGAGCTAGATCCTCTTGAAGAACGGTTATCTCCCTCTGCATATCTGTATCCTTATTCAGAAAGATTTCTTCCTCTGTCTCCTTAGAGACTGCCTCTTCAATCTCCCTATCAGGTAATTCCTGTTCAGAAACCTCTACTTGCTCCAGAACAATGTCCAGCTCTTGTACTACTTCCATTACAATAGTGTTAACAATATCCATATCTATATCTGGCAGAACATTGAGGTTCTCCCCCTCAATTGGATCCCTATCTGGAATTATCTCCCCCTGCATCTGATCACCAATAAAAGGAGAGGTCCTTGGAGATTTTATAGGTGCTGAATCATCTTGTTTCTCTGAGCTGGAACTTCCTTGTTCTTCAGATTCACTGGAAGAATCTTCTTCCACAATCACTGTCTTCTTCTTTTTATCCTTCTCCTTCTCCACTACAGGTGTTTCCTTGGATAGTACTCTATCCCACCTTGCCAGTATCCTCATATCCATTCTCCTCATGTGATTGATCTTAGATCCAATCTTGAGGTTGAGGCTGTCAGAAATGACATGAACCAAGTAGAGACTTATAATTCTGTCCATATTGAGCTTCTTGATGCTCTCTGCAATCTTGTCAAAGACTATTTTGCTCCAATTAGTCCTGACTTTGAATATAATTCTAGTCATCAACTCAAACATAAATGCAGAGATCCTGTCATATGCTCCTGTCTTGCACAACAACACCTTTCCTACTATCTCTGACTGGAATTTGCCCTGGATATTCATACCCTTCCTAATCAAGGTGCTTCCAATCTTTGTGGTTGGAGCCAATCCACACCACTTCAAAGAATCTGCAGTCCTGACAAAATCAAGCTCATCGTCCTTATCAATTCTTGGTAATTGAAATTTTTTGGCCAATCTCATGGTTGTGAGTTTAACCTCTGCTCCATTCACTTTAGATTTAATCTTTTCTGAGTTTGAATCCAGATGAGCATTCGAGAAGAATTTTGAAACTTATCGTTTTCAGATATTTGACGGTTCAGAGAGCAGATATTTCAAACCAGCTTCATTGATTAGAGTTTTTACATTCCTAATTTCTTTACCCGCCGAGTTGAATCCATTGCGAACAAGCTCATAACCTTCAAAGATGTCATCGTCATTCTTAATAGTCATTGAAGTAGTGAGAAAGGATTGACAAGTGTCGACTTATCTGGGTTCTAGGTCTCGACACTCAGGAATCAAAAGTTCAAGAAATCAAGAAAGCATAGTCCACTTCTACTCTCAGACCCTATTTATAGTCTAATCTTTCCCGAAGAAGAAAGGGCGCGCTGCATTTAGAATGTTCCAAATTTTTAGGTAAATACCTAGTGTCGACACAAGGATAATGTCTCTCGACATATACCTTAGGGTCTCGACACCCTCATGTCTCGACACTTTAGTGTCTCGACACATTGCAGTATGCTGTGTCGACACACTTTTTGATGTCTCGACACATTACCATATATAGTGTCGACACATTTTCTGGTGTCTCGACACTTTCTTAGATGTATTGACACATTCTCTGGTGTCTCGACACAATTTTTGACTTAGTCAAAATTTTGTTTTCTAAAATATTGATACTTGACATTTTCAAGGTCTATTCTTGATATTTAGGTAAGTAAACTTAATTACTGACATTTATATTGTATTCTTATTTTATATCAGTTTTTATATGTGCATAAATTACTTAAGATTCAACATTACAAGTTCAAACTTAAAGAAATTAAACTTCTCTTCTTCTAGGGACTTAGTAAAAATATCAGCAATTTGTTTAGTTGTTGGGACAAATTCTAAACTAATATATTTATTTTCTACATGCTCCACAATAAAGTGATATCTAATTTCAATATATTTAGTTTTACTATGTAACACATGATTGTTTGCAATTAAAATGACGCTAGTAGAATCACAGTATAATGTAATTTTACTTAGCTGAATGTTGTAATCTTGTAATTGATGCTAAATCCAAAGCAATTGTGTACAACAAGTTCCAGCTAAAATGTACTCAGATTCGGCTGTGAATATTGCTACACTTGTTTGTTTTTGCTGCTACATGACACCAGCCTTCTTCCAAGGAATTGACATGAGCCTGATGTGTTTTTCCTGTATTCTTTACATCCAGCATAATCTGCATCTGAAAAGTCTGTCATTTCAAAATCACTATTTCTGAGATATCGTAGGCTAAGATTGTGTGTGCCCTTTAGATATCTCAATATTCTTTTGACTGCTGTATAGTGAGATTCTTTAGGACAAACTTAATACTTAGCACAAACACAAGTAGCATACATTATGTCTAACCTACTGGCTGTTAAATAAAGCAGTGATCCAACTATGCTCCTATACATGGTAATATCAACTGGCTTGCCAGCACCATCCTTGTCTAAAGACATACTGCATCTCATAGGAGTTCTCGTGGAAGTGGCTGTTTTCATGTCATACTTCTTGATTATCTCCTTGATGAATTTAGACTGACTAATGAAAAATCCATCTATAGTTTGCTTAACTTGAAAACCCAAGAAAAACTTGAGTTCACTCATGCTACTCATCTCAAACTTACCTTGCATAAGTTTGACAAACTTAGTGTAAAGTGATTCATCAGTAAATCAAATATAATGTCATCTACATATATTTGTACTAAAATGGTCTTACCTTTGACTTTCCTTAGAAACAATGTTTTGTCTATTTTCCCTCTTGAGAATTTATTTTTCAGAAGGAACTTAGACAGAGTCTCATACCAAGCTCTTGAGATTTGTTTTAATCCATAGAGAGTTCTTAATAACAAATAAACATGATTAGGTTTAGTAAAGTCAACAAAACCTGAGGGTTGCTCAACATATACCCTTTCTTTGAGGTTATCGTTAAGGAAGATTGACTTCACATCCATTTGGTAAACTTTGAATCCTTTGTACACTACATATGCCAGGAAGAGTCTAATAGCCTCGAATCTAGCCACTGGTGCAAAGGTTTGATCAAAGTCTATACCCTCTTCTTGTCTATATCCCTTTGCAGCCAGTTTAGCCTTGTTTCTTACTATAACACAATTCTCATTCAGTTTGTTCCTGTAGATCCACTTAGTTTCTATGATGTTACAGTTTAACTGGTCTTTGAACCAGCTTTCAGACTTTACATCTCTTGAACTGGTTCAATTCTTCCTGCATAGCCCCTATCTAAAATGGGTCTATATTGACTTCTTCAAATTTCTTTGGTTCTGTTTGAGACAGAAAACTTGAGTACATCACAGTGTTGTGATGTCTACTTCTTGTGGTCACACCATGAACTGCATCTCCATTGATCAGTTTCCTTGGATGATCCCTTAGATGTCTGATAGCTACTGGTAATGTTACCTCTTCTCTTGAAACAACTTCATCTTGTTGCTGAGTCTCTTCTTCTGGTTGTTCCTGTGCAAGCTTTTCCTCAACAATGTTGACTCCATCTTGTATACTTTGGCTTGCTGGAACTAAGTCCTCTATTGATAGCTCCTTTAGCTTCAAGTCTTCTTCTGTTGTGTTTGATGTACCTGACTTATCATTGTAAAACATAAAACTTTCATCAAATACAACATGAACAGACTCTCCCATAACTTTATCCATCAAGTTGTAGAACCTATAGGCCTTACTGTGGTTACTATAACCAATAAATATGCTTTCATAGAACTTCTCAGCAAATTTAGTTATGTATGTTTTCCCATTATTTAGGACGAAACATCTACATCCAAAGATTCTGATATAGGTCAAATTTGGTTTTCTGCCCTTCATTAGTTCATAAGAAATCTTTTTCAACCTTTTGTTGATTGAAGCTCTATTAAGAACATGACATGCTGTGTTAATTGCTCAGAAATATTCTGGGAGAGAAGAATCACTCAGCATGGTTCTTCCAGCTTCAATGAGAGTTTTGTTCTTTCTCTCAGCAATTTCATTTTGCTGGGATATTTTTGGAGTGAAAAACTATTGCTGAATCTCAAATTCTTCACAAAACTTTGTCATGCAAACATCAGGAGTTTGACAAATGTCTTGAAGACATCATGAGTTTCAAACTTTTTCATTAGAAAGAAAACCCAAGTAAATATAGAATAATCATCAACAACCACAAAAGTGTAGACTTTACTTCCTAGACTATGAACTGACATATGACCAAATAAGTTCATATGCAAGAGCTATAAACACCTCATTGAGTCTTTGTTTTCAATACTTTTGAATGAAACTTCGGTCTGCTTGCCTTTTTGCCATGCAGAGCAAATGCTCTCCTTAGAGCATTTGATGTTAGGATCATTGCTAACTAGCTTTTTACTGAAAAGCTTGTCTATGACCTTATAGTTCAAATGAGCTAACTTCTAGTGCCATTTGATACAGTGTGAAGCTTTCTCATTTGCAATTAGGCAAATGAGGGAGTCTGAATTTAGACAAAGAAAATTTAAGCAATATACATTCCCACACCTAGTGTCTGTCAAGATGACCTCTTGGTCACTTGACTTCTTTATATGACACTCATCCTTGTGGAATGAAATGTCATAGTCAAGATCACAAAGTTGGCTTATGCTTATAAGTTTGTGTTGCAACCCTTCCACATAAGCTACTTTGGTGAAAGTGAGTAAGCCATTTGAGATCTTACCATAACCTCTGGTAATTCCTTTGTTAGCTCTACCAAAGATCATCTTTGGTTCATCCTTTACTGGAATATACTCCCTCAAATTGCTCCTTGTTCCAGTCATGTGTCTGTAACACCCACTATCCAAGTACCAGATTGGTCTATCTCTGGTGTTTGGACATACCTGCAAAATAAGAATTTATTTTTCCTTAGGAACTCAAATTGTCTTGGGTCCTAGGTGCTTGTTAGCTGTGGCTCCATTGAGACCACCTGTGAATGTTGAATCCAGGAAAATTCTCAACCTCAGAAATAAGATCAAGACAGCCTAAAGTTACTAGCCTCATATCAAGGCTAGATTGCCTAAGTGACTTGGATGCTGCGACAGGAAGGTCCCACCACGTACCCGGATGCTTGGAAGAAGCAACCCCTCCACAACCAATATTGGCCGAGCTGGGTACGAGGGAGACTAGCTGGTAACAAAGCCCCGAGGTCGCGAACTGATCTCTAAGGAAAAAGAATCCAAAGGCTCGACCAATATACAAAAGGTAGAGCTCGCGAGATCTTTGCCAGGATTTTTCGTGTCTCACCTCGTACCCCCGAGGTCCTATTTATAGGGAAATCCTGAGAGGGGGTGGGGGTGTATTTATACCCCACCACCCCTCGGTGACTAGACGACTTCCTGGAGGAGCTCGCACGGCTGGTCGAGCAACTCGCCTAGTCGCCTATTGGCGAGTATGCGAGGGAAGCTCGCCATACTCGCTCAAGCCTTCGGTATGTTGGCGCGTTGACCCTGACCTCCATCTTGACTTGTTGACATCGATTTGTGCTGACCTGGCCTTGGTGGGCCCTCTCCTCGACGAATATGGGTTGTACACAATCCCCGCTCTTTTCGAGCGATGTAGAAGCTCGAAAAGAATCATCCAACACTTATTCAGCGAGCTACTATGCCGAGTTTCTGAACTACTCCCATCCCGCTGGTGCCCGTCGACCTCTATAAATAAGGGGGTGGGGGGCCTGGCTTTTGAGGTATACCTACTGGAGCTCGCCAATATGTCGAAAGCTGACGAGGAACTTCTCAAATAGAGCCTTAATGCGTTGACCGGCTTCATCCGGCCCTCCAAGCCGAAAAGGCCGCGGGAGAGTGAAGTCGCTGTCGACTTGCCTCATAGCAAAAAGAAGAAGACGAAGAAGTCCAAAAAATCGCACGCCCCCGAAATCAACAACCCGCCGTCATCGCTGAAGGACGTCGCCGCGACGGCCGAGGATCTCACATCCCCTCTGAATACCCAGCAGCTCCTTGACGAGCTTGGGCTGGACGATATTCCCGATATATCAGTCCATGACGCCAATCTCCTCAAATCACCGATCATCCCTCCAGCCCCCGAGGTTGTCAATGTTCAAGCACAGGAATAGACCAACCTCGCTGCCTCGTCAGGTGGCATCTGGCCGATGTTATTGCGATCTTAGTCGGTTGCCGAAGTTTTTACTAACTTGATTTTTGCCCACGCAGGTCTCCCGCCAGATGATGTCGTCGTGGTGCTTGACGCCACTCCTCTGCGAACGGCCCCGCTGATCGCTCTCGAAGCCGGGAAGCAAGTTCAAACCGCGTGCACTGTGCGGATCAACATCGGCTCCAGGAAGGCGACCGAAGTACCAGCTTCCTTGGCGGGGGAAGTTCCTTCTGCGAGCAAGGACGTGCCTGCGAGAAAGGAGCTCGCGACGACCAAGACTCCTCAACCCGGGACGGGCAAAGCTCCTGCCGCCCTGCAACTACTCAACTGCCGGCGGAGAGCATTCCTTTGCCGCTGCCATCTCCTGCCGTCTCCAAGCCACAACAGGAGCCGAGTATCCCTGTGCCTCCGCGACCCCCTGATGTCCATTCGTCCTCGTGATAGCTCGCGGGTACTCCTTTGCCTCCACTGCCACCCCTGACAAGCTCGCGGGCACCGTTGCCGGATACGGTGCTGCCACCACCCCCTCCGTTGGACAGCTCGGCTCGGAGGCCGGATAGACAGCGGACCAACTACTTCCCGCCGAGGAACGGGGATCGCGACCATGGAGGTCGCGGACAGGGGAGGCCCGCCGAACGCGCTGGCGGTTTGTCTTCGGGCCAGCGAGAAACTTTTTGTCGCGGCCACTCTCCTCGGCGGTCTTGATCACCTCACCAAGGTAACGTCATTGTTGTGCTGACTTGATCGTCGATGCCGACTTCTGGTTTGGCGACGTTCCTGTTTGACAGATTGCCCTGCAACCCCTGGAGCGGCTTTCCTTGACGCCATCGGGCTGTCTAGGAGCGCATATCACCACATAGCCGCTCGCGCCTACTTAGATTTGGAGCCCAAGTTCGACCAACTCGCTATTTGCGAGCCTCACCGCCGGATTTCATCATTGGAGGTGAGGATGGTGAGGATGGAAGAGCTTCGGGCCAGCTTGGAGAACTACGAGGCTCGCTTTCACGTGATCAGAGAGATCGACCGACGGATGACGATGAACGACCACCGTCTTCAGCTTGCTCTGGACGAGCTGGCTGGTATGCGCGCGAGCATGGGCTCTGCAGGCCGACTGGCGAGGATGGAAGAGCAGCTGCGGCTTGACGACGATGCGATATCGGTGGCCACAGAGCACTACCGGCGGGCTCGCGAGATGGGCTGGGCCGGGCGACATCCTCACCCTGCAGAGCGGCCCCCTACGACTTAGTTTTCTTTTTTCTTCTTTCTAGTTAGCCTAACTCGCCTCCGGCGACATGTAATGAACAATATTCATATTTGTAATAAGCGAGTTTGAATCTCGTCATTATTTGGTTGATGGTCGTCTTCTGTCTGTTAAATTCGTTTTCTTGCTGCGACTTTCCGTATATGTCTTGTGCAGGTTCTGGCGAGATTCTGTAAAGTTTCACGCGAGATAAAACAGGTATTAGGGTTGCTCTCTGCAGGCACGCGATTTAGGCCGATACTCGCGCGAGGTTCATACCCCCCTTGCCTAGGACTATAAATAGAGGGGGTTGGTGAATCATAAGTACGCTGCTGCGATTTTTAAACCTATACTCACGAGTAACTTTCCTTGCTCGCCATCCCTTTGCTTTCTTACTTCTCACTCGCCTTGCTCGCCTCCCCTTTGCCTTCTCACTACTCACTCGCCAAAACAACTCGCTCAAGATGGTCGGGGTCGACGCCAGCGCTCGTCGACAAGCCCATGCCGCGAACTTCACCGATGTCGTCTTTAAGAAATCTATTACCTCAGAGCGAGATTTGGAGGAGTTTTGACAGCGACATCTCGTCAATGGCTACTCGACAAGACTCCTCGCGCTTACAGAGCGATTAAACTCCTATATTGAAGGCGGGCTGATTCTATCTCTCCGCCACTTCGAAGCCGGCTTGCGACTTCCGTTGTGGCCGGAATATCGCCAGATTCTCCAGTACTTCGGCATCGTCCCTGCGCAAATCAACCCCAACGGCGTTGCGATCATCATGGGGTTCCTATGCTACCTGCGGGAAGAGAGGATCGTTTTCGACCTCTCCGTATTCCGAAAGATATTCGCCTTTGCGGCGACGTCTGACGGGATCGTCTTCTTCAGCAGCCACGTCTGCACGCTAGTCGGGACGACGAACAAAGTCCATCGATGGAGCGAGTACCTCGTCGTCGTCACCGGCCACTTCGACGACGTGCTGGGGAGGCCGCACCAACCTGCCGACGTCGCCTTCTTTACGCCGATTTTGGAGGGTGTGCACGAGAAGCTGGTCGAGGCTTTCCGCGGGCGGCGGTTCGACGTTATCCATTGGCGAATAAACATCAATGTTCTTTTACAGATCCACCCTTGCGAGAGTAAGTCTTCAGAGTTCGAACATACTCAGCAATTTCTCACATTTAGCTACTATGAAAGTCGCGCTAACTCGCTCCTAATTTTCGCAGTACCTTCCGAGCTCCCCTCGAAGCCGCTTCCTCCGGCAAAGGAAGTCGCCTCGTCGCACCCAGAGCCCCCCAACCAGCTGCCAGAGGTTGGGGAGAAGAAGAAGCTCGCCAAGGGGAAGGAGAAGGTCAGATCGCCTGACCATGCGAGCAAGCGGGCTAAGGTATCCCGCCAGCTGTTCGATGTCCGGGAATCTCTGACCGACGTCGGGGCGCCTTACCTTCACCCGAACTATAACCTTGGGTGAGAAGGTAAGGATGTCTTCGGCCGCCCACTGGTTTCCTGGTCTGCTGACGAACACCGGGTGTCGCTGAGCACCAACCTCCCCGCTTGGTCTGAGGACTAGGATTACAAGGGGGAGGCCTTTGACGTCCTCCACGCCGTCCATGGGCGAGCTGATGCTGAGTCCATGACGGAGCTCAGCCCAGAGGAGCTCGCCCAGCTGACCTCGCGCTCTATTTTGCGAGCTGCCAAGCTGGGCCATTTCTCGGCGAGGAGCGCTAAAGGTCGTATCCAAGAAGGCGATCGATCTCGGCATGCAATCAGTTCGCTGGAGGGAATATAAGGTAAGCCGCCTCCCCGTGCGATATGACCGATCTGGACTTGGATTATTTTGTTGATCGTTTAATGATTCTAGCAGGCTGCCGAGATTGAGGCGGCGAAGAAGCTCTCAGAATGCGAGCAGAAGCTCTCCAACGCCATTGCCGATCTAGAAGCTGCCCAGATTCGCGCCGCCGAGATGAAGACTCGCGCGGTTGCCACCGAGGAGCGTGCGAGCACCTCAGCTCCTCGCCCTGCTGCGCCGCAACTGGAGGAGTCCCTACATGCGGCGGTGAAGCGGCCCCGCCCTCACGGGGATGAGATGCCGGCCATACGTCGGGGAATTGCGAGGGAAGCGGGGGATACTATCCTCGCCAGACTGAGGATTGGCGGCCATCTTGACGAGGTGGCCAAGAATATGACGGTGAAGGACCTGATTCCGGAGTTGCTTGCCGAGGAATCTAACTCACCTGACCGCGTCCTTTCCTCGGCGTCGGGCTCTAGAGGCAGCTGCAGCGGTGAGAGCGAGGAGGAAGACAGTGGCGAGGGCGAGGAAGAAGAAGACGCAGATATTGATGATGAGGAATATCGGCCCGATACTGGCGACGATGAATGTTAGTTGCTCGCAGATATTCTCCATACTCGCCTATAGAAAACACTTAGAAATTTTTGAAACTTGTAATTATTTTGACACTTGTAATTATTTTGACATAGTACAAGGTTTTTGTTGTAGCTTCCCTTTCTCTTTATTTTTTTACTCGCATGTTCGCTTGCTGGATGTCACTCAATAGGCTCATAGACTCGGAGAGATAGAGTGCTCGTGATATGCTCACTCGCACTTGGACCTCGCTCATCAAAGTTCGTCTCCTACTCGCAGGTCGCCGCCTCTTGCTCGCGCTTTGATGCTCGCACCTGCATGGTCGCAGTCGCATGCTCGCTCATTGTTGCTTGTACCTGCATGGTCGCATACCTCATAGGAGCCTGACTCAATTGAGTCAGAGGTTGTAGTCGACACCCGCAGGAGTCAGACTCAACTGGGGGTGGAGAAGAGTCGACACCCTACAGGAGCCAAACTCAACTGGGGGTGAGAATCAGTCGACACCCAGCAAGAGTCAAACTCAACCGGGGGTGGGAAGCAGTCGACACCCTAACAGGAGCAAAGCTCAACTGGGGGTGAGAATCAATCGACTCGGGTGGCTAGTAGTCGGTCTGTAGGGGAGAAGCCCGTACAAAGTTCACGGACTACGACATCACTCCAACGGGGAACTTTCTTCACTTCTGGTGGTGGGACGTAGTCGACACCCAGCAGGAGCCAAGCTCAACTGGGGGTGAGAATCAGTCGACCTCCAGCAGGAGCCAAGCTCAACTAGGGGTGAGAATCAGTCGACTCGGGTGGCTAGTAGTCAGTCTGCAGGGGAGAAGCCCGTACAGAGTTCACGGACTACGACATCACTCCAACGAGCAACTTGGTCTCACTCGAGGAGGTCGTTGGCCGATATGCAGGAGAGAAACTTATGCAGGGACTAAGACTTATGATAACTCTACCACTCGAGGACTTCAACCGGGGTTGAGGTGATTTCATCCTGTTACTTGAGGGGCGACGGATGAGTTAGTTGCACAGGTGTTTTGCAAATGAAGGATACTTTTAAAAGATATGATCTTGAACCCGTCGAATCGGGAAGTTGACGTCCAGACTTGTTCCTAATAATTCCTCAAGTCGGAGGAGAGATGCAATCGGGGGGACCTCAACCGACATGCAAGAGGGGAGCTGATCTCGGTCGTCAATGCAGAGGCTCGGTCTTACAAGAGCGCTTTCCGAGGCATCGTCTCATCATCCACTCTGGGCTATTTAGGAGGAACTGGTCGAAGGCTCGTATCTCGATCCAACAGTGGAGATCGCTTTCGGCCATGCTATCTCGTTACGAGTGTCAGTGCGTGAGCGAAGGGTAATGTTCCTCCGAGGGTCCTTTAGGACGCACTCGAGGCCAACATCTTCCCTTGGGCTCGTTCTCGCCCCTTCTTCGGCAGGTTATCCTGCCTTAGTGGTAGTTGAGATGTTTCTACTAATGATTGCTGGGTGAGACCGACCCTCTATCGAGTCGAGGAGGTTAGCGTCCAAGTCTGTTCCTGATAGTTCCTCCAGTCGGAGAAGAGATGCAATCAGGAGGACCTAAGCCGACATGCAAGGGGGGAGCTGATCTCGGCCGTCAATGCAGAGCCTTGGTCTTACAAGAGCGCTTCCCAAGGCATCGTTCCATCATCCGATTTGGAATATTTAGGGGAAACAGGTCGACCGCTGGTTTCCGGAGTCGATCGCGGGGCTGGACCTCAAAGCCTTCAGATATCTCGGGATGGATTAGCACAGAAAGAAATAATTTGGCCGTCACTGAATTATATATATATACAACAGGATTACAAAGATTTAGTACAGGTTATCGCTAGGGATAGAACCTTTTCAGGTCATCCCCGCTCCAAGTACCTCCCAGTTGCTCTCCTACTTGATCTTGGAGATAATATCCTTCAGTGGCTAAGGCTTCTTGGATGATACAGGGGCCCTCCCAGTTAGGGTGTAGCTTGCCAACTGTTGCACCCCTTCCCGCAGCATCCACCTTTTTCAAGACTAGATCTCCGACGAGGAAATGTTTGAGACGGACGTTTTTGTCGAAGTGCTTTGTCATGCGCCGCTTGATTTCCTCCTGTCGGATAGAGGCTAAGTCACGAAGTTCTTCAATGTAATTTAGCGAGAGCCTCTGAGCATCTTCATTCTCCAAACGCCACTCTTCGCTGCCGTCTTCTGCTGCAATCACCCTTGGACTCCGAACCTCGAACTCCACAGGGATGAGTGTCTCAGACCCGTGAGATAACTTGAAGGGCGTTTCCCCCGTGGCCGAGTTTGAAGTTGTTCTCAGAGCCCATATGACCGAGGGGAGCTGCTCTGCCCAGTTTCCCTTCAAGTTGGTGACCTTCTTTAGTAGGTTGATGACTAGCTTGTTGTCGGCTTCTACCTGTCCGTTGCTGCGAGGATGATGCACAGAGGCGAATCGAAGATCCATCCCTAGCTGCTTGCAGAAGTCTTCCAACTCCAGGCTGGTAAACTGCGGACCGTTGTCGGTGATGATGGCTGGGGGAATTCCGAACCTGCAGGCGATCTCCCCCCAGATGAAGTTCTTTACGATTGACGAAGTGGTCTTGGCGAGCGCCTTGGCCTCAATCCACTTGGAGAAGTAGTCAATCATGACAATGACAAACTTCCTCTGCCCTTTTCCTCATCATTGACTACTTCTCCAAGTGGATTGACAAGTAGTCAATCCACTTGGAGAAGTAGTCAATGATGAGGAAAAGGGCCGATCAAATCCATTCCCTAAATAACGAAATGCCAGGGAGCGGTGATCGAGCGAAGATGCCGAGCAGGTTGTAATTGAAGCGGTGCAAAGAGCTGACACTTAGAACATTTCTTTGAGAAGGCTTCTTCGTCTGCCCGAATGGTTGGCCAGAAGTAACCATGCCTTAAGATCCTCTCCTCCAATGTACGAGTCCCCGAATGACTGCCACATTCTCCCGAATGGATCTCTTCTAGAACACGGGGGATCTCGATCTCTAACAAGCACCTGGCCAATGGGCCCGAAATGGTTTTACGGTAAAGCTCTCTTTCCTGCAGCAGGTAGTAAACAGCCCTGTATCGAAACTTCCTTTGATCTCCTTCACTGGCAGGGAGCTGACCCGTCGTTAAGAACGTAACGAACGAATCCTTCCACGAGGCTCTCTGCTCGATCTCCATCATCTCCCCTTCCTCGAGGGACGGTCGAAATAACTCGGTCACTATTCCCCTGCCCGGTGACCATATTTTGCGAGATAATCGGCCTCTGAATTATCCTCGCGGGGTACATGTTCGACAAAGAAAGAATAAAAACCCCCGATCAGACCTTTAACCTTGACTAAATATTTTTGCAGGACAGTGTCGTGCACTTCGAACTCCCCTCCAATTTGCGAGCAACTACCATCGAATCAGTGAAGGCCCTTTCTATCTTTGATTGCCAACTCCTTGGCGAGGCGCTAACCGACCACCATGGCTTCGTACTCCGCTTGATTGTTTGTGACGGGGAAAAGAATCTCGACGGTCTGCTCGATCCTAGTTCCTTGAGGGCTTACTAACACGACTTCGGCTCCCACGGAATGTTTGCCCGAAGCCCCATCCACGAACATCTTCCAAGAGACTGGGCTAGGAGAGCCTTCGTCTCCTTCTACCTCGACTGAGAAGTCAGCCAGAAAGTCTGCCACTGCCTGGGCCTTGATCTCTACCCTCATAGAGTAAGAAATATTAAATTCACTGAACTCAACTGTCCACTTTGCCAACCTACCAGAATGCTCCACCCCATCCAAGATACCTCGAAGCGGATGATCCGAGACGACCTTGATAGAGTGAGCTTGAAAGTACGGGCGGAGCCTACGAGCCGAAACCACTAAGGCAAAAACCAGCTTTTCCATGATAGGGTACCTCGTCTCCACTTGTCGCAGCACTCTACTTACGTAATAAATGGGGAGTTGCTTGTTTCCCTCTTCCCTGACCAACACAGAACTAACCGCTTCTGCTCCCACTCCTAGATAGAGTAGGAGGTCTTCGCTTCCCTGTGGGCCTTGGAGGAGAGGAGGCTGAGTTAGCTACTGCTTAACCTTTATAAAGGCATCCTTGCACTCCGCGGTCCACTCGAACTTCTTCTTGCCTTGGAGAGTTTTGAAGAACGGAGAACACTTCTCCCCTGCCTTGGAGAGGAAGCGACTAAGATCGGTCAGCCTTCTAGTCAATCTCTGAACTTCTTTGGAGTCTTTTGGAGATGCCATATCCAAGATGACCTTAACTTTGTCGGGGTTAGGCTCCACCCCCCTGGGGGTGAAGAGGTGACCTAGGAACTTCCCTCTTCCTGCCCCGAAGACGCACTTGGCCGAATTGAGACGCATCTTGTACCTTATCAGGGTGGCGAAGGTTTCCGTTAGATCTTGTATGTGCTCCGCGACGCTCTTGCTTTTTACCAAAAGGTCATCCACATATACCTCCAGATTTCGCCCCTTTTGTTATTTGAAGACTTGGGCCATCATTCTCTGGTATGTTGCGCCCGCGTTCTTGAGCCCGAAGGGCATCATTTTGTAGCTGTAGCAGCCACCGCTGGTGATGAGGGAGACATTGCGGCAGTCGGGGGATGCATCCGGATCTGGTGGTACCCTGAAAAAGCATCAAGAAAACTCATCACTGGAAATCCGACGGCGGAATCAACCAGCGCGTCGATTGGAGGCAAGGGGTAGCAATCCTTCGGGCAAGTTTTATTCAACATAGAAAAGTCTATACATAACCTCCAGCCCCCTCCGGGCTTCTTCACCATTACAACGTTGGAGACCCAGCCAGGATACTGGATCTCCGAGACAAACCCCGCCTTCAGCAACTTCTCTACATCCTCCCTGATTGGACCGGCCAGCACGGCGACGCTCTTCCTTTGCTTCTGACGAACAGGGGCCACTGCGGAATCCAGGTTGAGGCGATGACAGGCAACATCTGCATCGATTCCTGGCATTGCCGCAGCGCTCCAAGCAAAGATGTCGACGTTCTCTTGCAGGCAAACAGCCATCTCGATCTTTCCTTCCAGCGGCAAGGACCCTCCAACCTTCAACAAACCCGGCTCCCCTTTCCGGGAGATTACCTCCAGTTCCTCTAACTCCTCAACAGCACGCAGACCCTCTTATCTCTCCAGTATCTTCTCCAACCTCTCCGCATCCTCCATCCAGCTGATGGTGTTGACAACATTCAGGTAGTATTCCCTGGCGGCTCTCGGATCGCCCCTGATCCTTACTTGGATATCTCCACGGCAATACTTTAGGCATTGATGGTAGGAAGAAGGAACGGCTTTGAAGTAGTTGATGAATGGACGTCCAAAGATAGCGCTATAGCAGCTTGGCGCGTCGACGATGACGAAGCGACACCGGATTGAAGTTCCGCCCAGGGTGACCAGAAGGTCCACCCTTCCTTCCACCTCCTTCTCTCCCGAGAAGCCAAAGAGGGGTCTGTCTGCATCTTGGACTCTGGAAGCTTCCACCTGAAGCCCGACGAAGGTTCTTTTGAATATCACATTCACCGAACTCCCGTTCTCCACCAGAATTCGGTCGACGGTGAAGTCCTCTATGACAGCTTGAATGACCCGGACATCGTGGAAGGGGTTTTCATTCCCTAGCATGTCCTCCTCAAAGAAGGTGATCTCTTCCAACGACGGCGGGTTCTGCGAGGTCGAGGCGACGCTCTGCGAGACGACGCTCTTCCGATAAATCTGGTGGAGACTGCCCTTGCGGGAAGCTCCGAGTCCGGCCCCGCCGTTGATCACGCCGACCTGCCCACCTCCTGAGCCGTGAATCACCTCTCCGCGACCTCCCAGGTCGACACGATCCTCATTCCTCCTCCTTGCTGGAGCCTGATACACCACCTGCCCCACCGGAGCCTCCTGCCTCTGCTGCTCCCTCTCTGCTACTTCAGCCTCCAACCTGCTCCTTGCTTCCCAGAACTCTGGACAGGCTAATGTCCCATGCCCCTCTACCATTCTTGTCAAGGCGAACCAAGGCGAGCGTCGGGCGCCTTGACGCTTAGGCGACAAGGCGGACGCCTAGGCGACTAAAAGGCGGACGCCTAGGCGACTACAAGGCGAGCAAGTCGTAAGGCGCCAATTTACTCAATTTTTTTAAAAAAACAGACTATAGACTGCAGTTATTATAATAACCGCAGTCTATAGTTGACAGTATAAACAAAAAAAAATTATTTATTACATGCGCAACAAAAAGAGAGCATAACATTTCATAAAAGTATAAATAATTAAATATATAAATATAATAATTAATAATACCTGAGAAGCCTGTGAAGTTCCAGTTCTAGCTCCAGCACTAAACATGCGCATAAGTTCTTCCATTTGATTCTTTATACTACTTATCTCGGCTTCATGCGCTTGTTGTTTCTCTTGTTGCTGTTGACTCCATAGTTGTTCTTGTTGGCTCCATAATTGTTGTTGCTCTTGTTGTTTTTGACTCCATAATTGTTGTTGCTCTTGTTGTTGGCTCCATAATTGTTGTTGCTGACTCAATCTTTCTTGAAATATAGCTTCGACATCTTCAATGTGAGCTACTGATGTCCTCCGGTTCCGCCTATCATTTTTGAAAAAACTTGTAATGGTGGAAAACTTGTCACCAGCTCTAACTTTACCCGGATGTTCTTGGCCTAAAACAGAAGCAAAGATGTCATCTCTTTCCTGTGACACTGTTTTAGCACTCTTGGACTCTTGCCTCGACAACTTATCCTTAAAATAAGTAATATAAATTAATTTCTTCATTACAAATAAGAAATTATACATTTATACTTCACAAGTAATATTACTATTGAAGTATTGATAATTTATAAATAAATAAATGAAACATTTAAACTTACAATTTTAGATGTCAACTCAGCTGCATATGTATTAATGTATTCACCGCTCTTTCTTTTATAACCGGCTTTCCATAACTCTGCACGTGAAATTAGTGCAGCTGCCCCTTGTTCAATCTTAACAATAAAAAAAAAGTAAAGTATGATTTTAATTATTTAGAAAACCAATATGTATAATAAAAAATACGAGAGAGATATAAAGAAATAATACCATTCTTTTTTCTAATCCAGAATAACCCATTTTGGAAGTAGTATGAAAAGACTTTTGTGTTTTTGCTCTCGCTGTATTAACCTTATTTTTCTCCTACACAAATAAATATTTGTTAATCCTTATATTGCTTATAAGTTATAAAGATAAAAAATGATATAAAATATTGAATTTAATAAGAAGTTAAAAACACATACCATATATGATATTCTACAGTGGTGCGATGGTCGACAAAAACTCTCCAGTCTTCGGGAGTAATAAAGCTATACTTGACAGAAACATTGTATCGATGCTCCAAATCAACATCATTTACATAAGTGATAAAGAGTTTAGATTTCCAAATTCTCCAAATTTCACCAATGCTTTTCAGTAATGCTTTGCGTTGCCCATCAATATTATTAAAATAAATCTGAAAATAATAGACAATATCAATTAAAAATTAACTAAAACACCACAGTTATGTAATCACTATTCACTAATCATTGAAAACAAAGTCACGTACTATTAATTCTGTCCATATTTGATCTTTAATTTGTTTGTCAACTTTCTTACATGCAACAAATGTAATTGACACATAAGAGCTCACAAGAGATCCAATAAAACTCATTAATTTATTTGTCTCAGGCCCGAGAATAATGCGGCCATCATCACTCACAGAAATATAATGTTTCTTCCCCGTTAGCCTAAGCTTATTCAATTCGTTCATTTTCGTAAAGCCTCTTCTTGACTTTGATGAAGAGCCCTTACCAGCCATTTTCCTGCAATAAGAAAACCCTAAAAAAACCTAAACCATCCAAAAACCCTAAACCAAATTCATAAAGTAGAGCAAAGACATTGAACTACTACCAGTCTACCACACAATCAGTCAATCATACATAAAAATATATATGTTATTATGTTACTATGTTACTATGTTAGCGCAATATTTAGGCTAATATATAAAGTTAGTATGTTTTTAGGATATCTAATACAAAATGCACATTGTGTTGTTTATAAGTTATAACTTATGCACATTTAGCATAACCAATATATGAGATTGGAAGATTCAGTGGGTGTCTGCTAGACGGCTACACAATGTTTATAGTTTATACTACTACTAATACTAATAAAGAGTTAAAGACATTATAGCACAGAGATCAAAAATTCAAAACTGAAAAATGTCATAAGAAAAATATACCTAAGTGAGAATATGAGATTTGTCGAAGAAGAATCTTCAAATCGAAGCAAAAAAGAGCAATGACTCAAGGAGAGCAGAAACTTGAACAAAATCGCCTTTAGGGTTTTACGGAAAGAGAAGCATCTGTAAGAACCAAAAAGTCGAGGTAAAACGAGATTTTTACGGTTCACGATTTAAAATAGATAGTATAGACTGCAATTTCTATACCAACCGCAGTCTATTTTATGGTTCACGGTAGAATGGACTGCGGTTGTTATACAACCGCAGTCTATTCTATGTTAGAAACTTAGAATACACTGCGGTTTATATATAAACCGCAGTGTATTAAGGGATTTTTTTTAAAAAAAAAGGCGCCCATCGCCTTTTTAACAATTGGGCGCCAGGACGCCTAGGCGACAACATGACAAGAATGTCCTCTACTCGATGAATATCGCAGTAGAGGGGAATCTCCGCCTCCTGACGCATTGCCCGCTGCTCCCTCCGACGACGCTTGTTCCCCTGACGGGCGATGACCATCGCTTCTCTCCTCCCTCCTTCTCGGCCTCCCTCTTGCCGGTTGTCGTTCCTCCTCTCTTATGGCTGGAAACGTGGCCGAACCGGTGGCCTCCACTGGGGACGATTCTCGGGATATTGGAATCACCTTTCTCCTCCTCTCCTTACTGAAGCCTCCGCGGGCCTCCTTTCATCTCTCCGAGGCCTCTCCTGCCTCCTCCGCTCCTCTGCTCTCCTGGGCTCTTCCCTCCTCAGTTCCTCTCTCCTCGGCTCCCTTCTCCTTGGTTCCTCCTTTCTCCTCTCGATCCGCTTCTCTGATGGCCTTCCACCTTTTGCTTCTGAAGGTTCCTCTCTCCCTTTCCCCAACGGCTCATCCTAGTCCAGTCGTGCCAAGAAATCCTTATTCTTCTCCTCTCCCTGGACGAACGTATTCGCCCTCTCCACCATCTCCTCGAAGGACCTCGGGGGTTTGGACCCCATCTCCATGCTGAAGAGCCCCTGCTTGAGACCGAACTTCCGGGCTACCATCAAGATGAAGCTGTATACCTCCTCCACCTCCAAGATCTCTTCCTGGAAGCGATCGATGTAATGGTCTAGGCTCTCATGCTGTCCTTGGGTAATCTTGAAGAGGGTCGTTGGCTCCTTCCTCTTCTTGGATGTCGCGAACCTCGCCATGAGGCCTCGACGCAGATCGACGAAGCATTAAATGGATCCGGTTGGCAACGGTGGAACCAATCCCTTGCGTTGCCCTTGAAGGTGATGGTGAAGAATCTACATTTGAAGACATCGGACATGTTGCAGATCGATACCACGTCCTCAACCTGTCGGAGTTGTAGGTGAGTACGGGCTCTCTGAACCCCTCAGGGACTGGGGCCGCGAGGATCTCGTCAGAAAAGGGGCTCCTCTCCCCCTGGCAATGACGAGTTTCATCCTCGCTGTAGTCATCATACTCGCTCCAACGACGAGTATCGCGGTATCTTGGCGGCTCTGGATCTCGGAATCTGATACCCTGATTACCCGTCGGATAATGTCGTGACTGCATCTGTCGCTCTTCCCCCGCCCATGCGGGCTCCTTCCCAGCTCGCCTCGGCGGAACTTCCTCATCCGACGGTGTCACGCGTCGAGGGGAGGTCGGTGTGACATCGGGGCGATGGGAAAGTCCAGCGAGTAATGTCATCTCGATCCTCTTGGCGATGTCCTCAAATGTCGCTACAGTCACGAACTCGCGACCTCGCGCGGGGTTACCAACACACGCCGAGTTGCTGACTAACTCTTCTTGCTCGCCACCATTCACCATCTCGCCAAACCACAAAACTTTCCTCCTTGGTTGCTATCCACGCTCACCGCATCAAGTGTTGATGCCAGAAAAATTCTCAACCTCAGAAATAGGATCATGACAGCCTAAAGTTACTAGCCTCGTAGCAAGGCTAGATTGCCTAAGTGACGTGGATGGAGAAAAAGCAACAAACAAGACCCCAGATGCTGCGGCAAGAAGGTCCCATCACGTACCCGGATGCTTGGGAGAAGCAACCCCTCCACAACCAATATTGGCCGAGTTGGGTACGGGGGAGACTAGCTGGTAACAAAGCCGCGAGGTCGCGACTTGGTCTCTAAGGAAAAAGAATCCAAAGGATCAGCCAGTATCCAAAAGGTAGAGCTCGCGAGATCCTTACCGGGATTTTTCGTGTCTCACCTCGTACCCCTGAGGTCCTATTTATAGGGAATCCTGAGAGGAGGGGGGTGTATTTATACCCCACTATCCCTCGACGACTAGGCGACTTCCTGGAGGAGCTCGCACGGCTGGGCGAGCAACTCGCCTAGTCGCCTATTGGCGAGTATGCGAGGGAAGCTCGTCATACTCGCCCAAGCCTTCGGTATGTTGGCGCGTTGATCCTGACCTCCATCTTGACTTGTTGACTTTGATTTGTGCTGACCTGGCCTTGGTGGGGCCTCTCCTCGGCGAATATGGGTTGTACAGTGAACTTCTTAACTGGGTATATTTTCTGAGCATGAAACACAGTGTGATTGAACCAACAGTCCAAGGCAAAGTGTCCTACCTTTCCATAACACCAACATTCATATCTGTTGTACCTCCTATTTGGATGAACAGATTTAACTTTGTGCTGACATTCCTCATGACAGAAATCAACAAACTTGACAGTTATAGTTTGACTGGGAGCATAATGATAGTTTTGCCTCTCAGTCACAACAATGCTCCTTGGAGCAAGCACATTAGGAATAGTTTTCCTATTCACATATGAGTTTGATCTAACTGGTCCAGACTTCTGAGTTTCTTTTCCGTTAGTCTGAAACACAGGTTATGGAATAACTGGACCTTTTTGTCCCGTCAGCTTTTTTGTCTCTTCTTCTCTTGGGTTTAACATACCCAACTCCACTTTCAGGAGTTCCTGAGAAGGTATCTATAATGAGCAGCACAGTTTTAGGTTTAGAAAATAGCTGTACCAGTCTCTTCTCATTCAGGAGTTTGAGTTCTAACTCCTGAATGGTTGCATCCTTTTGTTTTAGCAATATGATTTGTTCATCAATGATCTTAGTCAGCTTAGCCAACTTTGAGCTTTGAAGACCTATCTTCTGAGTATCCATCTTATGATGATACTCAAGACCTTTTAGTGATGCAATTTCTATAACTTGTTCTTTGACAAGCTTCTTGCTCTTTACAAGTGCTTCCAGCAGTTTTTCAAATTTACCCGTGAGCTGCTGCAGTTCAATCTCAGGATATGACTTATGTAAATCAAACTTTGAGTCACATGAGTCTAGCTCATCCACAGTCTCATGAACAAAATTTGTAGAACAACAAGAATTGTCAAAGATTACCTGAGTATCCTGACATCCAACAATTTATGTATCTGGATTATCAGACAGTGCCAACAAATTAACCTCAATATCATCTTCAGAATCACCATGAAATGATGATGTTGTGGAGTTATTGCCCTTGTATATGGCCTCTCTGATGAATTCCTTTTCATAGGAGAACAGTCTAATATGAGCATGTTCTTCTTCTGGTTCAGTTGAATTGGTATCACTATCAAATAAGGTGTTTGACTTCTTTGCCATCAGACCCTTTTCTGATTTCTTGTCTTTATAGAACTTCTTTTCTTTTGACTTTCTGTTCTCCCTTCTTTTTACTGGACAGTAAACAATGATATGTCCAGGTCTGTTACAGTAATAACAGATAATATCAGTCTTAATTTGTTTATTCTGATGTGAATCATAACTGACCACAGATTTGTCTCTGTGTTTGTCTTTGCTTTTACTGGAACTTGGTCCAGATGATTTCTTCTTATTCCACTGCTTTCTTCTTCTCATTATTTTCTTGAATTGCCTGGTAAACAGTGCCAATTCATCATCTGATAATTCTTATGATGAAGAACTAGTTCCAGTGCTATCTGTATCTTCATCCCTTCTTGGTGATGATGAGATTTCTCTTCTAGCCTTCTTTGATGTATCTGCTTTGAAAGCTACAGATCTAGTCTGATTTGAACTTCTGGCAGATTCAACTTGAGCTTTTCTGGAATTTAGCTGAAGCTCATGTGACAATAGTTTCCCATACAAGTCTTGGGGTAACATGTTTCTCAGATTCCTCATTTCTCTTACCACGCAAATCTTTGTCCCATTCTTTATTTAGGGATATCAGAAATTTGTCATTAAGCTCATAATTTGAGAATTCTCTGTCATAATTCTTTAAGTCATTGACTATTTTAAAGAACTTTTCATAACACAGTTCTATAGAATCAATCTTTCCTTGCCTAAATGTCTCATACTTCTGGTTGAGTAGAGACTTTCTGTCATCTCTTACTTCTTCAGTGTTTTCCATGTAGACTATGAGAGTGTCTCATATCTCCTTGGATGTTTTACAATGCACTAAATTCTGAAAGGTTGAATTATCTATTGCACTGACAATTATATTTTGTGCTCTTTTATCCATGGTGGCAAGAAGCACCTCATCCTTTGTCATCTCAGACAGTTTCTTAGGGGTTTGAACATTTGCATCTAAGACAGACATTTTTATTGGAATATATGGTCCTTGTACAGTTACAAAGATTCTTGGATCTGAAGCCTCCATAAACAATCTCACTCTCTGCTTCCATATAGCAAAGTTATCCTTAGTACATATAGGCAATTTCATATAACTGAGTTTTCTGTGAGATTCAGAAGCCATTAGATCTGATATGTTTCAACCACCATTTGGGTCTTTTTCTGACTGTTAGGTCTTTCTTGAATAACCTCCCTCTGATGGCACTTGAAAGATAAATTTATGGGTAGTTAATCACCTAGAGGGGGAGGGGTGAATAAGTGTCTTTTTAAAATTCTTTGTCACTTAAATTAAATGTTCAGCAGATAATATACTTTCACAACAACACAGCAAAATCAATCCACAGAACACAGCACATGCAATTCACAGTACACAAAGAATTTATAGTGATTCTCCTATCTAGGGTACATCCATTTTCTCCAGTTTTCTTCACTAACAATGTGCTAGATAAGGTTATATCTCCTCCTCTTCAACTCAGATCAAAAGATCTTACAAGCTCAGTTTATGTTAAGAAACCTACACTCAGACCAACTGATCATACCTCAGAGATTCAAACAATCTCCTACCTCAGGTCTCTCAAGAACCATACCTCAGCCTTTATAACACAGACCTACACCTCAGTGATCCCACTCAAATCACCTACCTCAGGTCCCTCAAGAACTCTACCTCAACCTTTATAATTTAGACTTACAACTCAGAGATTAACTCTCGTACCCACTCAGATATCAAAGAGATCTTACAAAAATTAAGAGATAAATATAATCAAAAAACAACAAATCTGTAATCTGACTTATCTGAGAATTCAGATTCTTCAATTTCAGCAACAAAGAATTAATTCTTGATGAATAGACTGGTCTGAAAAGATACTTCTCTGGATCTGCAATCTTCTTGATGATCGGCTTGATTTCCTTGAAAGATTTGTAGAACAGATCCACTTTAATCTTCTGATCAACTTGATGAAAGGATCTGAAGATTTTCTTGAAGACCTTCGTCTTTCTTCTTCTACTTGGGGTTGTCGTCCTCCCCTGACTTGAAAGAAATTAGAATGAGAGAATTGATTTTTCTGATTGCTGCTTTCTGTGTAGACAATGCCTCTATTTATAGCTTTCACGAGTTGTTGGCTTCTGATTGATGATGTCATCATTACGCCATCATGCTTCAAATTCTTTTTTAAACTGTTTCTGTTGAGATATCCCGTTACTGTAGCTGATGTGATATTTCTGACTTGTCTTGACACTTCTATGCTGACTCTGCACATCTTCAGAAATATAAGTATCGAGATGTACAAAGTGTTTCGACACTATATTACTTAAGTGTTCTTAGAAGGTATCGAGACATCTTAGCAATCTCGACACAATTTTATTTAGAAGAATTTTCAGTTTGAACTTGAAGGTGTCGAGATAGTTGACTTATCTCGACACAACTGTTGTCTGAGTCAACATCTTTAAATCTGCACTGTGTCGAGACAGTTGAATTGTCTCGACACTACTGCCTGCCGGGTGTCGACATTTTTATACTTGCTTTAATTGTTCACTGTGTCGAGACAGTTGAATTGTCTCAACACTGCAGTCTGCCTGTGTCGACACTTGATTAAGTCGACACTTGATTAAGTCTACACTTCAGTCTTCATTGTGTCGAAACAGTTGTATTGTCTCGACACTACTGTCTTAAGCTTTAAGGTGTCGAGATATTTGACTTGTCTCGACACTGCTGACTTAGTCTTCAAGATGTCGAGATAACTGACTTGTCGTGACACAATTTTCTTGAATCTTCAAGGTGTCGAGATAACTGACTTGTCTCGACACTGCTGACTTAGTTTTCAAAGTGTCGAGTTAACTGACTTGTCTCGACACTACTGACTTAGTCTTCAATGTGTCGAGTTAACTGATTTGTCTCGACACAACTTCTGCAAAAGTGTCGACATAGTTGAAGTGTGTCGACACTTTTGTACTTAGCCATTTTTCTGCACTGCAAGTTGCTAGATGTTGACTGTGCTGACTTCACTCAACACTTTGCTGACTTCACTCGACGCTTTTGTACTTAGACAATTTTCTTCAATTTCTAGTCAGCTTCTTTGAGTCCACCTGTCAATATAACTTGGACCACCTGTCCAATCAATATGACATAGGTAACCTGCATGCATGAACTGAAATATACATCAAATACATACTTATGTATATCATTGAGTTGAAAAGACTTTTTCAAATCAAGTACATTGTTTCCAATATACCCAACAGGGGGCAATTCATTTTTGGATTATTATGCAATTAATATCTTATTCCTCTCTCTCTAAATTCCTCCCTCTCTCTTTCCTCCCATCCTGCTATCGGTTACCTAACTAGAGTTTTCCCCCTTAATGGCACCATGACGCCAAAGAACTGCAAGGAGCTGCGCCTCGCCCATCGATCCCCCTCCCCCATGCCGCCTGTCACCATAGTTCCGCCTAGCTCGAAGGAAAGGAGCTCCACCCCTCTCCGGGGCTTGCTCCCTCGCTCATCCCAACATTAGATCGCAATTGGGAGCACACAACAATCTTGTTTTCAAGGAATGGATGTTTTGGATTTTTTGTCTTTTGTAGTTCAGGCATTGAGATGTGTGACCAACTATATTTTGGCCATGCTATCACAAAAAAGATTCTAGTTGTTGTTTGGTTGTAGGGGTTAAGGAGTTTCCCGCCGGATACTGAATTACTGGTCATATGCATGCCTTAATTCAATGATTATGTGGTCGTACAATTGTGTATTGTAGGGACTAATTTAGTTTGCTATTTTACATGCATGGATGGAATTATTTCACCTTGTGTTTGAGGGTCTTGCAAATAGCTTAATAGAATTTATAAAACATACAGAGGCTGTTGTACAAGTCTTAGTTCCAAATTATTTTGGTGTTTGGGCTGTAGATGCTGCTTATTTCAAGGGAATACTTTTCTTTTTCAAGAAATTATATTATTGTTTATGTATACATATTTGTATGCATATATTCATGGGTTATTATCATCATGAAACTTACCTCATCTATTGTGATTGACATTATGAATCTTCATTGTCTATTCATAAATGGATATTCATGAGTATTAACTCTTGCACGAGGTGTTAACTCGTTCTTATCAAACTATATGGAGTAACTTCAATCCATGCTAACTTAAATTTTCCACATTTCCTTCTTAATCTTCAGCCACTTAAGCTTCCACACACACACACACACACACACAGTTACGGGTGGGAAGTGAAATGAACTCCAAGGGGAAGATCCCACTTGGCCAGCCCTAGTCTCCAATCGATTTCAGTCCAAGATACAAAATAAAATAAAACAAGGAGCCGAGAGTTATATAACCTCTCCCGGCACTAGCAAGAACGATAAAGAGAATGCGAAAAGAAAATAAAACATAACGGAATCCGATCATGCTACTGTAGTCATTTCCACCGGCCTACTCCTTCGAGAATATATGCGCCACGTCGATGATGCTCCTTACTATAGGCCGTCCTCCACTGTATCCGCAACAATACTCCCATATGGAAATTTTGCTTTGCCCTCAAGGCAATATTTTGGAAACTGGCTGTGAAAGTCGTCGCGGTCCACCCATGTCGTATCAGAGTGAAGGCGTTGTCGCTAAGCGACCAAAACCTGTTTGCGGACCCACCCCTCCACGGTGACGGGTTTGCGGTCCAAGATCGCCTCTGGAAGGTAAACGGTGAAGCCGTCAGATGCAATGCCTGGTGGGAGGTTCTCCTGGACCAAGTGGTCTCCTATCACCCTCTTGAGCTGGGACACATGGAATACTGGATTGATGCGACTGTGGGCTGTAAGGCTGAGGCGGTAAGACACCTCGCCGATGTGGGCGATCACCTCGAACGGGCCATAGAAGCGTGCGAATAGCTTGGGATGAGAGCGGGTCGTCAATTAAGTCTTGCGGTAGGGTCGAAGCTTGACGAAGACCATGTGCCCCACTTGAAACTGCATCTCCCTCCGACGCTTGTTTGCATGGTGGATCATCTTCTGCTAGGCACAGTGGAGGTTGGTCTTCAAGATCCTAAGAATCTCATCCTGGTCCAAGAGCTGAGCGCGCACTGCCCCCACAAGGCATTCACCAGGAAGGTGCTAAATCACGGTGGGTGGTGGTCGGCCATAGACGGCCTGGAAGGGTGTCATGCTAGCCGAATAATGGAAGGTGTTGTAAGAGAACTCAGCCCAACCAAGTCATCTACTCCAGTCACGAGGGCGGTCAGAGGTGAAACAGGGCAAGTAGGTCTCCAAGCTGCGGTTCATGACCTCAGACTACCCTTCCGTCTATAAGTCGTAGGCAAAACTCATCCGTATCTGCGTGCGTTGGAGTTTGAAAAACTCCTGCTAGAAGGAACTCATAAAGACCGGATTGCTATCGCTGACGATGGAACGAGGAAAGCCGTATAGTCGGACAATGCTGGAAATGAACGCCTCAGCCATCGTTGGAGCTGTAAATGGGTGGTGCAAGGGTATAAAGTGATCGTATTTGGACAATCGGTTCACTACCACAATGATGCAGTCGTTCCCCGAGGACCGAGGACCGAGGAAGGAGGGTAATGAAATCCATTGCCAAATCCTCCCATATGAGGTCGGGAATGGACAAAGGCTGCAGCAGTCCACCCAAAAAAGTGACCTCGTATTTCGAGCACTGATAGACGAGGCATGCTGCCACGAATTCCTCCACGTCTCGCATCATTCCGTTCCAACAGAGTGTTGCTGCGAGGCGACGGTAAGTACGAAACTCGTCGGAATTGCCCGCTGTCGGTGTGGTATGGAACTTTGTAAGGAGCCGCGGAATGTTGCTAGGAGCTTTGCGAGGGACTCAAAAATTTGAGAGAGGGTGGGCGGTTCGGCCATTGTTGGAGGAGAAAAAGGAGGGGCTGTCGGTTCCAGAGGGGTTGGAGGAAGGATGACCCGGTGGAGGTAGCAGCCCGGTGGAGGCCGCGAGGAGGGAACCTCCGGCGATGGAAGAGCCAAGTAGGATAGGTTGTTGAGAAGAGCTGGCGGGCGGCGGGTGATACAACAATGATCGAACGGAGCCAAAAGGTGCGGTCTGGCACGAAGAAGCTCTGTCTGAGCGGTGGGGATCGTGGCCCTCGTCAGAGGTGGTGTGGTCGGCCACGGCGGAAGCAGAAATCGCTGGATCGGAAGAGTCGGCGGCACGGAGGAGAGTTTCCTCTGATACCAATTTGTTACGTTCCCTATATTGAGAGCGCATACACGGGAAAAGTCGAGGTAAGTCCTCAAGGGAGGAGGAGAAAGCCTTCTTGGAGCCTCGGGGAGCAATGTCGACGAGGAGGGAACGCCGGCGTTGGGTGACGTCGATCGCAGACTGCGGTTTCTGTGGACAAATTGCGGGCTGCAGTTCCTGCGGAATTTGCGGTTAGGGTTGCGGACGGGAGAAGTAACGAGAAAGAGAGAGAGAGCGATAGAGAGAATTAGAGAGAGGAGAAATTTATACTTAATTCATGCTTCCCTTTTCCAAATCCAAACCCCGCATATATGGTGGGGAAAAACAAGTCCCAACAAAAGACTAAAACGCCCCCTCCTTGGGCCTAGACACGAAGGATCAAAATGTGCTTAATAAAAAAAGAACTAGAAAATGAGACCAAAAGTGGGTCCCTAACAGTATGTGGGCAGCCCTGCATTGTGAAATGCATGGTATGAGTCAATCAGTTAACATGATGTCCCCCAAGTTTATGGCCAGGCGATTTCCAAAAGCGCATTGATGCCGCCTAGTACAAAGACTTCAGAGTTGTTTGTGGTGGGGTAAGAATCCCACTTACATGAATTTATTGCGACAAAGGCCTCCAGCTAGGCCTGTAACTTGAGTCGAGCCTGCTCGAGACCTCGATGAGCCGGCTCGAAAAAAACTCGACTCGAGCTCGAGCTTTCTTTCGAGCCGAGCTCGTGCTTTGTTCTCTCTGTTCATGGGCTCGCGAGCTTTTTTTAAAAATAAATTAATTAATTTGTTTAATACATCTATAATCTATTACAGTATTATACTATTATATAACATATTTAAATTATAAAATAAATCTCATTTGGCTCTGGAAGCAAGTATCAATACACGCCTGGCGCCTATTACCTATTAACCTATACACATCATTCCATGCCTGATGCCTGACACCTATTTATAGAATAATAATATTTTAACTTAAAAACTGCTGTGTTTTGTCCTCACTCCTCATGTCATCAGGCATTGGCATTTGGCACGGGCCGCACGGCATCCCCATTTTAGGGTTTTGTTTTTTTGGCTTTCTTGCTGAGCGAGTAAAGGTCGTGCGGCTGCGGAGACGCCGGACGGCCGGAGTGAGGCGTCTCTATCGCGAGCGGCGAGTCGGCGACTGACGATACCGAAGGACGAAGTTAAGCGCCGCCCCTTTTAGCTACTTGGTTTTTGTATCAGTTTTTCTTCTTCTATGTTCTACTACTGTCAGAGTCCTATTCTTTATCTTTCACTTGGTTTTTGTTCATATTTTCATACATGGATTTGAACAATCAAAAGAGGTTATTTGCATAACCACGCGATACACCCCCCCCCCCCACTTTTGAACTTATATACAAAATTTATTTATTTCAAAAGGGACGTTATTTTCAGCTTTGTTTTTTTCCGGAGAGAAGATGGAGATTTCGATCACTGGGCTGTTCCAAAACGATCCAAATAGATTCTTTGTCTACTGTCAGATTTCGTTCACTGGGCTGTCGTTTGCAGGCCTAACCACCGCCCTTTCGTGGCTCCGTCAGCGAAGAAATCAAACTACACTTTAGTCTTTAGTCTTTACTTTGACGTTTAACATAAGCAATCCTTTTTTTATCATTGAAATTGCATATTTGCATAACCACGCGATACACCCCCCCCCCCCCCACTTTCGAACTTATATACAAAATTTATTTATTTCAGAAGGGATGTTATTTTCAGCTTTGTTTTTTTTTTGAGAATGAAGATGGAGATTTCGTTCACTTTAGTTCTACCTACTGTTAGATTCTTTGTCTTTCACTTGGTTTTTGTTCATATTAAACAACTTCCATCTGGACTAGTTTTTTTTATTCATTATAATGCTATTTTCTTCAGCTTTTTTTGTTACCGTTAGTTTCTGAAAAGCTATTTTTAAATAAATTCAAACATTATTTGTTTTATTAGATATGGACTCTGTAGGAGATTCTACTTGTCCGATTTTGCAGATTCACGATGAAATAATCGAACGAGTAACCGGTGATATGGATTCAGTTGTGAACGAAGTTGAAAACAAAGCTAGTACAGATACGATTGCAACCAGTGCTGAAATGAAAGACGGCAATCAAGATCTACTTCCAAAGGCAAAACGATTGAAGAAGTCATCTATTTGGTCTGAATTTACAGAAGATAAAGATGGCTTAGTAAGGATAACTTGTAATCACTGCAAAAAGAATTTTTCCAAATCGAAAACCACTCCAACAACTCAATTTCATAGGCATCTTCAAAATTGTGTTGCACATCTTAGAGCAAAAGCTGAGAAGGAGAGGTCTACACAAACTCAAACACAACTAAGCTTCGTGTCATCTAATGTAGATCCATCTTCTTATCCTGCCTTACATGATGGGAAAGTTGACATGGAAGTCATGAAAGAGTTGATAGCTAACTGGATAATGATGCATGAACATCCATTCTCTATTGTTGAGGAAGAGGGATTCAATTTGATGCAAAGACGAGCACTTGAGTTGTTTTTTCCAAAATTATACTCTGCACAAAAAGCCGAGATTGAAATTAAATTTGTTAAAGAAACCTTGCACAAATTATATGCAGAATATGTGAAAAATCAAATGGTTGAAGTTGAGGAGGGTGGTGCAATCGAAGGGAATAGTCAATCTACTAGAGGAGCTCAAACCCAATCTGATTGGTCAGAGTATTTTGACTATGTGAAGTCGGTCGAGTCCATTCAATCGCAAAAATCTGAACTTGACATCTATCTTGAGGAAAATTGTTATATGATTGAAAAAGATCATACTAGACGTGAAAAAATCTTTGATGTTTTAGAATGGTGGAGAGTTCATGCACTGAAGTACAAAGTTTTATCAATAATGGCCAGAGACATTTTAGCAATTCCTGTTACTTCTGTTGCTTCTGAAGCCACTTTCAGTGCTGGTAGTAGAGTCATCGATAAGTATCGTGCATCGTTGAAGACAGACACAGTTCAAGTGTTGATGTGTGGTGGAGATTGGTTGAGAAAATGTTTTGGGGTGAAAAAGAAGACTAAGGTAAAATTACGTAACAATGATTTTTTTATGTTTTAAAATTCATTTTATTTGTAAAGTCTAAACTGTATTTCATGTATTGCAGAGTGAGAAGAAAGCGGTGCAAGTGCGTACTTCTTCCAATTGACGGCGTCATGCGTCTTTGATGTTTGACGGCATGAACTTTCTTATTTTTTATGTTTTTGCTTTACTTTATGTTTCTGCTAGACATTTGACTATTTACCATTAGATTTTTGTTGGAAATTGTAATGTTGGAGTGCATGACTTTATATAATGAAAAGCTTTCTGCTGGACAGTTTGATCCCATAATTTATATTTACAAGAGGAAAGTTGCTCGACAGTTATCCCATACTTTATATATACAATGATTTTTGAAGATACAGGTAACAGGTTGCTGGACAGTCTAACCGTGATTTTTGTTGCTTTACTTTATATTTACGATTAGATTCATGAAGAATGAAGATATGGCTTCATCTTGTTCGCATGACTCTGGATACATATTGGGTTGTGAGCCTGGGCCCTGGGTCCTGTGTCTCGTGATTTGGGATGTTTTAATGTGTTTTAACTATTATTAGGTGGATCATTTCATCCATGCACGCAAAGAAAAGGATCATTTCATTTCATCCTAGTTCGACTGCCTCCAAAGAAAACGATCTAGAAAAAAGCATCAGTCATTCAGTCCATAAACTTTATTAGAAAGAAAGTTTGCATAAAAAATATGGATTTTAATATAATTCGAGTCCAGCTCATCGAGCTCGAGTCGAGCCCATCGAGCTCGAGCCGAGCCCATCGAGCTCGAGCCGAGCCCATCGAGCTCGAGCCGAGCCCATCGAGCTCGAGCCGAGCCCATCGAGCTCGAGCCGAGCCCATCGAGCTCGAGCCGAGCCCATCGAGCTCGTGCCGAGCCCATCGAGCTCGAGCCGAGCCCATCGAGCTCGAGCCGAGCCCATCGAGCTCGAGCCGAGCCCATCGAGCTCGAGCCGAGCCCATCGAGCTCGAGCCGAGCCCATCGAGCTCGTCGAGCTCGAGTCGAGCTTATCAAGCTCGTCGAGCCAACCACGAGCTATACGAGCTCGAGCTCGAGCCTCTTAAAACAAGCTCGTTGAGCTCGAGCTCGAGCTCGAGCTCAAATAAAAGGGCTCGAGCTCGAGCCAGCTTATTTTGACTAGCTCGACTCGAGCTCGACTCGTTTGCAGGCCTACCTCCAGCCGGCATGCATCGTCCATTTCCCAAGTAGAATGGGAAGCCAGTGGGTGTATCCCGCGTAATGTGCAGTTGCTTCATTAAGGTTTGAGAAATGAATCTATGAGTATCACCACTATTTTTCATTACGAGGATGGGGTAGTGAGCAGTTGGCATTAGAGTTTCGTCGTACGAGGGCTAGAGGTCCAATTAGTGGAGATGTCCCGAAGAGGTATCATGCCAAGTGTTGTCCTCCCATGAGGCTGGCGATGTCCATAACATGGTTGTGGTGGGATGGTGAATACAGAGGCGAGCATGAATATTTGATTGCACGCTATCGATGAAATAACCCAAATAGTGATCCAACAGAAGGTTGTGGGCATGCACAATGAGCTCAATGAACTCATCCAAATAAGAATCGATGGAGCTGGCTTGATGCACTCTACATAAGTGCTTCATCGCATTGATAGAGTAGGAATGGACATTAGTGTTGGATAAACACTAGGGTGAGGTAGGGCAGGTGAGCTACGACGTTGTTTGTTGGAGACAACATACCCAATATATGGCGGGTCCCTCTGTGCCCATGAGGGCAATGGAAACTTCTGCGCATTGGTTTTTTGATGGATGCCAAAGATTTTTTCTATTTGGAAAATCTATCATATGTGATTAATCCCATTAAAGTTGAGAATCTCGAGACATCAGAGAGTATAAGGTGTCTTCAACGGTCTTCAAATTTGCTAAAAAATAGTTTGATGAGGTATCCGAGAATGGAGGTAGGATCAACAACCGAGAGTAGGGAGAAGGGATTTAGTGGATTGCAAGTTGATCTGTGCTTGTCTCGATGTAGAAGCGTGCATATATGTCGAGATTTTGTAAGTGTAGTCCATTCAGAGGGAAAAATTTCTCCTTCACATTGATGGGCACTTTGGCCATGGCACAAATATGGGGAATACATTGGAGATTGTGTTTGGTTTGTGTTGCGGAAATATGAGAAGAATGAAAATGAAACAAAATAAACCATCACAGATGACACGAATTTATGTGATTCATCCCAAGATGGGCTACATCCATGGGCAACAACAGTCGGATTTTCACTATCAAGAATAGAGGCGGTGACAGAACAGATGAGTAGATTTCCAATATTCAGAAGAAGTCCCCAAACCCCCAAAAATGATACAGAATTTGCATGGAGTTTATACAACACTCCTTACCTTTATAGTTTCAGAAATTAGGGTTGACACACTCTTGATACGCTCGTCTGCCTAGGGCGTGTGGCCCAATCAACACATCTTTTCACCGACAACCGACTAGAAACCGCCATGGAACCGTCAGAATGACATATGTCCTCGGCACACGGTTGTGTGGACCAGGCGTGGGGATTGAAATCGTCATGGAACTGTCGCGTCTCCACCTTCGGGAATGGTCCCAACCGCACACGCCCGTGTGCATGAAAAATTTCGGCTAGGGCCGCGGCCCCGTACCCTGTTGGTCGTGTTCAACAGTAGTTACCGCCTTTGGATTACGATTTGAGGCATACAATTAACAGTTTGCAATTGTAGAACTACAACAAGAATACTGGAAGGGGGTATCAGTATTCTGTACTAGGAATATGAAGTCCAATCTGGACCGAATATCAACGTTTTGATATATTGGTACCAAGGCCACAACTTGAATATAGATTGCTAAATAAATGAATGGGCCCAACTTGATCAAATAGAATCCCGGTAGGGTGGGTGATCGAGTCTTTCACTATAGACGTAGAGTTAGAAGGCTAAACACCGGCACTACTATGGGGAGCTGCCAGTGATCACCATGAATTTTGGACGTGGCAAGAAGCATGAAGGGAAAGCTAAGTTGGACGACACATGAGGACATGTGGGAGGTCACGCATTGGGACGTACTTGACAGATGGGCTGGAGTTTGGTGGCAAGTGATTGAGCTGGTGGTGGGGGGCACGCCTGACCAATATTACCCATTAAGGCTTCCAGTAGCTAGATTTTAAGGAGTGGAGAGGAGAAGAGAGGAGTTATAAAAGAAATCCAAGGGGAAAATTCAAAGCCAAATGTAAGCTTTCATCCATGGTCATTCTGATAAGAGTTCATAGTGCATTTTAGCGATTTATTGCCCCACACATCCAAAGGCAAAACAGCAATTAGGGATAATGCAGTAATTAAATATAATACTAAAATTAATGATTCGATATGAGGTCTGCTCCCATAGGTGATGATATCTTCTGGTCCCATGCTCCATGTAGTCCACTTATGTAAATCTGCTTGATTCCGGTGCTCATGCCCACACATGGTGGGACCTGCACAACTCCATTACAAAGCTAAAATCAAACCTTCCTGACTGCCTATCCGTTGTTCAATTATGAGTGTTGATATTTGGGGTAAACTGTATGCTTAGTTACTATACAAAAATAACTTGCTAATATCAAATATTTGATATTTTAATGATGCGTGTTTAAGAAATCTTCTTTTTATTCATTGCAGGTTTGATGGAGATGGGTATGTGCTTCAATCATCTTTATACCAAAGAATTTGCACAAACTTTGGGTTGATAGGCTTTGTTTATCGTACGCCTAGACAATATAAATGCTTAACTCTAGCTTATTTTTGTATCATCTTTCTGTTTTCATTTATCTTTTAACTACAGGTCATGCTGGACAGTGGCAGATCTTTCTATTTTCATTTATCTTTTAACTACA
Source organism: Platanthera guangdongensis (assembly GCA_039583875.1). Taxonomy (NCBI): domain Eukaryota; kingdom Viridiplantae; phylum Streptophyta; class Magnoliopsida; order Asparagales; family Orchidaceae; genus Platanthera; species Platanthera guangdongensis. The sequence continues at coordinate 9,259,004 of CM077158.1, forward strand.
GGTCATGCTGGTTGCTGTATACATATAATTTTTAGCTTTAGGGTAGCCTCTTTTTGGAATTCATATGTCAAGTGAGTGCTACTGAAAGCTTAGTAACTTTGCTTGCAGGGAAGAACTATGTAGTCCAATCATGTCGATCTAAGAAATTTCCTCGCTAAATGTTTGACCTAATGCGACCTTTTACTTAATGACTTGATGGCATTGTTGTGAATGTTTCCATCTGATGAGACAACTTACAATATATGCTTCTTGATGTATAACCAGGCTTTAATAGATGGACCAATATGGGAAACCATAGTGATACCATGCATCATCTCACATTCTTGATGCATGCCTACATGCATGCTCATATCCAAATACCCCAGTTTAATTTGGCGAAGGCGGGTTAGCATCTTCAACATCTATCAGTAAGTGTAGCCCTCTAAGAGGGCACTTGTATTTTTGTGAGTACGGGGTCTTACATAGAAAATAAAGACCATGCCAATGAAGCTCGAGGTACTCTTGGTGGGATAATTGTTGCAGTGATGGGTGGAGGCGTTCTCGTTAGAGGAGCTAGTGGAACCGGGAGTGGGCCGATCATCGGTAGTGTAACTAGGGTGGGGGATCCGGTCGTCGGTCAATGGAATTGTTAGGTGTGACATCCCAAAAATTTTGTTACATTAATAAAGTCTTTTGATCTCCCAAGTGATGATTCGCATTACATAAGTAGGGTCATTATTGGCGTGGGGTGGCAGAGGTGGTTTGGGAGGAGTATGCCGTGAGGGTGTTTGGGAAGATGAAAATGATGAGGTGGCACAGAGTTCTTCATCAAGACAACTAGCTTCTTCATAGCTTGGGTAGGGTGGAGGGGTTGTATACTTGAAGGCGCACAGAGTTGGCACTATATACCAACAAGGAAGAAGCCTAGATAATGATCCTGGGAGAGGCATATGCGGGAACCTCGATGAAGTTCGCGATGCCGCAGAGTAGTCAGATTGTTGAATGGTGCTTAGACACTTATACACATCGCCCACTTGACGAGTGTCTTAGTGATGAAGGAGTTCCTCTTTAACAGTGGCTCGGGAGATATCAAGAAAATGTTTTGACCTTTTCAACACACACCCAACAAATTTCAAGACATTTCATGTAGATTGTCGTGATTACGGTCTTTTGGTTTGCAGGAGTGGACTTGAGATCGAGGAGTTGTTTTGCCCCGACAATCCAGCCAAAAGGGTTGTTGTCGTCAAACACCAGTATCTCAATACAATGGAATTGGGTCAGATGAATGTCCATGGAGGGATGGATGAACCCTATGTGGTCAATGGTGGTTTCGTAGGAGGGCGGCGGTGGGGTATGGGGGGGAGAGCCTATTGGCGGTGTGCGACAGTGTTTGTAAGCTTGCAGAGGAATGTGAGATTTTCCAACCGATCCAAGTGGTTGGAATCGGTGGATGCAAAGCGAATACGTATTCATCATGCGCGGATGCCCATGGAATATGTCGTGATCATGGAGCGAAAGAGTTGAGGAAGGTGATGGGGTGACAATGGTTGTTCGTGGAGGTGTGAGCGCTGGAGGAAGATTGTTTGGGACTATAGAATAGGAGGAGGTGCACGATCAATGTGAGCTGATGGCATGTACACGCTTCTGGGGAGGGCTCCTTGACACGAGAAAAAATGCTCGCCTACGAGAGTGTTCTAGTAGGAAATTCCTTCGTTATAATTTTCACTAAGATCAAATCAACCCCATGAAACTTTGTATATTTCCTAAGCAATTTAATTTCATATCTACTTATCTAAATTTATGTCAAACTTCTTATAGTTTTCTTGGTGTAATTAATGTAGGTCTCATGATTGCTAGTGAAGAAAGCATTATGACTGTGCTATTTGTTGTTCGAAGATGAAATCTTAAGTTCTATAGTAAGTAGGTAAGACAGTTAAATTTAGAAAACAATAAAACTCGCTGTGAACACACAAAATTGAAGGAGTGATGTCATTATCAAAGCCCCCAAAATTGCTCTCTTGGTGTTCAGATGATGTATATACCTATAGAGGTTCTATCAACCCTCAATTCAAGCTATGACATCAACTTTGAAATTGGAAGTTTCTATTACATTAATCAAGCCAAGTCAAAAATGATAAATTATAGTTAATTTTTGAGTTGATTTAAGTTATGTTATTTTATAAAATACTTATAATTACAAATCAAATTATTATCTGTTATCATATTTGTGTATACAATTGTATTTGACGATATAATATGCACATACATATATTTGTGCGCGTGTACTGTTTTTGTGCTATAGAATTATGAATAGATGTAATTTTATGCGTTAAATCACACATATGTGTGCATTTATCATATATGAGTTGATTTTAAGTTGAATCAAACTAAGTTTAAGTAAGTCATCTTTGAGTGGCAAATTGTTGTGGCGAGTAAAAGTCGAATGAATATAGACCTTGTTTTAAGTTCCACACAAAACTATAAGTCAGAAATAACTATAGCGGATGAAATTTCTTACATGATCTCAGTGAAGTGGGAAACGTTTATGCCATTTTTAGAACCCCTATAAGAAATATGAGTAGTTTTATGTTTAAACTAGTATCTATGCATATGGCCCCTTCTACTTTCTTTCTCTCTACTAAAAATATAAAATACGTTGATGCAGGACAAACGTCACACATGTCTGCCATCTCGGAGTCCCACCAGGGTGCCCACCTTGGAGTCCACCAAGGCGGCTTTATCAAGGCTACAACCCGTACACCCCAACCCGTCTCCGGTCCCACCACAGGGCACAACCGGTTGTTGAGGCCGGGGATCGAACACCCGACCTCCTTGATAAAGAGTCTTCAGGCAGACTCTCATCACCAACTGATCTCGTTACACAAATAAATATTACATTTGGGCGGTGGCTGAATTTTGGAGTCTCGGGGAGGGGCTGATTGGGGGATTAATTTGGATTGATCTGATTGGGGTTCCTTATGGTCTGGCTGGTTGTGTTAAGTCTGGCTATATGAATTAAATATTTGGGCAAGATAGGTTTAGTCGGTTCTATATTATATTATTTTGATGGGAGATGAGCGTTCAGTTGGTGATGAGAGTCTGCCTGAAGATTCTTTATCAAGGAGGTTGGGTGTTCGATCCACGGTCTCAACAACCTGTTGTACCCTGTGGTGGGACCGAAGACGGGTTGGAGTGTACGGGATGCAGCCTTGATAAAGACGCCTTGGGCTCCAAGGTGGGCTCCCTGGTAGGACTTGAGGGTGGCAGATAGGTGCGACGTCTGTCCCGCATCATACGAAGCCCAAAGAATTATACCCGAGGAAATGACAAATCGAGTGAGCTAACTATCCCTAAATTTATTCAAATTGTATCAGCACAGTGGTTAATGGACTAAAATTACTGCCATGCTATACACAGTAATTTTTGTATGGAGAAACAGAAATGTTTTTCAGTCAACTGACTGAGTAGTGTATCTTAGACATCTTTTAATAAGTTGAAAAGAATTTGTTCCTATTACTCTGCATGCAGTTTAAGAATCATCGTACTTCGTGAAGAACTTGAAATGGATACATATCATGTTAAGGACCAATTATTATGTTTTCAAATTTAAGATTAATGTATTTTGTTGGCAGAAATTGGGCATTGATTACCCAAAGTTATTTTGTTGGTTTTGGAAAACTATTGTATCTGTGGGATTTAATCTCTTTTGTGTCTAAGTGCATATTACTTTTTTTTTTTAAATCCTGCAGTATGATTCATGCTTTACGTATCAAAGATGGAAAAGCAACTTATGTTTCTAGGTATGTGAAGACATCCAGGCTTAAGCAAGAAGAATATTTTGGAGGAGCAAAATTTATGAAGGTAAATTGGGAGATCTTGAAGATGGATCTTCTTTTTGCTCTTCTCGTTGTTGTTCCAATGAATTCCGAGGAGCATTTCATATTATCACAGACTCTAATTTTTGGTTCTTCTTTCCAAATCTTAACCATTAACATTTAAGATGTTGCCCCCTGCCAAATCATTCTACTATACATATTCTATTTTTGTCATTCATTATCAAGATTACTGTCACAATTTTATTTCTGACTTAGCTTCACTAGTAAATAGCACGATCAACTACTTAGAACCACTTGCAAAACTTGCTTACTGAGCTGCTCAAGTAAAAAGGAGGAACACTTCCGAAATTCCCACTTCCTTTTAAAGTACCATTCTCGAAAAAGCATCCATTCATTTATTGGTATAACTGTTATATTTTGATGCTATGTTTTTTTTGTTTTTTTCCACTTGCAAAACTTGTTTTTTTTGTTTGGTTGGTAAATCTATGTTTATTTTTACACACAGAATTCAACACAAGTTGCTTTAAACAAACACACAACTGCTCAATTTCATTGTTATACAATTTCGTGGTTGAATTAATAAGCTACTCTAAGTCCTAGTTTGTAGTATTATGTTACGGGCCTCCTTCAAGGGCTTCGTCGGAGGTAGGTATCGAGGAGGAGATACAAGGGGGCTAATCCTAGAATGAGGGAGGAGTTGAGAAGAGGAACTAGAGAGAGAGAAGCTTGAGAGAGAAGCTTGAGAGAGAAGGGAAACTTTGGTTTAATTCTTGCTTATATAGAACCCTTAATTACATAATTGTAAATACAACAATAGACGTGTATTAAGATACCACGATGCTAAAACTAAGACTCGACTTGATAATAATGACTCGTCTCAATACATAAAAACTTGGCTCGATAATATAAACAAACCTAATAATATGACTGCTTGATAACTGGCGTTGCGAGCCTCTATTAGGCCCATATCAATATCTGACGTTGCGAGCCTCTATTAGGCCCATATCAATAACTGACGTAGTGGGCCTCTATTAGACCCCTATAAACTCCATCCGTTCTTGAAATTGAGCTTTCCCCCAAGCTTGAACCCCAGTAGGATGGTCGACTCCTATGACTCCTTGATTTCGTGTCAAAACAACGCCTGGTAACGCGTCGCGACAGCGATGAGTAGTGGTGGCATAGCCGGAACGACGAGCGACGGAAGGAATGTTGTCAGTTGGTCCGACAGAGCGGCAAAAAGCCGAAGTGGCAGGGCGGCCGTGGGGACAACGATCAGTGGGAGGAACTGGCCCAGCGTGGCTGGGAGGGCGGCACGAGGCAGCAATGGCCGAAGGGACCGACAGAGCAGGGACCGGTGGAGCCAGGGCCGACAGAAGAGGTTGTGAGCTGGTCGGCGACTGATGAGTCCGATTTATATCGGGTTTTTCGGACTCATTTGAGCTAGTTTTCACGCACTTGCATTTCACTTTTAGTATGTTATCGTTGATATTTCATTTATATAGTTTTTCACGCTAAGTGCACTGTTTTGGCTCATTGGTGTGCAATTGCGCATTCTATTTTTGGGGATAAGCAATGGTGCTCCCCATAGCCCTTTCCGGCTATTTTCATTGCATTTCTGTGACGCTGGAGTGTTCTCTTTGGATTTATTTGTTTGTATGCAGGTGGTGCGTTTTCCCCAAGGCTGGAATGCAGGTTTGAGGAAAACGCACGGTCGTGCGTTTTCTTAGCACATGGTTCTTTGTGATCGTGCGTTTTGTTTGTGCAGGAGAAACGTCGAGCTGAGCTCGAGGAACTGAGCTCGACGATCTTAACGCACGATTGACGCACGGTTTCTTCGGAACCGTGCGCGAAGGAAACGCACGGTTTTCCTGTAGCTTCTTGTTTGTAGCTTACTGTGGTTAATCGTGCGATTTGTTCACGCACGGGCGGAAGCGCCCGTGCGCAAGTAAAACACGCGGTTCCTCTATATTTTCTTGATTTCCTGCGCTCTGTCGCCACCCGTGCGATTTACTTCACGCACTGGCGGAAGCGCCCGTGCGTGAAGTAAAACGCACGGGTCAACGCTTCTTCATCCGCAAGCTTGGCCAGGAAGTTAATTACGCACGGTTAGCGCACGGGCGTGCGCCAAACCGTGTGTGCCTATTTTTCTGACCTGCTTCTATTTAAAGCGCAAATTTTCTTCCATTAAGCAAAACAGACTTTTCTCCCCCGCCGTTTTCCGCCTCCAAGGAAGGGTACCGCCATTTTCCTTCATCTTCCACCTTAGGGAGGTGCTCCGGGCAAGCTTTCAACGTTATATTCAAGCCCGAGCTTTCTCTCGGCCTCCTCCTTCATCCTTGAGCTTCAAGGAGAGTTTGATCTAACTTTCTCCATCAAGTTAGGAGAAGTTTGTGCCATCCTCCATCGGATCGTGACACGAAGAAGACGGGTCCATTGGGAGTGAGTGACAGCCTCCTTTACCCCGGACGCAGTTGAGGACCGAGCTAGGACGCAGATTGACAACCCGGTGAATCCTTCCGTGAATCCTCCGCAAGACGTCGGATTCGGTCGATTTCGCACACTTTTCTTCTCTTGTTGTTGATAGTGTAGCTTAATCTCTTGTATATGATGAAGTATGCTTATTTTGTAAAACGTTTGTATAAAAACATGTCTATGTGATTTTATATTTTCGTTATTTGCTTGAGGTGCGCCTTTATTTTCCATCCTCCACCACGTCCGGTTGTGCCGCACTAGCAATTGCTAGTGGCGTGCGTAGCGAAGAGCTGCTCTCGACCCTCATTCCACTGTCTAACCACCTCATCCGCAAGCCTACTCGTCCATCCGCCTAGCGATTCGGTGCATAGCGGCCCGTGTAGTCTTCAATCCCGCCTGGCGAAGCATCGCACAGCGGCGTTGCGTAGGATTAGTTCTTAGTGTTTTATTTTTTGTTTCCGCAACCATCAAAACCCCCCTTAGTTAACTCCGACCTAATGACTTCAATCTCAAGTCCTCCTCGAAATTAACTTCACCTTACTGTGTTCCTTGAAGAGATCGATACTTGGGGAAATTCACCCATTTTATGTTACTTGTGCGACCGGTACACTGGTCGTCCAACGCATCAGCGACGACAGAGCTGAAGCCGACAGAGCAGGTGGCTGCAGAGCAGGTGGCTGGAAGAACAAGTGCTGGCAGAACAGGCCGCAGAGGTGGTGGTGTGACGACCATCTTGGAAAGAGGTGGTACATTAGTGCCCGGCCGAGGCGGTGACTGCACGAGGCGAGTCGGTGGTGGGGCAGACGAGGGCGGCGTGTGTTGGCAGCCGAACAAGGCCGGTCACATCAGAAGTGGTGACCGGAAAATCGGTGGTGATGTCGACAACAAAATCGGTAGAAGGGGCGGATTGACTACCGCGGGGATCAGTGGTGATAATGTTGGCGTGGAGATGGGGATGTGGAAGCCATTGTAGGTGAAGGCGGACTTTGGAGGCAGTCAGGAGAATCCGACAGTGGTATGGGTGGCGATGGCGGATACGTCGGCCATTTCGGCATAATCGTCGTCTGCGCCCCATTTCGGATGTCGACGATGAGGTGCGCTGAGGCGACCTGGAGGGACTCCATCAACAAAAGGAAGAAAACGGTCTCGTCGACACTTACCTTTCTGTCCATCTTAAATAATTGATTTAATATATTTTTTATAAACAATTTAATAATTGGTTGCTGCATGGACGGGCTCGAAACTGAAGTAGGGGGCAAAGAATTTGAGAGTAGTTGACATGAGGGGCTCAAGGAGAAGTAACAATGGGAAAAGAATTTGAGGACAATGGCCAATGAGGATTGGGCTCGATGCCCTGTCCGCTGGAAGGCATGGATGGCAGGCGCCAAGTGGTTCAATGGAATTCCCCACCTATGATGGAAAAATTGATCCCCTGGGCTGGCTCACCAAGTGCGACCAATTCTTTGGCTACCAACAAACCTTGGCAGCTGAACGACTGCCTTTGTCTTCCTTCCACCTTCTCGACTCGACTTTGCTTTCGGTCACTCGTCTCCTCACTGACCAGTCGAGTCTGACGTGGGACGACTTCAATCGATTTTGTAACACGCTTTTTGGTCCTATCGTCTGCAACAACCTCCTCAGTGCCTTCGCGACACTATGCCAGACAGGCTCGGTGGATGATTACTTGGAATAGTTTCAGCTTATTCTGGCGCACACCATGATTTCCCCAGAGATGCAGATCGCCATCTTCACTACCAGACTTCGCCACCGCCTCTGTTTGGATGTCGAATTTGAGGCCTCTCCAGACTTAGTAACTTCTATGTTTATCGTATCATATCAAGTCTTATCATGAATGTGTTGTTATTGTTAAGGGTCAGGGTATTTACGATAATACCCTTGTATGTTCTATTTAAGAGACCTTGGGGGTCTTGGAATGCGATGAATTGAAGTTAAGTCTATTTCCTATGCCCTTGTGAGATTTGTGGTAGCTCTCTCCTCCAACAAGCAAGCCCCGCTTTGGATGCCGCGGTTTCGGCTCCGTAGTATCTCCGTCATCATCCTTGTCTCCGGTCACCTCTCCGGCGAGCCCATAGCATGGTCATATACATGTCAACTCAAAAAGCTTAAGCCCATGGGTTAGGGTCAACCACATAATATTTATACAATAACATTTACTTTGCCTATCTAATGTGTGACTAAACCATGATCTCACCTGCCTCAACAAAGACAAAAAATGACATTTACAATTAAATCAAAAGAATTTGCATAAGTTGCTTAAAACAAACATCCAACTAGTCTCATTCCCAAATTGCTGTTCTAGCACTTAGCTAAGCTAGTCATGGATCCCGTTGTCTGTAGTAGATGACAGGCCCTGTTTATGACGACTTCTGACTAGATTTTATGATCTTTATGCAAACAATATGTTTTCTGTAAATAACTTTTATTTATCAATAAGATTTGTGTATCGTTTTAATTATTCTGACTTTTGATAGCCGAACCATGACTTTTTTTGTTAACATCAAACTGCTGAATACAAGTAAACTTATGATGATGCTTTTGTGCCTCTAGATTGGAGACATCAAGGGATTATTTGGCCTATTTATGGTTCAAATGCAGCTTCTTAGGGCAAAGCTCAAAGTATTGGATCTTTCATATGGAATAGGAACAGGTAGATTAGTAAGTAATATATACTTCAGTAAGGCTGTTAATAAACACAATCAAAATTTAAAATTGATTGAAACTTTCTAGGAATTGATTAGACTCAATTCCAAGATAATTTCAAGACCAACTCATTTGTGAGACTCTCAAATATAGCTAACATCAAGTTAAAAAGGTTATATACCAAAAACAAATTAATGTATATAGTATACTATGTGAACAGTATAGTATTAATTATATGTGTTATTAAAGATGCCAGTTTTTACTTAACCTATAGCTACTTCGAGTGGACTTGAAATCAAACCGCTTGGAGTCCTTAATTTTGAATTTTGATGGGTAGTTAATATGATCTAATTGTAAGTTGCCGGAATTTTATCAGTTTTCTTGACGAGTATGTCTATTTTTGTTGTTGTAATGGACTCCTGTAATGTTTTTGTGATTCACTAAGATGTTTTATATAATTTCAGGCAATACTGCTCTCATTTACCATCACGGTAAACTACTGGCTTTGAGTGAAGCAGATAAACCTTGTAAGCGTTCTTGTTATGCTTGGCACTTCAAGTTGCATTTGGTGCTACATTTGTGTTACTGACTTTAATCTTCAGATGTTAAACACCGTCAAAAACTTTTGTTTAATGGCAGCAGCTTTTCAGGAAAAGCTCTTTAGATTTTTTAAATTTTGTTCAGAACGTCAACTCATGGAATCAGCAATTGTTCTCTGCATTATGCAGATGTTATCAAAGTTCTAGAAGATGGGGACCTGCAAACTCTTGGACTGCTGGATTATGACCAGAGGCTGGGGCACTCATTCACCGCTCATCCAAAGGTTGATCCATTCACCGGTAAGAATGAAATTATAGTCCATATTATTCTTACTAGCCAAGTTGAAAGTTGACTTCTTGGTCTGTTGACTTTTGGATGCAGATGAGATGTTTACATTTGGTTATTCACATACAGCGCCATATATTAGTTACCGGGTCATTACAAAGGATGGTTGTATGTTAAATCCAGTTCCGATAACAATTCCAGAGCCTATTATGATGCATGACTTTGCTATCACTGAAAATTATGCCATTTTTATGGACCTTCCTTTGTATTTCCGGCCAAAGGTGATGCGTTTCATATGGTTGTTTAAGTAGTCAGCTTATTTTTCATGTAATTGCTAGTCACATTCTTTATACTTATGGAGTCCTGAACATTTTGACAATGCCTTTTTTTCAGGAAATGGTGAAGGGAAACTTGATATTTATGTTTGATCCGACAAAGAAAGCTCGTTTTGGCGTGCTTCCGCGATATGCAAAAAATGAACTACTGATTAGATGGTTTGAGCTTCCTAATTGCTTCATATTCCATAATGGTAATTCTATACTAATTATGAAAAAAATGATAACTTGTTTATGAAGCAACTATCAATATGTTTTTATAGGACCGTATGATGATTTAGGCTCCGTTTGGGAGGACTTATTTTCACCGGTCAAGCGGTTACGACCGAATGAATCGGACCACAATTAAGGTTCTATTCATGCGGTCGTAACCGCTTGACCGGTGAAAATAAGTCCTCCCAAACGGAGCCTTAGTTTGTAGAGATATCATATTTATAATAGATGTACTATCTCTGTGACAAAAGAAATAATGGGATGAAATAATATATAATCCATTAGATAGTTATCCCACAATTAATTATGCCATTTTCACAATTGTAACACTCCCTCGAGTTGAAGCATTGATGAAGATTTTTTTAGTTTTAAAAATTTATCCAAACTAATATCCCGATATAGGCATGTATATCTATCGAAATATAGTATAAGAATATGTCGTATTAGACTCGGGGTACACTGAGTACTTCTACTTCAAAGAACTCACTATTATCCCATCGATTAGATTTCGAGTTGGGTTTGTAGAACAAGAGAAAGTGTGATTAAAAAGAAGGTTAAGACTATAATAAGAGAAACTAGCACTCGACCTTGAATCACCTCAGAAAGAAACAATCAAAATAAAATAGATTTCTAATTCACTTTAACAAAGATGCTTGGACCGTGGAGGTCCCTGAAATATGAGCACACCTTTTTCAAGGTTATGCCCTATTGAATTTAGGTAGATCAATCGAACTGTCGTTCTAATCGAAACTCCTAAACGTCGCCTTAAGTGGTGAACCACGCTATTGGATTTGAGTCCAATCTGGGAGATTTACGTTATACTTTTTCAAGGGTTGCATTCAACTTCCTTTACCCGTGTGAGTGATCGATCTGATTGCACGATCCTTTCAGATACTAGAATATGAAAACAAAAATGAAAATCATATATCAATTGATATGGTCTCATTCACATAAATCAAGGGTAAATCCTAAGCATCCGTTGAAAACAAAAAAGAAAATAGATTAAAAAGAAGAGATCATTTTGTTACTCGGGTCATCTCGATCGAGTGCTATAGAGATTTAGCTACTCATTACGACGGAGGAAACAAGAGAAATGTTAAGTACTTGCATGGTTAAGAAAAGTAGAGAAAAAGAAGTGCGGGTTTATTTTTATTCAAAAGAAAAAGTACACAAGAAATGAAAGTGTAAGATTAAAGACGCAAGCAAGAAATGCAAGAACATAAAAATACTACAAAAGCTCTCAAAATCTCTCTAAAAATCTCTCCAAAGTCTGTCTCTGTCGTTATCCACCATGACTCCAGCCACCCTTTTATAAGCAAAGAGGGGATGAACATGAGAGGCACACAAAGGGTTGGAAGGCCAAGAGGGGAGAGTTTGAGGCTCACGGTTTTTGAAAAGGGGGAGTGAACAACCATATTAAAATGATGAACAACCATATTAAAGAGGTGGCTGGTAACATTTTAATGGGAATAGGAGATGAACAACCATATTAAAATGAAGGTGGCGGGATTAATAAAATGAAGGTGGCAGCTATATATATTTTTTGGAAGAGGAAATGGAAAAATAGAAGTACATATTATTCTTCCATAAAGGGGCTATTTATATCATTACAACAAGACATTTAAACTCGACTCACGATGTGGGACTAAACTCCTAAAGACTTTATAGACTAATATAATAATAAACTCATAATTCCAACACTCCCCCTCAAGCTGAAGGGGGGACCCTTCAGCTTGGACACATCAACTAACGACAAAGGAGGTAGACAATGCTGGACAAAATATCAGACGAGCCACAAGGGAAAATTTCAAACCGGGGAATCAAGTCGGGGACATAGCCACGTACGACGCTAACCCACACACGATGCAGGACCCACACACGATGTGGACTCGTTGGAAACTGGTCAACCAACATCACCCACACAGACAACATGCGAAAGAGAACGAAAGATGTGGAGTAAATCATCAAACGAGTGTCGGGATAATCCGTCGGGGATAATCCGCACAAAAGCGGTCTCTCACGACACTGTCTCGCACGACTCGGTCCCCGCGACACACCCAATGAGACTAGAACATCGGTATCAATCGCGCCCCAACACATGACCAATCGAAAGACAAACATGGGAAGACACAAACATCACATGACTTACGCCTAGAGGTCGGGAAAGATCATCCGAGTCTCCTTCGTCCTAAACACTCCCCCTCACGTGGATACGACTTGCATATAGGCATAAAACATAAAAAGCAAATACAAATAACAGACACTTGCAACCCACATAAAGATCAACCAAGAAAACAACACAAAAACAGCAACTACGACGCGAGATCAGCACCCTCGAAGGGCAGCTGCAGGAATCCATTAGAATCTTCAGAAGTATGAGGGAGAGGCATCAGGAGCAATTGCAGGAGGCGGCTGGATCATAATATCGTCCACGAGTTCGCCTGAGGATAGCATCGTCGTCGACAAGGAGCAGACGAAATAGAGTTACGATGGACAACAACAGCAGAGACAAGCAGACAAAGCACCAAGCAGGTTCGGCGCGGGCAAAGCCCCAATCGCCAGATGGCACGGTCGATGCCAGATTTCATAATATCTCCACCAGTGTATGGAGCGGCTGTGGAATTCATCGTCGTCGACTTCACCCTTTGGCTGTTCAGGACGGCCAAAAACATATAGGCCACAATTGAGATTATGTGAAGGAAACCTCAAGCCCATCTCACTCTCACATAAAAAAATCCAGAAAAATGAGCAACTAGGTGTCGGTGTCAGGAGGCTTCTTCTTGCTGGATCTTACCAGGGATGTGAACAGTTCACCGGATCTTAGGTGATGCAGAGATAGATCTCACGTCACACCAAGATGCCGAGAGTGAGGAAACGGAAGCAATGACTCCCTTAGAGAGTAAAGAGATAGGATGTATCGTTGGATCCGTTATCGGAGATGGAAACCTCGTCGGAGATCACTCCAGAAAGCCGTGTCTGGATTTGGCGGAGGTGAAGCAGGCGGAATCTGACGTCGATGTCTCCGACAGGAGGTGTAGCACCGTGGAGATCAAGAGCCGCTCATGTTGAAGGAATCAAAGATTGACTTTGTCGACAGGAGCGACAACAAAAAAACTATGCAGGAGTCCTAGCAGCGACGCAGGATGGGGACAGGAAGAGACGGAAGCAAACCGGACGGGACTCAAGTAAGAGGCGGATCGGCCCACAGGAATTGATTTGTTTAGGGTTTCAGATCTAGTGGCTTTGATACCTTGTTGGAAGAGGAAATCGAAAAATAGAAGTACTTATTATTCTTTCATAAAGGGGCTATTTATAACATTACAACAAGACACTTAAACTGGACTCACAATGTGGGACTAAACTTCTAAAGACTTGAATAGACTAATATAATAATAAGCTCATAATTCCAATAATATAAATGATGGTTTTAATGTGCATGAGAATAGGAGGGGATGAGGCAACATGGGATTGGAGGCGTGAACCATATGGAAGAGGATAGGGTACGGCTTCATGCATGGTGTTTGATTTGGTGTGGTGAAACAGCAATGAACAAATGAATGATTTAATGAGGTGGCATCATTGTGCATGAATGGCGTGAGCTTATGTGGAATTCCCGTGAGCTTATGTGGAATTCCCGTGAGCTTATGTGGAATTCCCGTGAGCTTATGTGGAATTCCCGTGAGCTTATGTGGAATTCCCGTGAGCTTATGTGGAATTCGGCCGGCATGGAAGATGGCGCGGCAGCTTGAGTCCGGCTTGGGTTTGCATGGAATTTAAGAGTCCGAAACTGAAATTATTTGGACGGGTGCACCAATATGCATGGCGGGTAGCAACTTGAGCGGAGGAAGTGGCGTGCATGAGAAATATCGTCAGGACCGCATGGACTCTACGTGGCATGGTGTTGAACCGGGCATGTTCCACAATATCAACACTCGATCGGCGAAATGATTCGATGGACAAAATTTTGGCAGCGAGCTTTTCCTTTAATACGTGCCGAAATTCCCCCAGGCCTGCAAAAAAATAAAATAACATTATAGAAAATTATATAAAAATAAGTAACAAGCAAATTAATTTATTATTTAGAGAAAAAATATATAATATATATTAAAATTTATATTTTTTACTTTAATAATCCAAGTCAAATATGCGTCATCAAGCATATATGCTAGTTAGTTCGAAGTTGCTGTATAATTTAGCGTAATATTGATGCCCTAAAGCTTTGCTATAGATCTCTGCAATCTGAATTGGGCTAGAGACTTAAGGAGTGGTAATCTTCCTAAAGAGAACATCCTCCTTAATAAAGTGCCACTCAATATGTTTGGTCCTTTCTGATAAAGATTAGAGTGGAAGAATGAAAAGAGATCTATTTATTCATTCCCAAAGGGGTATTTAAATAGATCAATACAATGGTTTATAATAAGATACTTAACACTTCCCCTCAAACTCAACACTTCCCCTCAAACTCATGATGTGAACAATCACAATTTGAACGAAAAATGATCAGAAAGAAAACAAAAAAAAGAGAAAATGCTAACACTCCTTGCGAAGCGCATTAAAATCATCCAATGAGAGTTTTCCGCTTAGAAAAACTATCCGTGTACGGTATGAGATGCGGTGAAGAAACCAATTATCTGCAATAGTGATGAAACATGGGGTAGCGTAGAGTTCCAATAAAGATACTTCTGGGAACATAATGACAATCAATCTTTAATTGTTTAGTCTGTTCTTGAATGACTGGGTAGATTCTGTAAAAAGAGATCTCAAAGCTTGTATATACTTCCTTGAATGAATAGTTACAAGTATAAATACACTTATATAGGAGAAGAATGAAGAGAGAAATCCTAATACAAGATGTGGGACTAATAAAAGGAGAGAGAAAGGAGGAGAAAACATGGGCCCTTAATTGGGCTTTTCTAACACTCCCCGCAAGCTGGGGCGTACAAGTCGTAGGCACCAAGCTTGGATAAAAACTGATAGTATAGCGGTCTTGAGAGAACTTTCGTCAGGATGTCCACAACTTGGTCTGTAGCAGGAACATGCTCCAAATCTATCGTCTTTGACTGAACCTTTTCCCGGATAAAGTGACAGTCAACTTCGATATGTTTTGTGCGTTCGTGGAAAACCGGATTCTTGGCAATATGAATTGCTGCCTGACTATCACAAAATAAGGTCGTCGGAGATGAGAGACGAACACCCAAGTCTCCCAGAAGGCCCTCAAGCCAGGTTAGCTCGAAAACAACCGCAGCCATAGCCCGGTACTCGGCTTCAGCAGAATAACGCGCAACCACAGTCTGTTTCTTGCTACGCCAAGTTATGAGATGTCCACCAAAGTAAGTACAGAACCCAGTTGTGGAGCGCCTATCATCAATAGATCCTGCATAGTCAGCGTCAGAATATACGACAAGAGATAGAGATGTGGATGGCTTGTACACAAGTCCTTGTCCGGGGGCGCTCTTGAGATATCGAATGATGCGCTCGACAGCTTGAAGATGAGATGTCCGAGGAGCGTGCATGAACCGACTCACAACTCCCACATTAAACGAGATGTCCGGTCGAGTTACTGTAAGGTAGATCAGATTCCCAACCAGGCGTCTGTAATATTCCGGATTTGTAAGCAGCTTGTCAGAGTCAGAGCTATGAGCCAAGAGCTTGTGATTGGCGTCCATAGAAGTCTCCACAGGTTTGCACCCAGAATAACCGGCATCATGAAGGAGGTGCATACAGTACTTCCTTCGAGATAACACAAGACCATCAGAGCGTCGTGCAACCTCGAGCCCAAGAAAATACCGAAGATTGCCCAGATCTTTGGTCTGAAAGGAGGAATTTAAATGTTCCTTGATCTGTTGTATTCCTGTCGTGTCGTTGTCAGTAATCAGGATATCGTCAACGTAGACCAGAAGAATCACAGTCCCGGTTGACTGCTGTCGGGTGAAGAGAGAAAAATCAGCTGAGCTCCGAATGAAGTCACTAGCACAGACAACCTTACTGAATTTTTCAAACCACGCGCGCGGGGATTGTTTGAGACCATAAATGGATTTCCGAAGGTGACATACCAGAGACTCCCCCGTGGTCTCAAACCTGAGAGGTTGCTGCATATAAACTGTCTCCTGTAGATCGCCGTTGAGGAAGACATTCTTAATATCCAGCTGATAAAGGAGCCAGTGACGATGAACAACTAAGGAGAGAAGAACGCAGACTGTGTTCAATTTTGCCACGGGAGAGAAGGTTTCCTCGTAATCAAGGCCATGTTGCTGAGTAAAGCCCCGTGCCACAACGCGGGCCTTCAGACGTTCAACAATGTCATCTGCCGCATGTTTAATAA
This sequence comes from Platanthera guangdongensis, assembly GCA_039583875.1. Classification (NCBI taxonomy): domain Eukaryota; kingdom Viridiplantae; phylum Streptophyta; class Magnoliopsida; order Asparagales; family Orchidaceae; genus Platanthera; species Platanthera guangdongensis. The sequence continues at coordinate 9,275,647 of CM077158.1, forward strand.
CAAAGACCCATTTGCATCTAACGGAGGCGTGGCCTGCAGGAAGAGAAACCAAATCCCAGGTCTGGTTAGCCCAGAGAGCCCACATTTCATCGTTCATGGCTGCCCGCCACCCTGGGTGTTGAAGCGCCTCCTGCCCGTGTTAGGAATAGAAAAAGAGGAAAAAGAGGTGGCAAATGCGTAGAGAGGCGTCGTCAGCCAATGGAGAGAGACGTAGTTGACCAAGGGATGAGTTGTAGAGACGGATAAGGGGTGGAGGAACCCGAGGAGGGGCGTTGTGAGAGGAGGAAGAAGACGTCAGAGAAGATGGCGTGACCGGTACGGCAGGCCGAGGAAGAGAAGGAACAAAAGACGAGGTGGGGCAAGGTAAGTGGAAGGACTGGTTTTCGCAGAAGGTGACATCCGCAGAAACGACCAGCTTGCCGTCAGAAGGAGAGTAGCAGACATACCCCTTTTGAGTCCGGGAGTAGCCAACAAACATATACTTGGCGGCCCAAGGAGCAAGTTTTTCGGAAGGAGGGCCAAGAAGATGGACATAGCAAACACACCCGAAGTTCCGCGGTGTGAGAAAAGTGAGGTTGGTGTAGGGATAGAGGAGTTGGATTGGTGAGGCAAAATTAAGCACAAACGAGGGAAGGCGGTTGATGAGATGACAGGCTGTGGAGACAGCAAAATTCCAATATTCAATTGGAACGTGCATTTGAAACATAATGGAGCGCGCAATATCGAGAAGATGTCGATTTTTCCATTCCGCCACCCCGTTTTGCTGAGGGGTATACACACATGAAGTTTGATGGATGACACCAAACTCGGTGCAGAGATTGGAGAAGGTGCGACCCGTATACTCGCGAACATTATCAGTGCGAATGACTTTGAGGGGGGTGACGAACTGCGTACGCATCTCAATTAAAAAGGCGCGAAACATGGAGATAAGTTCAGTTCTATCATGTAGTAAATAGTGTCACGTGGTACGAGAGTAATCGTCAATAAACGTGACAAAATAACGAAAGCCAAAAATACTGGGGACTCTATAAGGACCCCATACATCAGCATGAACTAAAGATAAAGGAGTACTACTCCTGGTATAGACAGGAGGGGAAGGAAGAACGATGTTGTTTGCCGTAGATACAAGATTCACAAGAGAACTCCCGCAGAGAAACATCAGGAAGAGCCTCTTGAGAATCGGAAGGGGAGCATGCCCAAGGCGGCGATGTCAATCAACAGTGGAGACAGCGGAGAGAAGAGTGGGTGGGATATCCAAGATGTACAACCCATTCAACAGCTGCCCCTTACCAATGGTACTCCGGGTGCGGCGATCCTGCATAAGAAAAGAAAAAGGTGAAAATGTAATGCAATAATCAAGGTCGTGTGTGAGACGACTAACAGACAATAAATTCAAAGGAGACCCCAAAACGTGAAAAACCGAGAAAAGAGAAAGGTTCAGCATAAGCTGAAGAGCAGCGGTGCCAGAGACTGGTAGGGTGTCACCGTTGGCCACAGTGATGCAAAGAGGATGAGGCATCCGTAGGTACTCTGTGGGCTTCTGGGAGGTAATATGGTGGGTAGCGCCGGAATCAACGATCCAGCAAGGACTACGAGAAAGACAGGTTATACCTTCCGCAGAAAAGGACGCAACGGAGCCGGAGGAGCGACTGAGGGCACCCTGAAGCTGTTGGAGTTGGGTGCGGAGCTCATCAATGTCTTGGTGGGTAGTGGGGGCCGGATCAGGGGCAGAAGACTCAGTGGGAGCCGGAGCAGCAGAGGTAGTAACAGTAAGGTGAGGAGGTAAACCATGCTTACGGTAACAGGTAGCCTCAAGATGATTATCCTGGCCACAGTAGGTGCATTTCATAGAAGAGCGACCACCACGTCCTCGTCCCCGAGACGGAGGTCCCCCCCCCCCACCCACCCACCGAGTGGAAGATCCACGAGTAGGAGGAGTCGAAAGGAGAGGCTGCTGAAGAAGAGTCGGGGCAAAACCAGGAGGAGCCTCGGAGGGAGGCATGACTTTTAGCAGCATGGAGCAGACATCAGACATTGAAGGAGTTGTGGCGGATGATAGAATTTGGGTCCGAACACTATGCAGGTGGGGAGGAACTCGGGACATCATCATGGCGATGACGACAACTTCTTTCTGGTTTCGTTGAGTGGATAGATCGGTAGTAGGAGGCTGATGTTAAATCCAAGCCTCTGCCAAACTCTTGGCTTTAGCCACGAAGGAGAGCATATCGCCAGGAGCACTCGGGGCAAAATTCTGAAGATCGGAAATGATATCATATAGGTGTTGTAGGCTGTCATGGCCAGAGTAAAAAGAGTGAAACTCCTCCCACATGGTCTTAGCCGTGTCATGATACATGGCCATCCTGTAGGGCTCGGTGTCCATAGAGTTGAGAAGTCGGGACTGGACCCGACCATCATCGCGAAGCCAGTCATCGGAGGGAGAAGTCGGAGTAGCGCAGGTCAAGTGGTGAAGAAGACCCTTCGTCTGCAGAACCCGATGAACCGAGTGAACCCACTCAACGAAATTCCTTTTTCCAGTTAGAGAGATAGTAGTAATCCGTAACTCGTCACGTAGTTCGGAAGCTGTGGCAGCCGCACGGGCTGGTGGAGCTGAAGTAGCAGCGGAAGTATCAGAAGCCATGCGCGGCCAGCAGAAGAGACCGGGCGGTTAGAATAGGTAGTCGCACGGTCTCGGCGGACACACCAGCGACCAGGAGATCGCGACCAGAATGCGACTAGGAGAAGGAGGCCGAAGTGAGAGGGAGAAGTCGGCAAAGAAGATAGCCGCATGGTCTCGGCGGGTACACCAACAACAAGCGAGGTCGCGACCAGATGCGGCTAAGAATAGAGAGGAGAGCGCTAGCGACAAGGCAGGCCGCAGACGAGTAGAGAGCAGGAAAGCTAGCTGCGGGTAGGCGAGGTCGCAGCGAGCATGAGAGGCAGGTCGCGGCGAGCAGGAGAGACAGGTCGCGGCGAGCAGCGATCAACAAGCGAGCAAAGAGAGGGAGCAGCGAGCAGGAGAGGCAGGTCGCGGCGAGCAGGAGAGGCAGGTCGCGGCGAGCAGGAGAGGCAGGTCGCGGCGAGCAGGAAAGGCAGGTCGCGGCGAGCAAGAGTGGCATGTCGCGGCGAGCAGCGATCAGCACGCAAGCAGGGTGAGGGAGCAGCGAGCAGTCTTGCACCACAAGCCCGCCCGGTGTACAGGAGAGGCCGCAGCGGATAGAAAGAGTCCGCGCGGGAAGAGAAGGTATAGGAGAAAGTGGACCCACGTGAGAGAGGATTATAAAAGAAGAGGTGGTAGGAAGGAGGAGGTGGAAGCCACGAGAGAAGCAGAGTTGGAAGCGGTTAGAAAGAAAACAGGCCGCAAGAGTCCGCGGCTAAGAGAAAGCCGTGCGGACAGCCAAGGAAGAGAGGCGGCTAAAAAATATGGTTAGGCCGGATACCTAAGGAGGAGACCAACCTCCCTCTGATACCATGTAAAGAGAGATCTCAAAGCTTGTATATACTTCCTTGAATAAATAGTTACAAGTATAAATACACTTATATAGGAGAAGAATGAGGGGAGAAATCCTAATACAAGATGTGGGACTAATAAAAGGAGAGAGAAAGGAGGAGAAAACATGGGCCCTTAATTGGGCTTTTCTAACAGATTCAATCTGGATAGTGATTGTGTTGTCATGATAATGGAATAATGTCAACGATAGTCATAACTCTATACTCGACCTTTTTGCTGGATTGGGAGATCAGGTCCCGCTTTAATTTTCAAGAAATAAAAAATTCTCCAAGGAACATACAAACCAAGTAGTGAATCGATGCTTATTGATATATTTTACCTAATCAACATCAAAAATAGGCACGAAGCTCTACCTGTGAGGTCGATGAAAAAATAGAGATCTATACTTGTGCCTCACATGTAATGAATTATCCTCAGTAAAACAACATAATGAGTTGTATGAGGTGCAAAACTGTCTGACAATGTGTGTTGCATGAGACTATGAGAGATGTCAGGATGGATAATAATAAGATACACATGTATGACAACAAATTATTTGTTTCTAGAGGGGTTGGGAAATCTATCACCACCCTCAAAACGCCCCTTGATGAAACGTGCATTAGTGTAGAGATATAATAAAGATACTTCTGGGGAACATAATGAAAATTAATCATTATGTGTTTAGTCCTATGTTATTAAAGGAGCATTGAGGCGCAAAGGGTCCCGAGCCTAGGCGCAAGTGCGCGCCTGAGGCACGTGAGCTGCAAAAATGAAAAATAAAATAAAATCAATGAATTGGGTGCCCAAATTGCTGAAAATCAGCAAATAATTCAGCGAATTGGGCGCCAAATTCGCTGAAAATTAGCGAATAATTCAGCGACTTGGGCGCCCAATTCGCTGAAAATCAGCGAATAATTCAGCGAATTGGGCGCTTAGGTGTGCCTTGGGTGCGCCTCAAGCACATCGCCCGCCTCTGCCTAGCAAAGACAGGGGGTTGTGCGCATGGTGCCTGAGGCGCGCCTTAAATAACATAGGTTTAATTTGTTCATGAAAGACTGGGTTAGATGCAATCTGGATAACGATTGTGTTGTTTCGATCAGGCACCACTTCTTTAATTTTCAAGAAAAAAATAATTCTTTAAGGAACATTGTTATGGCCCCGGACGATCTGCGGTTCCGAGGATTCAAGTACGCCAGAAGACCTAAAGGAGCGTTGGACCAAGACCGGGCTGAACCATCCGGTTCAGCCCGCAATTAATCATTAAGAAGAGGGAGGGCTGAACCACACCGGTTCAGCCCTCAATTGGGGCCGGCCGGCCCTGGGAAAAGGGGGCTCCATAAATACCCCCTTTTCCCCCTCTTTGGAGCATGATTGATCTATTTTCAGGTATCTTCTTCTTCTTGCACTAAACCCTAGCCGTCTTTTGTTTTCTCTTGCTTAGATCTCTAGCGGTAGCATAACATTTGGTATCAGAGCATCCTTCCTGTGACCATGGTGACGCGTACGGAGGCAGAGACGACGCGTTTGGCCGCCATCGAGGAGAACTACGCTGCGTTGACGGATTCCGTGGCGGCAATCGAAGCGAACATGAAGGACTCGCAACAACACTTGGAGGAACGCCTCGATGAGAAGATGGAGGAGTTGAAATCCCTCCTCTTGCAAAATTTGAAAGGAAAAGCCGTAAACGGCGCGGGATCGGACACAGAGGCGACCAATCTCCCTAACGGAGGAAGCACGGGGTGCGGGAGTCACGGAGGCGGGACGACGGGCGCGTCGGGACCCGGATTCGGCGCGGGAATCGCGCCCGATATCGCGCGCGGGCCTCCGCTTTCGTCCCGCTCCAGCGGCTCGACGGGCGGATTCCCCGATCCGGGCGGATGGGGCAGCGGAGGGTTCGGCGGAGGTGCGGCTCCCTCCTGGATGCCGGAACAGTCCCGGACTGGGCCCAGTCGGGCGACGGAGGCTGCGGGAGGGCCCTGGGGGCCGGGCGGAGGTGCGGCTGCTACGTGGGGGTTCGAACAGCCCCTGCCGGCTCACGGCGGACTGCTGCGGCAAGGAGGAGGTCCCGGACAGCATCCAGGACAAGCATGGAGGCCACAACATCAAGGATTTGGGGTGTTTCGCCCCACCGGAGCAAATGCGGTTCCTCTCGGGGGCACAACGGGGAATTTCCCGCCCCCACCAGCAACTGTTCCTAACGGGGGATACGGTCCGGCCACTATGGGACCGGGAAGGAATCCGGGGTGGAATCAGGGAGGAATCCAAGGAGATTTTGGGCAACCCGGAGGGGTGGGACCAGACGGTGGCGGTTTGGGAGGGGCTTATCAGAGACCATACATGCAACCCAAGCTGACACGAATGAATTTTCCTAAGTTCCGGGGAGGGGACGCCCTGGAATGGATACAAAAGGCAGAGCTGTTTTTCAAATACCAGGAGATTCCCGAGGCTCAGTGGGTACAACTGGCAGCCTTCCATCTGGAGGAGGACGCGTATCAGTGGACGCAATGGTTTTTGCGGGGACGCACTTTTGCCCCGTGGCCGGAGTTCATCGAGGCCTTCTCGGCTCGTTTTGGGCCTCTGGAGTACGAGGATGTGGAAGCCACCCTTCAAAAACTGCGGCAGAGGGGGACCGTCACGGAGTATCGGACGGAGTTCGAGAGATTAGCAAACCGTGTCGCATGCGGGGAGCAGACCTTGTTGAGTTGCTTCATCTCAGGGTTGAAGGACCACTTACGGGACGAGGTCCACGCATACTTACCACGCAGTCTGAGTCATGCCATTAGCATCGCCCGGATACAGGAGGAGCGTTACAACAGGCAGCAGAGCCGGATGACGACCAAGCCACCCGCGGCTTCCGCGGCGGTTCGACGCGAGCAGCCACCGGCCATACGGCCGACAGTGACCAGGTTGACATGGCCAGAGATGCAGGCCCGGAGGGAGAAAGGGCTGTGCTTTAATTGCGATGAGAAGTACACCAAGGGACACGCCTGCCAGAAGGTCCAGGTGTTTATGCTGCGGGAGGAGGATGACGAGGAGGATCATCCGGAGGAAGCCGACGTGGAGGATCTGGATTTGGCCGAGTTTGGGGTTTCCTTGCAGGCCATGGAGGGGTGCACCGCCCCAGTGACGCTTCGTTTCACAGGCATGGTGGGCAAGGAGCGTGTGACCATCCTGGTGGATAGTGGGAGCACCCACAATTTCATCAACCCGGCAGTTGCTTCAAAGGTGGGACAGACGATCGACAGGGGGGCAGCCTTCCAGGTTATGGTGGCAGATGGGAGCAAGCTGAGATGCGAGGGGGTGATGAAGGGGGTGGAGATTCGCGTGCAGGGCTATCTGTGCCACACGGATATGTACTTACTTCTGATGCGGGGTTCGGACATGGTGTTGGGGGTCCAATGGTTACGGCAATTACAGAGGGTGACTACCGACTGGGTCCGTTTGACGATGGAATTCACCCAGCAGGGGAAGGATTTTTGCCTACAGGGCATTCGGTCTTCACCACTGAAGGAGATTTCTGTGAGGAGCTTGCAGCGGTTAGAGGAGCAGGGATCCCCGCTAGCCATGGTAGTGGGGGTAGAGGCAGTGGCCCACGACCCACCAGACATTCCAGAGGAGATGCAAGTACTTTTGTCCCAGTTCAGAGATGTGTTCCAGGAGCCCTGGGGCCTTCCTCCGCCCAGATTCAGGGATCACGACATACAGATGAAGGAGGGGGCTGCGCCCCCGAACGTCAGACCCTATCGATATCCGTACATTCAGAAGGCCGAGATCGAGAAGAGTGTGAAAGAGATGCTGACGACCGGCATCATACGGCCGAGCACCTGCGCCTTTTCCTCACCCATCATCCTGGTGAAAAAGAAAGACGGGTCTTGGCGTTTCTGCGTGGATTACCGCAACCTGAATGAGTCCACGATCAAGGACAAGTTTCTGATACCGATGATAGAAGAGCTCTTGGACGAGCTGCATGGGGCGAGTTTGTTTACCAAGCTGGACCTCCGTTCCGGCTACCACCAGATTCGGATGAAGACGGAAGACATCCACAAGACCGCGTTTCGCACACACGACGGGCATTACGAGTTCTTGGTGATGCCCTTTGGGCTTTCCAATGCCCCATCGACCTTCCAGGCAGTGATGAATGAAACCTTCCGGCCACTCCTACGGCGATCGGTACTCATATTCTTCGACGATATCTTGATATACAGTCGGACATGGGAGGAGCATGTTGAGCACGTGGCACAGGTTCTTACAGTTCTGCGGCAGCATCAGTTCTATGCCAAGCTGTCGAAATGCTCGTTTGGACAGTCAGAGGTGGAATATTTGGGGCATCTGGTTTCGGCACAAGGGGTCAGGGCAGACCCAAAGAAGATTGAGAGCATGGTGGAGTGGCCGCGACCGGCTACCGTACGCGCACTTCGAGGCTTCCTCGGCCTCACTGGGTACTATAGTAGGTTCGTGAAGGATTATGGGAAGCTGGCACGCCCACTCACACAGCTCCTCCACAAGGAGTCCTTTACGTGGCATGACGAGGCGGAGCGGGCCTTTTCCGCTCTCAAGGAGGCTATGACGACCACACCGGTACTCGCACTACCGGATTTCACCAAGGAGTTTGTAGTGGAGACGGACGCTTCAGGAGTAGGAATTGGGGCGGTGTTGATGCAAGAGGGGCGGCCGTTGGCCTACTTCAGTAAGGCTTTGCCACCCCGCACCTTGGGCCTCTCCACGTACGAGAAGGAGATGCTAGCAATTCTTCACGCAGTGACGTTGTGGCGTCCATACCTGCTAGGCCATCATTTTAAAGTTCGCACGGATCACCAGAGCCTGAAACATTTCTTGGATCAGCGGTTAGCATCTCCTCTCCAGCAGAAGTGGTTGACCAAGCTGCTCGGGTATGACTATGAGATCGTGTACAAGCAGGGCAAGGAGAATTTGGCGGCCGATGCCCTATCCCGCCTACCGGAAGGCACCCTCTTTCGCCTGTCGGTACCTTTGATTGAGTCCTTGGATGACATTCAACGCGAGATAGCCGCGGATCCCGAGCTCCAGCCTATTGTAGAGGCCTTGTCTCAGGGCCAACCCACCGCTCCAGGGTACCAGCTGATTGGAGGACATTTGTACTATCACGGGAGGGTGGTCATCCCCGCTTCGTCCGCTTGGAAGGAGGTCATGTTACAGGAGTTCCACTCATCCCCGACCGGAGGTCATGCCGGGGTGCTTCGCACGTTACAGCGGCTGCGGGCCAATGTCTTTTGGAGGGGGTTGCGCAGGGACGCGCAGCGTTTTGTGCAGCAGTGCGACATGTGCCAGCGGCAGAAGTACGAGACGTCATCACCGGCAGGGTTGCTCACACCCTTGGACATTCCTCAGCAGATATGGGAGACGGTCTCGATGGATTTTATTGAAGGCCTGCCCCGGTCTCAGGGCAAGTCCACGATCTTGGTCATAGTGGACAAGCTGTCCAAATACGGTCATTTTCTCGCTCTCAGCCACCCTTACACCGCGGAAGCAGTTGCGGATCTCTTTGCCCGAGAGGTAGTGCGCCTTCACGGTCTCCCAAGCTCCATCATATCGGATCGCGATCCGACCTTCCTCAGCAAATTCTGGCAAGAGCTTTTCCGGTTGCAGGGCACTAGGTTGCGCATGAGCACCGCGCACCACCCGCAGACAGATGGTCAGACAGAGGTGCTGAACCGGGGCGTCGAAACGTATCTTCGCTGCTTCGTCATGGATGAGCCCCGGACGTGGACTCGATGGTTACACTGGGCGGAGTACTGCTACAACACTTCGTATCACACGGCCGGGCGGATTACTCCGTTCGAGGTTGTCTACGGGCGCGCACCACCCACCCTGCGGTCGTATGAGCCGGGCAGCACCGCTCTGCCGGCCGTGGATCGTGCGTTACGTGACAGGGATCAGACCTTGGCTCTCTTGCGGGACAATCTCCGGGTTGCTCAGGACCGGATGAAGTTGCAGGCCGATAAGCACCGCACGGAGCGGACCTTCCAGGTTGGCGACGAGGTCTTCCTCCGTCTCCAGCCGTACAGACAGCTTTCAGTTGCTCGCCGCTCCAATCAGAAGCTCTCCCCCCGGTTCTATGGGCCATTTCGCATCACTCGCCGGGTGGGGCCGGTCGCATACACGCTTGCCCTTCCTGAGGGTTCTCGCATCCACCCCACCTTCCATGTCTCACTGCTGAAGAAGAAGCTGGGAGCAGCCGCCACAGTGCTTCCCTCTCTACCCGAGGCCACTACGACGGGGGAGCTGCGCCCCAGTCCCGAAGCTGTCTTGCTGTCCCGATGGAAGAAACATGGCACGGAGTACCGTTCAGAGCTTCTGGTCAAGTGGCAGGATCTCTCCGAGGCTCACAACACGTGGGTGGATTTCTTGGAGTTCCGGGAGTTATTTCCCGACTTCCAGCTTGGGGACAAGCTGCCTCTTGATGGGGAGGGGAATGTTATGGCCCCGGACGATCTGCGGTTCCGAGGATTCAAGTACGCCAGAAGACCTAAAGGAGCACCGGACCAAGACCGGGCTGAACCATCCGGTTCAGCCCGCAATTAATCATTAAGAAGAGGGAGGGCTGAACCACACCGGTTCAGCCCTCAATTGGGGCCGGCCGGCCCTGGGAAAAGGGGGCTCCATAAATACCCCCTTTTCCCCCTCTTTGGAGCATGATTGATCTATTTTCAGGTATCTTCTTCTTCTTGCACTAAACACTAGCCGTCTTTTGTTTTCTCTTGCTTAGATCTCTAGCGGTAGCATAACAAACATACAGATACAGTACCAAGTTGTGAATCAATGCTTATTGACATTTTTCCTAATCAACATCAACAATAGGCACGAAGCTCTGCCCGTGAGGTCAATGAAAAGATAGAGATCTGGACATGGACTTCGCATGTGTAATGAAATATCCGTGGTAAAGCAACATAATGAGTTGTATGAGGTGTAAAACTGTCTGACAATGTGAATTGCATGAGAGATGTCACGACGGATAATAATAAGACACACAAGTATGGCAATGAACTATTTGTTTTTAGAGTGGATGGAAAAACTATCACCACCCTCAGAACACACCTTGAGATTGAACTCATTAAACTTCTATTGTGAGAGGTATTCAAGAGCTGAGTGATCAACCTTCAAGCTAAAAACAATTTATCCTTTATTTCAAATTGAGTCAAGTGTTGTTCAATTTTTTTAATGTGAATAAAGTTACCCTTGGTGTAAATGTATAATCATCTCATCAACGTACAATAGAAAGAGAGGTATTCATGCTCATGGAGTCTGCTCAAGACCATAATAGGCCTTGTGAAGATGACAGGCATGTCCAATACAATGTGCCACCCTACGAGGAGGTGTCATGTAGACATCCTCGTACAATTCACTATGAGTAAAATAAATTTTCACATTCATCTGAGAAATAAGCCAGGAGCGAGCAGAGGCAATATCAAACATGATACTCACAAAGTATCTTTGTAACATTGATGAATGTTTCGTAATATTAAGAAAAACAAGCTACCGAGGTATATACCTAAGGGAACAAAACAACTTGTCTTGTTCAATCGAAGGTGGATGAACGAAATAAGTGGAATAAAAACATGAGAGTAATCAAGACACGGCTATATAGTCTTTGAATAGGGAACACCATCAAGAACGGAGGTTAAACTCTTATTGATAAAAAATACATTAGTGAGAATAGCTTTTACCCAAAACTGAACAAAAGCAGAAGCCGACAAAAGAAGAGATCTAGTAACATCAAGATGTGACAATGCCGACACTCAGGGACCCCATTCGTCCAACAGAACATGAGGTTAAGAAATTGAGCGAGCATAGCTTGAGAAATTGGAAAATCATTGAAATTGATTTCAGGGAAACTCTCCCTTGAATCAAAGCGAATTTTTTTGATTTTGCGGGAGATTTAAGTCTGTCATCCTTGCAAAATCAAGGTACTTCCAAAAGACCTTTGATTTCTTAGAAATCAAGTGCATCCATGTACAACAAGAAAAATCATCAACAAAAAATGACATAACTAACAAGACTGAGAAGATTAGGAGGAAGACATGCCTCAGATCAGCTTGCATTAGGTCATCTCGACGACCTCAACAGACTCGACGACCTCAACAGACTCGACGACCTCGGTAAATCAGCTCGGTGACCTCAGCAGATCAGCTCAGCGACCTCGTTAGGCTAATTTGTCGAGATTGCATTGATCTCACATGGGGCTGAGGTCTACCTTATGGCAACAAGGTACCCCCTTGTCTTCGCCTATAAATATGTCTTCATGGTGAGAGGTAGACAGGTAGTTCACACCCCGTGAAGTCCACCCATTTGGAGATTTGACAGCCTCGTCTACCTTCCACCGAACTCGCATAATAATTGGTTTGGGAGTTCATATACTCATGAGTATATGGTTGAACCTCTATAATGTAGCACGACCACCTCGTCAAGCAATAAAATAGTCTTTTGTCCTCTTCTTTGCTTCTTGCTTTAGTGGTTATTCGCTAACTAGTAGGAACTTTGGTCATACTATAATCCGAACTTTGCGACCTGAAACCTTGCTTCCTTGTGGGCCGGGATCTCGGCTCCAACATTTTGTAATTGCACAGTCATCAAGAAACTCCAAGGGGGCAGCCAAGCTACACAAATCCACTTGAATTGCCTACCTCTGTGGTCACTTGTTGAGCCTCCTGCGCTATCTCTGGAAGACGATTTCTCATGGTCTCTTCTTCTACAATGACAGATCTCTACAGCTCCGTGCTTACTCAGATGCTACTTGAGCTAGTGATTCTGTTGACCGTCGCTCTGTCACTGGTTTCTATCTGTTCTTGGGTTCATCACTTATTGCATGGAAGTACAAGAAACAGACTGGTGATTCTCGTTCCAACACTGAGGCTAAGCCGAGGTCCATGGCTATCACCGTCGATGATATTATTTGGCTTCGTTGGCTTCTTGAGGATCTTGGTGTCTCTTCTACAGATCTCACTCCACTCTATTGTGATGACACCGATGTCATTCAGATTACTCTAAACCTGGTGAAACACTCACCCTTCAAGCATGAGTGTGGATGCTTTCTTCCTACGTGAGCAATATGGCTGTGACACTCTTGCTCCTTCCTTTGTTCCTTCCGAGCAGCAGGTTGTAGATTTGATGATTAAGCCACATACGCTGACTCAACATTCCTATCTATTGTCCAAACTCTCTGTGTATGATCTCCCATAAGTTTGAGGGGGGGGGGGGGGGGGGGGGGGTTAGATATAATGCACATTCTATATGATAGAGCCACATACGCTGACTCAACATTCCTATCTATTGTCAAAACTCTCGCTGTATGATCTCCCATAAGTTTGAGGGGGGGGGGGGGGGGGGGGGTTAGATATAATGCACATTCTATATGATAGAGATAGATTAGATTCATCTTGGGTGTTGTGAGCACCCTCTCATGTACATATATATATATACCTTATTGTTGATGTGAATAGTATCATGCGATCCTAATTCTATCAGATGGTTCTAGCGAAACAAATCCAGCTTTATGAATTAGCTGAATCGGAATGAATTGTTGTATTCTAATAATCTGATTGCCACGAGACTTCCTTAAATCTAATAAACTAGCATCTTGTTGGTTCATACGTTACTTTACTTTTTCTTCATATGATTGCTTGGTGTGATTGTTCTTACTTTTTTTGCGGTTCTTCTCAGCAAATGCATGGGAAGAAGGGGATGAAGTTGTTCTTATCACTTGTCGCCTTGAGAATCCTGATTTAGACATGGTCAATGGAGCCATAAAGGATAAATTGGAAAATTTCTCGAATCAGTTGTATGTTTCCAACCATTTAAAAAAATATTTTTTCCTCATTCATTTTTTTCTCCTTCAGACTTCAATTTGTTAATCTAGGTACGAGATGAGGTTTAATATGAAAACGGGTGCAGCTACTCAGAAGGAACTTTCAGCACCAGCAGTGGATTTTCCTAGGATTAATGAAAATTACACGGGCAGGTAATTTTGGAATATAGATGGAGCGGATGGAATGATCCTATTATATTAAATTTTGGTTCCCTTTTTGTAGTGTAAAAATTCTTTCACGATCCTGTCTTATGTTACCAGCACTTAATGTCCAAAAGTGTAACTAATAATTAGGCTTTTAGGACCTGAATAAACTATAATATCCTACGATTTTTAACATTTCTTACTCGCATTAGGTCTAAGACGCATACTTGCTCATGCAATCCTTATCATACTGTAAGTCAACTGTTTTTCTTTCATCAAAATGTCTCTATGAAGAAGTAACAAATTACTTTCAGTCAAAGGATTGAATTGTCTTGAGAACTTGTAAGGTTTTAGTGTCATTATCTTTCATATGGTTGAAAGTACTTCTGCAACTGGATCTTAAAGCAAGGTAAATATAATGAACAAGATTTTCAAACGGTCTATATACCAGCGTAATTTAAGGGGAAAACTCTTCTATTATTTTATTCACTAGAGAGCCTTTGTATAATAGAGAAATGAGTATAATGGTCTGAGTTACAACCAAATAAGCATATAAATACAGAATATTTTGCTAATTTGATATTTCATATGCTAACACGCCTCAATCTGGAAACAAGACTCCCTGCTTCAATTTTTTACCCAATTGAGAAAACAAATATCAGCTCATATGGTTATTTTGTATCAAATCAGAACTTTGGCACTAAAATAAGCCTTAAATAACCCCAGTTGAATGTCACTAAAATGAAAAAAAATATTAAAGATAGACGTGCATGCGATAACATTGGAAATGATAGAATGAGAATTGATTATTTTAGAGGTATGGTGGAAGCAGAACTGTAGGACCTATTACAAACAAGGTAGTTGAACCTAAATTTAGCTCATTTGAGCGTGTAAAGCAAGTACATAGAAATTTATAGGGAAGGGAAATGGGAAAACAAAAGGTAAAATTGATAGAAGTTGTGCAAATAGATTTACTCAAAATAGAGTTTACACCTTATGCATACTCGAGTGGAATTGGATTGAATGAAGTCCTAAAATGGTGGGGGTTGTGAATGCTGCAGTGAAAAATTCATCTCTCTTTTGAAAAGCTGTGGTCGTGAATGCTGCTTTCCCAAAATGGTGTTTTGATCCAAAATGTTGCAACAGTCAATCCATATGTATGGTTGGGCATTAGCGGAGACAAAAGCCTCAACACGAAAAGGGAGTTTTGGGGCTGAAAAGCTAATGCTTGTAAAGTGATACCATGTCCCTTACTACCATTGTTTCATATCGCCACTGCTCAAACACCCTAACTGTCTGAAACAAAGCCAACTTGTCTTGTTTCTTATTAGTTTTTCAAATCAAACTGCTTAAATGTATAGAATAATAAGAAAATTATTTGGGTTTTTATATAAACTGGATTTAGAATTCATACGTTCATCATAATTTTTCATAGAATAATTTTGTTGCTACATTGCAAATTCAGGAAACAGAGATATGTCTATGGCACTATTCTTGACAGTGTTGCAAAAGTAAAAGGGATTGTAAAATTTGATCTGCACGCTAAGCCTGAAGCGGGGAGAAAACAGCTTGAAGTTGGTGGAAATGTGCTTGGAATTTTCGACTTGGGGCCTGGAAGATTTGGCTCCGAGGCGGTATTTGTGCCTAGTCAACCTGGGACCACAATTGAAGAGGATGATGGCTACTTGATCTTCTTTGCACATGAAGAAAGCAGCGGGTAATCTCTCATTTGGTCTCTCGCTCTCCCCCTTTTTATCAGCATAAATGTAGAATGAAAATTAAGAAATTTTAGCTTAGTTTTTTCATCATTGCCATGTTATTAGCCTTTTTAGGCCTGGAAATTTTGTCCGAAAATCGAAACTCGAAAATTTTATCTATTCAAAAATAAAATTGTTTTGCTCCTTGAGAATGATTCTCTCAAAATTAATTTGATTTAACTTGAATTAGACTCAATTATTGATACAAGCACATGCATTTGTGTGCTGTAACACATTTATACTTGTATTCAGAATTACGTCACAGAATGGCTATATGCATACATAAATATACTATATGTAACAATATAGTTTCATAAACCAATAATAAATACATAAATTTTGATAATATCGGGAACCAGTAATTCAATATATTATTAAGTGAATGGATTTTGCTCGAATTAACTTGAAACAAGACTTGAACTCTTGACTCAAAATCGAAATATTCAATTTTGAGTTGAGACCAACTCATTTAAGCTCGGATACTTTATTAGTATATTACTAGAACACTTCCTGACGGGGATCCATCAGATCGTGTACCTGGAGGGGTTCGCCGCAAGGCGGGACTCACGTTCATTTATTCGCGCAGGAGGACTTGATCGGATCACCGATCGGACTCCGCAGTTGCGTCCGGGACTTTGCCGTGAGTCAAAACACTATATTAGTTTATATTTTTCAGTTTCTTATTGATGTATTTTAAGGGCCGAACCCACCAGCCAATCATAGCCGTTGATGGGGGATGCCCTAACATTTCTTTTCTTATAAATATGACTTTTAGGGGCTGAATAGTGGTATTGCAGAATTTGGAGGCTTCTATTCCCGGATTCCAGCGATCACTCCCCGGTGCTGACGCCGTGGAACCCTAGACGACGATTCCTAGGCGCTCAAATTTCTCCCCAAGGTACTACCCATCCATAGACTTCTTCTTCCCCCTCTGAAACCCTCATCTGCAGCCCCTACAATCTCCAAATCCCAACCCCCTACCGCTGTCCAGGAAGCCCGAACACTGGTCACCGACTCTGCTCACTAACACTGTTCACCGATACCTGTTCACGGATTACTGTTCACCACCACTGTCCACCGGCACTTATTCCCTCCACTTCTTCCCTCCAGTGGATCCACTCCCCTTTAGCCCTAATTTCTTGGACCAATTCAGATCTAGGAATTTCAGCCCCGATCTGTTATTTACACCTTTCGTTCATCACCCCTCCACCTGGATCCGACCCTAATATCGGATCTATCCCTCCCCGGCCCGGATCTACTTGTACGTGACCGGATCTACCAATTTCTCACCCGATCTCATCCTTTACTGTCGAGGACAGCCACCGCCTTCGTTTTCAAGCCGCCGGTCCTACCTCCGATCGCCTCAGTTCAGCCCGTTACTTTGTGAGTTTGTTCTGTGGTATTGAATTATTTGATTTGATATTTTCACTGGTGAATAAATATATGTGCTGTGATTTTTGCTTGTAGAAATTGTTTCGTTACGCTAATAATTTGCAGGTAGAGTTATTCGCCGCGCGCTTCGCTTTGGCCCTCCGAGCAGAGGAAGTCATTGTAATTTGCTAAAATTAAATATTTGTTTTCTATTTAAATATCTGCGTGGTGCTGAAAATTTACATTGCTTTAATTTATTCGTCAACATATCGGTCATTACATTGCATGTAGGTTTGGATTAGCATGTCACCTGTGCACTATCACCTAGAGTCGTAGGTTTTGTGCACTTGTAGCCTACCCCTACATCACTTCCACTGCAGTTGGAAACATGATACAGTAAATAAGGTTGAATTTGATTCCAAAGGACTGTTTAGCACTTAGCCAATAAGTTTTTTTTTTCATCTTATTATCGCTTTTTTAACTGCATTGACTACATTGCAATTCAAATCTGATCACAAAATTATATGTTTTCTATTATTAAATGATTCAGGGTATCTAAAGTTTATGTGATTGATGCAAAGACGATGTCTCCTGAACTTGTGGCTGTTGTCGATCTTCCTTGTCGAGTGCCATATGGCTTTCATGCCTTTTTCGTTAATGAGGTCAGTTTATTCATCTTCATGTCAAGGAAAATGTGAAGAAGACTAAACAAATCAATCTTTCTACCAGAAACATAACAGTCTGAAATGACATATAATGCATGTATTGGCCAGTGTAGCAGTTTCCTTGTACTTTAGGTTTAATTGCACTGACTTCTTCTATAAGCTCTTGTAATTTTCAAAACCTCTCCTCACCCTTTTGAAATTATGCAAGCCTTTTCTTTGACCTTGCATTGCTAATTTGTACTGCAATGAACTATAACTTATAGATTTTGTTTAGCCAAACGGGTGGTTTTCATAATTTTGAAAGGGAGGGGAAGCCCTAATAATCATTGAAACTCACAGGAAAGATGTGTGTAAATAGCATTGTACTTTAAATTACAACTATTAGAGATGCTTTATTTTCAAAATAGAAGTGTGCTTATAATTGATGGAATTTTCATTTATGTTATGTAAAGCTGAATGTTTTTGTTGGCTTACATATTTCAGGAACAACTTCAGCATCAACAAGCAGAAATATGATCAAAGTTCTAATACAGAATTCAGCAGTGTCTATCATGTAGTATATATATTTATGTATGTATATATGTTCTTGCAGACTTGCATATTACAGCAACAACTTCTGCATCAACAAGCAGAACTACGAACAAAGTTCTAATACATGATTCAGCAGTGTATATTTAAATGTGTATCTTAATCATAAACCACACACACACACACACACACACATACACACACACACACATATATATATATATATATATATATATATATATATATATATATAATTACTCAAACCTCCCATGTAAAGTAGCATAATTAGTGAGAGCACCCCTCTTATTTTCGAAATTACAAAAAACTCCCCTTAAGTTTTCATTTCATTACCAAAACCTCCCCTGGTATTTTAGTTTCATTGCATCCATGAAAAAAATACCCCCCTGGACACTTTACACCCAGGGGGTGTTTTTGTGCATGAATGTTATGAAATTAAAACTCCAGGGGAGGTTTTTGTAATGAAATGAAAACTTTAGGGGAAGTTTTTGTAATTTCAAAAATAAGAGGGGTGTTGTCAGTAATTTAGCAAAGTTAGAGGGGAGGTCCCGGTAAATGGCCCTATATATATATATAATTATATATATTTGTAATCATAAACTGCTTATCAATGTTTTCATTCTCTCGTTAAAATTATACCAATTATCTAAAACAGGTCAATCTTTAGAACTGAATTATTGCTTTTTCACAATTCTGCACAACAACAGTTTTGTTTTACTTTTCATATATTAAAATAAGCAGGAGAGAGCAAAAAAAGGGAATTTTTTAAAAAGAGTTTTGTAAATTTTTGTACAAGTCCTTGTAATTCCATAACTAGACTTATAGAATCAATGGAACTTTGAACTCCAAAGTGAATTCAAAGTGACATTCTTCATAGTTTCTGCTGAGTTTTGGTTTTAATGTAATTTGTAATGGTATGTACATCAATCCTTGTTTTATTGTTTGTAAGATATAAATCATATTTTAAATTTTTAAATGATGGATTTTGTTTTTGCCGGAAGATGCAACGTGTTAATTGACTAACACAAGCCACAAGGATATTTAGGGTATTAAATCATAGATCCTCACATAAAAAATAAGAGTGGGGTCATAAGCGAGTTTTCACTCGTGGCAATTTCTGCAGGCGGCGAGTTTTCGACCACAATAATCCCTCTTTGACTAAAGCCATCTTCCGCTTGCAGTCGAGGATGACTTCCAAGTTGTCGACTTCCATAGGAAATGACTGTGTGGGCTGCTTGCTCTTCACCATGGAAGATCCATTGCCACCCGTGTAACTGTTGCCGGCTTTTTCGGCTTCCCAGTGCGAAGTCTTCGTCCTCCTCCCCGTGAGCAATCCCAGCTGAGAAAATTAATTGCACATGCTTCTTCCTACTCCGTGAGATCCTGAATCGACTATAGCGTCCTCATCCCACGCGAGATCCAAAAAGGAGTTCGACATCTTGTATGCTGTGTGAAAGAGTTCCAGTGCGAGATCCTGAATCTGTTCATTAGAGGAGGATTTGAGTTATTTGGTCATTATATGGTGTTCTGCAGGTTATTGGTTCTCATGCTCTTGTTTATGAGCTCTCAGTAGTTGTTTGTTACTAAAATTGTAATACTTTGCGTTTTTGATGTTATTAAAAATTTTGAAACTTGTGAAATGTAAGAGTATGGGTGTAATATTTAGGTATAAAATCTCTTTGCTGCTGAATCAAACAACAAGTTCTGTAACTGTCATGACTAATTTAAGTGATCAGGTGGCTAAGTAACATCATGAGTTGATTTAAACAAGTTCCGTGACTGTCTATGCTAGGCTTGTTTGGTCATTGACTCTCACGGGGAAGAGTAGCGTCAAGGAAGAAGGTATGCCGAGGAAGATGAGCATCACGAGGAAGGGCGGGGGGCTTCATGGGGCAGAAAATATTATTTTAAAATAAATAAAAAGAATTTGAAATTCTGTTAATGAGAGCGTTGGGAGGGACTGGAATCCTTAAAAATAAGCTGGTGCTAAAAGCGCGCCGTTTTTTGCTATTGCTTCACCAAAAAACTTAAAACCCTAAATCTCCAAATACATCAAACCTTTAGCCGCACTTCAACCAGGCGACGCTCCCTCCCGATCGCTCTCCTCGCTTTGATTGTTTTGTTGCCGCTCCATCCTGATCGTACGCAATAGTAGGAGAAAGGTCGCTCTCCCCTCCCCATTCAGTGGCCCGTGTTTTCCTTCCATCCGGCCATATTCCGATCTCGCCTGGTAGGAGAAAGACGCTCGCCATATGCCTTTTTCACCGATCCTGTCTACTGTTTCGTCCATTTTCGTAAGTGATCGATCTCAAATCCATTTTCGTTATTTCATTGTTGGTTATTTCAGTTCACCATTCTCCAATCTCGTAAACCTTACATTGGGATTCATTTATGCTGTTTCGTCCCCATATATCCTGCAATGTCAGATTATTTTGGACTGCCTTTTCATTGTTGACTGCTTTCTCAGTGTGCAACAATTTTGATAGGGGAAGAATTTACTTGTAACCTTGAAACAAGGCCAGCATAACCTTCAACAGGGAAACCAAGGTATTTTGTTTCCCTCCAACAATCCTACCTGAGATTTAAGTGATATGTATTGTTTTAAATTCTAATCCCTAAACTAATATATGATTTTGAGATTTTGTTCCGGTGATTAATCAACTGTATTCCAAGAAACTCTTCATACATCAAGCTAGGTAATTTCCAATGCAAGAATTTTTTTTCCCAAAGCAATCATTTTTTCCTGATGCAAGTGTTTTTATGTCCTTTTTTATAGGATGAAAGTAGATGTAAGAATGCATTTTAATACCAATATTATTTTCCTACTAAAGAAGAATTAGTTCAGTGAGTTCGGAATATTGCGCGGGGTGTCAATATGGAAATGCTCATCGCCTTCTGTTTGACAAGTCGCAGACCGGGTGTAAAGCAACATTGGAATGTATCCATGATGATTTGATGAGACCAACCATTACCGCCAGTCTTGGAGGCAACAAATACATGCCGGTGTTGATTGATGCCTATACGAGGTACACTTGGGTGTAGTTCATGAAGGAGAAGTCAGATGCGTTCCAATCGTTCGTGGAGATCAAGGAGCTAGTGGAGGGCCGACTTGCCCTGCGGATTAAGAAATTGAGAACGGACAGTGAAGGTGAGTTCATTCAAATGAGTTCTCTAATTTTTGCAGGAAGCATGACATCCGGAGAGAGCTCACTTGTGCTCATACTCCACAATAAAATTGAGTAGTAGAACGGAAGATCCGTCATCTGACAGAGACTTGCAAGTGTTTGCTTCATGCCAAAGATATTCCTAGGTCCTTCTAGGAGGAGGGGACGGTCTGCGCAACATACGATATCAATCAGATGCCTCTAAGTCCGATCAACATGAAGTCTACTTATGAGATGATGTTTACGGAGAAGCCCAGCATGAAACAGTTTCGGGTGTTTGGATCGACCTGCTACATACACGTCTCGGATGCTCTTAGGACAAAGCTGGATGCGAAGGCGAGGAAGCTTGTCTTCGTGGGCTATGACGAGTGGAAGAAGGGGTGGAAGTGTATGGATCCTACGACAAGGAAGTTCGTCGTGTCCAAAGATGTAGTTTTCGACAAGCTAACGCCATATAGAGGTACCTCATATGTGGAGCTGCAGGAAATCAGGTTGGATGACGGGCAGAAGGAGGCTACTAAGGATCTTCTGGTGGAGCTGCCTGTGCCACCAGGATCTCCAGGTGTTTCTAGATCAGGGGCTGAGGCTTCTAGTTCATGAAGCAGGGGGAGCAATGCTCCAAGTTTGCCCGAGAACGGACGTGGTTCAGAATAAGCAGCGGAGGTGGTCAACAAGGGTCAGGCTTTTCGGAGGTCGAAGATGAACTTCACACCACCAACTCGTTATAGCGAAGGAAACGCGGTGAGCTTTATCTCTTGTTTCTTCGCAGATCCTCTGGACGAGCGAGAGTCTTCTATCTTTGAAGACGTCACTGGAGTCAAGGAGTGAGATAATGTCATGGATGAGGAGATGACTTCCCTCAGGAAAAATGAGACTTGGGACCTTGTGCCCAAGGTCGATGACGTTACTCCTGTGACATGCAAGTAGGTGTATAAGCTGAAGAGCAAGGCGGATGGGAGCATCAAGCGGTACAAGGCCCGCCTTGTTGCTCGAGGGTTCTCTTAACAGTACGGAGAAGACTATGTGGAGATGTTTAGTCATGTTGCAAAGATGACTTCAGTACGGGTGGTGATGACCTTGGCGGCTTGTCAAGGTTTGAAGATGTGGCGGCTGGACCTAAAAAATGCTTTTTTACGGGGAAATTGATAAATACATCTTCTTGGTTCAGTCACCAGGATACGTGTCTGAAGATCATCCAGGATACGTCTGCAAGCTCCGGAAGGCCCTTTACGATTTGAAGCAGGCTCATCGGGTATGGTATGGGAAGATCGCAGAATACATCTAGTTTTGTGGTTATTTTGCCTCTGATTCAGATTTGAGCCTGTTTATCAAAAAGAAGGGGGAGCTTCATGTCTTACTGTTGTTGTATGTGAACTACATGATCATCACGGGGAACTCCGAGGAGGAGGTAGCTAGGCTCACGATAGAGCTAGCTATTCGGTTCGATATGAAAGACTTGGGTGAGCTTCACCACTTCCTTGGACTCGAGGTGGAGAGAAAAGAGAGCGATATACTTGTTTCCCAAAGAGGCTATGTAGAATGAATTATTCAGCAGTTCGACATGCGGGAGGGGAAGAGTAGCTCTACTCCACTTGATGTTGGCACCAAGCTTCGATGAGATGAGGGGAGGATACTTCCAGATCCTTTAGTGTTTCGGGCTCTGGTTGGGAGCCTTATTTACTTAACGATTACAAGGTCGGACATTGCTTATGTTGTATACCAAGTAAGTCGGTATATGACGGAACCTCAGAAGCCTCATTTGGTGGCGGCGAAGTGTATTCTGAAGTACGTGAAGTCCACTTCTGATATGTGTCTCCTTCATGGAAGAGGCACAGACTTCAACCTACATGGTTACATAGATGCTGATTATGGGGAGACTCAGACAATCGAAAGTCAATGTCTGGTTATGTTTTCACATGTGGATCAACGGGTATCTTGTGGTGCAGCAAGAAGCAAGATTCTATGTCCGTCTCTACTACGGAAGCGGAGTACAAGGCTTCGGGCTTGGCAGCTTGGGAAGCCATCTGGCTTAGGAGGCTAGTAGAGAACGTTCATGAAGAAGTGCGAGGTCCCACTCTGCTACGCGGTGACAGCGAAAGTTCTCTTAAACAAGTTAATGATCCTGTTTGTCACGCGCAGACCAAACATATTGAGGTTGAGCATCATTTCATTTGGAAGAAGGTGTTGGAGGGGTCTCTTGTGATTGGACATGTGCGGAGCGAGTATAACATCGCGGACATCTTCACGAAGCCGCTGTCAAAGGGTCCATTTACACGATTACAGGGACTGCTAGAGCTGATTTTCACTTCTCACTTCAAGGGGGGTGTTGAATTTTTTGAAGTGAAAGTGACAACTTGGGCGGACTGGGCAGACAGTAGTGGCGGTCTGGGTGGTCAGACCGTGCAGACTGTGCGAACAAGATTGGCGACTAGTCGGGTCGGCCAGTGATTCTGCAGTTGGCTTGTTCCCAGGAGATAACTGAGTGGATAAGATTGGTATTCGCGGGTGTTGCGAACTTGTATAGAGTTTTTCGAGTCTGGCAGCTGTCAACCTTGTGTGCTCTGGTTGCGGGTTCGGGGGTGTGCGGACTTGAGCTATGTTCGTATGTGTACAGACTGGTGGAGTATCCGTAGTGTCCGTAGGTGGAGTCAAGTCCTGATTTGGCTTTGTGGCGACAAGGCGGATAGGCTTTCTATCAAGTTTAGGTGGTGCGACCTTGGCGAACTAGTTTTCTGGCCTGGTCGCAGCAGATTGGCTTTGTGTCCGCGGATGTGCGGATATACTCAAGGCTCCCCACGAGATAGGGTGGTGTTTTTATCGACTAGGGTGGTGACCACACTCCTCTATGTGCCTATAAATAGGACCCCCTGTCACATCAACATACAACTGAATGAACAGTAAGTGAGCTCGGGTGGTTGCTGCAAACAGGTTTTTGTATTTGCGCGGTTTGAGTAGTTGACCTGTTTTTTGCTGTGCAGATTGTGCGGACAGTGTTGAGAAGCTAGTGAATTGGTTCTGACTTTGGTCAGGGATCAGTGCGAACTCTGCGGTTACAATCGGCGGTTAGCAGTAGGCCGTGGCTTGCGACTAGGCAGTCTTCTCTCTCGCAACTCTTTTTCGGTTCAATAAGCTATCTGCTTCTGGCGGCCTGTTCAGTTTGGGGGTTGTTGTTCGCATCGATCAGGCGACTATGCGACCTCGGGGTTATGCGGCTTGCGGATCAACAGACAGAGTTCTTCAGCATTGGAATAACGGGATGTTTGTGCGGCTAGGCTACGGTCTGGCGACTTAGCGGCTTCAGCGGACTCTGTAGTGCAGCTCGGCAGAGTCGGCGGTTACTGTTTGAGTCAGCGCGGCTTGTTTTTTGCCTTTTATTTTTTGCTTCCTTCGGGTGCATCAGCGAATCATGTCTCGCCATGTATGTCTCGCCTTGTAAAGATTTTTGATAGTACAAGATTCTTGCTCTTCTAATTGCATCTGGTTTACTTGCCTTGCTTTTGGTTGAAGTGTTCTTGCACCTGGTTTCTCGTTTTCCGTGGTTCACAAATTTTTACAAGCCATTCCACGGGTAGACTTCGAGAAGTCCAAGATTCACCTTAAACCCTAAGTATTATTAATCATTACATTAGAGTAGTCTAACTAGGAGTGTAACGATAACAATAGATACCTGCTTGAAAATTTTATTTTTGAAGGAGTAAATTAAAGTGCTAATAATAAATGAAATTCATAATCACCACAGCTGGGAATAAGCCGCATCAACTGCCAACTTGATTATAATATTCATCTTATGTTAGATATCCTAGAAAATAGAGAAAGGCGCATGAAAGGGGAGAGAAAGGAGGGAAATAGGAAGAAGAAGAGGAAGAGGATGCACAGAATCCGGCGGATGCAGAAGAAATTACTTGGAGGTTAGCTGAAGATCGGTGAGCGAACCATCGGAAGCCGCAGCGGAAGTTGTCAAATATCGCAGAGGCGGAAAAGAACGAAAGGCAAAAACAAAGAAAGCAGGAAAATTGAGGTCTGGTGGTAAGTTTTCGGGCCTTTACGTTTGCGTGGAATTAAAACCCCATTGATTTTAATTACAAGGTCAATGCCACTTCATTTCCTGCGTGCCGAACAGCCGAAACAAGTTTTCTGGAATCAATTCCAAAGAGTTAATTCTTGTGCGCCGAATATGTCCAAAAAAGTTGCAAACTATAATAATGCTAACTCCTAAATAAAAAATTTATAGGGTAATTGACAGTTAACTTTTATGAAACAAGTCTTATGGTCCATTCGACCTTCTGGAATTGGAATTGCAGAATTAGAATTCATCTAATTCCAATTCCTATGAGAATTAGAATTGGTGAATTGGAATTGGTCTGAATTCCAATGCAGCTGTTCGGCTGCATGATGAATTTCTAGAATTTGAATTGGAATTGTTTAGAATTTCCTTTTTTTCATGTCTGCAGGATCGGACGACATGACAATTTGAAGTTGAAGTCTTGTTGTTGTGAAATTGATCTGATCCGCGACTACGTGACTCGCCGCGGATCACGCAACGAAAGATAGCTGATCAATTTCAATGCCGCAAAATCATAAACCAGAAGAAATTCCACAAATACAATCACAGACGATAAAAGATATACGTGATTCGGAGATGAGCTCCTACATCCACGGGGAGAGCGCGCCGGAAAAGATTCACTATAATCAATGGGGTTACAAGTTACAAACAGTGACCGTTAACACGGTCGAACAATAAGGG
This sequence comes from Platanthera guangdongensis, assembly GCA_039583875.1. NCBI lineage: Eukaryota > Viridiplantae > Streptophyta > Magnoliopsida > Asparagales > Orchidaceae > Platanthera > Platanthera guangdongensis. The sequence goes on from CM077158.1 coordinate 9,301,366, forward strand.
AAAAGCAAAAAAACTGAAGAAGAACATTGTCGCCGCTGCTGTTGCCACCGCTGTCGCCGCCGATATCACCTGGCGATATCGCCCTGTCTTCTTCCTCCTGGATCCGCCTCCTTCTGCAACTATTGTCGCTGCCTGGATCCACCACTGCACAGCCGGCCGCCGGGATGATCCCGGCCAGATGTCGATTCGTCTGGATCGCCCGAACCTCGCCGCCTCTCTATTGTCGCCGGAGCCTGAAACCGCCGTCTCCGCCTGGAGTTATCTGTCGTTGCTGGACAGAACCACCTCCACCTGATCCCGTCGCCCGGTCCGCATTGGATCCGCCGCCGCTGGACGGCCCCGCCTGCTGCCGCTTGGAGTCGCCGCCTTCTAACCTGCTGCTGCCTGGAGTCGCCTCCTGTGGCTGCCTGGACTCGCAACCTGAAGCCTGCCAACTGCAAGACACTGGAGCCGCCGCCGCTGGACAGCTCCGCCTGAACCCGCCTGCTGCCGCCTAGCTTCTTCAACGCCGGATGTGTCGCTGAGGATGGACGGCCTGATGGATCTCAAGTTCCACTTCTTCCTTGCTTTGGTTTTATCTCAAACGGGATGACTGCACTTGATGACGTAAATTGATCGGAATGCAGCCCTCTCCTTATATATGTGAAGATTTCTCTCTCCAATTAAGGAGATAACACAAGAAAAGGAAATGTCATTGATGACACCGGCCAAGAGAGGAAGGAGCCAACCAATCCTCCTAATAACATTCCTAAATTAGGATTCCCCCCTTTAATTGATATTCCTAAAGATAGATTAACCTGGATTAAGAATTGCGGCCTCCCACGGCTCGATGACGTGTCGCGATCCCGACGATCCGAACACGTGGATTGCGGAGGTGTTATAAACTCAACATCTTGTGTCACTTGGGACGAAGTTATTGCAACAAAATCAAGTGGTAGGGGAATTATTCCTTTACAATCTCTAAGAAAAATATAGAAGTCAGACAAAAAAGAAACACAATATCAGAGAAATCAACTTCAAGTACAGTACCAACAATTAATTATGATCTGCCAATGACGGGGAGATCGGGCGGTGATGACGCGATCGGGGGACGATGACGAGATCGGTCGACGATGGCGAGATAGGGCGACGATGCCGAGATCGGGGGCGTGATCAGGCGGCGACGACGAGATCGGGCAGTGACGACGGCGAGATTGGGCGGTGATGACGAGATCGGGTGACAGCGACGAGATCGAGCGATGACGACGAGATCGGGGGCGTGATCAGGCGGCGACGACGAGATCAGGCAGTGGCGGCGGCGAGATCGGGCGGCGGTGGCGAGATCGGGCGGAGGCAGCGAGATCGGGTGGCGGCGGCGGCGAGATCGAGCGGAGGCGGCGGCGGTGGATCGGTCATCGTCGGCGAGATCGGGCGGTGACGACGGCAACAGTGAGCGGTGACGAGATATGAAGCGGCAGTAAGATCGGGTGGCGACAACGAGTTCCGGTGGCCGCGGCGAGATTGGGCTGTGGCGGGGAGATCGGACTGTGACGGCGAGATCGGGCGTCAGCGGCGAGATCGGGCGATGACGATGAGATCGGGCAACGACTGACATAGTAAAAAACTGAATGTCATGAAATATGTCTTTATTCATAAGAATTGGTCATAGTATATAATTGAATTCCATGAAATTGAACAAATTCCAATACTGAGGGAATTTCTAACCGCTGAAGACTGAAATTGGAATTCCAATTCTCATTTTCAATTCCGAACGGACCGTTAATGATTTTTTTCTGTTTGTTGATCTCAATTCCTAATTAATCATTTGACCTTTATGATTTTGATTCAAGCCGTCAAAATTTATAACGTCCCAAACCGAAACTAAACAATTTTAGCCGAGAGAAAGTAGTATAAATTCCAGAACAATACAAAATGCCAGCGGAATAATATATTTATAACCCCAGTGGCAGTGGATCAATATATTTATATAGAGTATAGACATAATAATATCTTAGCAAATTGAAAAACAGAGCAGGAAATGTGCGCGATTAAACTTCTCATGAGTTGCCTCTTTGTTTGTGGATTATAAAAGGCAATATTTTTTAAAAGCATATTGTTTCTTTTTAGGTTACTGCCGGCTGCTAAGATAAGTTGAGGGGCTCAATACTGATCGCTATCTCCTGGCGGGCGAATCTTATCCTCTGGATTACAGATTTCTTCACCTGTTAGTAATTAGCGAATCTTATCCTCTGGTATCTCCTGGCCTGCCTCTCCACCTGTTTCTTCATAATAATCATCACTAATTAGTAATTAGCCAAGTCTTTTCAAACACTGACAGAGCTCACCGTCGTATCCAAGTAATCTAATTATATACATCGACCTGATCTAAACTAATCAACATATACAGTTTCCAACAACAGCTGGCACTTCGCCCCCGTCATGTAGTATATTTAATGCCCGAAATTTCCAACATATGCATTAAAGCTGAACAATTTCCAACATATGCATTAAAGCTTAACAATTTCCAACACGTTATTGCGGCTACCGCCTGGCTCTCCTAGGAACAATTGTTACCTCCAGAATAATTAGGAGTCTGTAACCATACGAGCCTTATACAATTTAGATTTATGAAATACATTCTTCTCCTCCTGCCCTCTCCTATTCTCCTGTAGAGAGAAGACGACGCAGAACAGGGATTCTATTTTGATCAATTTTGACTCGGGTGGAAATTAACTAATTTTGTAGTAAAATATAAATTAACGGTGATCTAGACAAATCATAACAACAGCTGGCTAGTTGGTAATTTTTTCTAATTTTTCGCATCTTTTAAAAGTATGTCTTGTACATATATTTTTAGAAAAATTGTTCAACACAAAAGTTGTAGATCTAGACTTTTGTGTTGAATACTTTTCATAAAAATATATATACAAGATTTATTTTCAAAAATCACAAAAAATAATGAGAAAGTACTGTACACTAGCCAAAATTACTGTACTAATATCAGCCCCTTTCTATGTTGCAGGGTCCATCATAAATTTTTTTGATAAGATTCCGTAAAAAGGGAGAAGATTTTCCCATCATCCATAGCATGAAAAAAATTTGTGGGAGAACATTGTCCGTGTGCCTGTGTATATAAAGAGCAGATTGTTCATCATAAAGAACAGAGAGTTATTCTCGCTCATACATTCAATGGGCTCGCCATCCATCATCATTCCCAGCTCATATATTCAAATCCGTGTTCCTGTATTTGATGGTGGCGATTAGGCGTGTAAGTCGAACCGAACCGAACCGAACCAAACCAAATCGTATGGTTTGGTTCGGTTTCAGTAGCCCACGGTTCGATTCCGCTTTTGATTTTAGAAAAATCATATGATTCAGTTCGATTTATGATTTTGTGTGGCAAACCGAATCGAGTAAAATCAAACTGAACCGTTGTATAAAAAAATATTTAATTTATTAATTAAAATTCATTAAATCATACGGTTAATTATACAGCAGATATTTCTGTTATATATTTTAAGCTTTCTATTTTTGTTTTGAATAAACAGCTAACTTGTCGTTGATCTGTTGTGTAGATATTTCTCTAATCTAAATTTTTCTCCAAATAAATAATGCTGATGAATATTTGGAGTCCTGAAATGATTAGGTGACGGAAATTGTGTTCAGACAACACTTCCATATTGGGTGATTGAGCATTATTTATTGCACCATCTCTGATATATATCTATAAATCTTTAAACTTTATCACATTATTTAAACAATAAAAACCGAACCGAACTGAACCAAACCATTCAATTTGGTTCAGTTCGGTTTCAATGTTAGAGCGCTTCGATTCGGTTCCAAATTTTTGGAACCACATAGAGATGATTTGGTTTGTGATTTTGCCTACAAACCGAACCGTTACAGCCCTACATGTGATTGTAACCGCTTGACCGTTGAAATTAATGTTTATATATACTCGGATATATAACGGGCTCGGAAATTTCACGGACGTTTCAGATACCATGATATCTGATACCAGTATTACATATAAAATTTACCTATCAAAACAGGGGAGTTCCATACGGGAATACTTACAACCCGGGGGTGAGAAATCACCGCAACTTTTCTTGGAATCCTAACACATCTGGCCAAAGATGGCAACCGGGGCAGCATCAAAACGATGCGTATGCTTCCGGTAGCCAACCGCGGCCGCCTCAACCGAATTATTCCCAAGGGCCCCCAATCGTTAAGAAAAATTCTTTGGAAGAGATGTTCGAGAAGTTTGTTGAGATTTCCCAGACCAACATGACAAATCAGGCCGCCTCGATGCGCAAACTGGAGGCACAATTGGTCCAATTGGCTCAAGTGGTTTCCGAGCACACCCAATGCACCTTACCGAGCAATACTGAAAAGAACCCCCATGAACAGGGAAAGCGCCTTGGGGAGGACACTTCGGGAAACCGCAATGAACTTGTCATTACTTGTAAAATCAATAACATCGACACCCCAGCATTATGCGATTCCGGGGCATCCAGCAACATAGTCACTTTGCAAGATGTTGCAAAGATGCAGTTACAAGTTGACATTGAAAATCGGAAATCGCTTATCTTAGCTAATGAAAATCTGGTTGACACGGAGGGCGGTGTGCGAGACGTGGAAATCGAGGTTAACGACACCAATATCAAACCAAAACAGAAAAGAAGAAGTGATGCAAGACGCTCGGGCGCTTCTCCTCATACACCAAGGTGTTTCTGACTCCATGTTTCGCCTCATAAAAGGAGCTGCCTCAGCGAAGCAAGCATGGCAAATTTTGAAGAATGATTTTGAAAGGCGATATGATAATTTCTATTCCAGCTCTGACTGAAGACGAAGCTGTAACACCATTAATCTCTCGCTCCGCTACTGTATGAAGATGAAGGATTCTCTGGCTGCATGGTCTGGACACTCAAAGTAGTTTAATTAATTATGTCCAGAAAAGTTACAATGTAATGAATGAATCTTGCTCTTGTATAAGTAAAGAGCAACTTTAGTAAGCGTATGGTTATCACATGTGAATCAAATTTTGTATGCCTAATTGTTATGTATTCCGGTGGCGAACTCGCCGGAGGGAGAATGGCATCTGCCGGAGACAAGACAGACGAAGGATGTGGGGAGAGAGAGACGGAGTTTAGGAGAGAACAGCAACAATAATTCTTCATTGAAAATAACATTAATCCCTTTACAACATTGGTATTCAAAGACTTAAAAGTAGTAACGGTAAAAAAATCGAAAGTATTATACCAAAATGGAGGGTTTCATAGATAAGTCACGGCTTTTCTCTATGGTATTGCCTTTTCTTTTAATGCTGCAGTATGATTCATGCTTTGCGTATCAAAGATGGAAAAGCAACTTATGTGTCTACCTACGTATGTGAAGACATCCAGGCTTAAGCAAGAAGAGTATTTTGGAGGAGCAAAATTAAATGAAGGTAAATTTGGGAGATCTTGAAGATGGATCTTTTTTTTTGTCCTTCTCGCTGTTGTTCCAAATAATTCCGAGGAGCTTTTCATATTATCACAGACTCTAATTTCTGGTTCTTCTTTCCAAATCTTATCCATTAACATTTAAGATGTTGCACCCCTGCCAAGTGCCAAGTCATTCTACTATACATATTCTATTTTTGTCATTCATTATCAAAATTAGTCACAATTTTATTGCCGACTTAGCTTCCCTAGTAAATAGCACGATCAACTACTTATAATCACTTGCAAAACTTGCTTACTGAGCTCAAGTAAAAAAGAGCACTTCCGAAATTCCCACCTTTTAAAGTACCATTCTCGGGAAACCATCCTTTCATTTATCAGGGAAACTGTCTTTGGGTCATGGGGCTCTCTGTGGGTGGCGAGCTGTCTGGTTCAGTTCCTTGCCCCTCGTCTTCAGCCATGACACTCACCGGAGATTTTCCTGACGAGTTTCGGTCCACGCTCATCACATCAAAAATGTTGAACCCGGAAATCACGGTTCAACGAAAAGTTCAGATCTCTGGTGTAGCTCGTCTTTATTTCTCTCAATTTAGTGCCTCAGATGTAGACTTAAAATTAAGAAACCTTCCCATTAGAACAATCCCAAACAGACCCCTAAGTCGCAGTGAGGAGTTCCCGCCGCACATCCAAAGGATCTTTAGTTGCTTCCCCTCCCAAACCAATGCTGGATCGAGCACATTTGGAGAGTCAAGGGAACTTCAGACCACCCATCCCGAGTGTTGGTTTGGTTCGGATCCAATTTGGCACGTATCCAATTTGGCTAGTATTCGAATTGGACATTATGTCCTTTCACCTTTGAAATATGCAGAATCAAATCAAAGGAAATAAAATGAATTTTTTTTCCTTTGATTGGCCTTCGGGTGAGTTGCTAAAAAGGGAGACAATAAAGAATTTCTAATTTATTTTGTCTTACCTATTAGCATGAAGTTATTGACACCCCTATTGGTGAATAAATGGGAGCCGCCTGTAGCTTTTAGAGAAGAACCGCATGTCACCTGTAGCCAGGCAAGGAATAGGAGCAGCCCGCTTGGAAGAGTCCTCCGCCTCTCTCCTCTCTCTCTCTCTCTCTCGTTCGTGCACTCACAGAGGTCGTTGGTCGAGGGTGCTCGTCGCCGGTCTTGGAGAAGATAACCGCCGGCGTTGAGAGAGGTGTTGCCGTCGGGCTTGGTGGAGTTTGACGCCGGCGTTGCAATGGATTTCCTTTGGAGTTGAGAGGCGTGGTGTCGACGGCGTGCGCGTGTGCAGTTAGCGCCGACGGAGTTTTCTCTCTGGTGGTGGCGTTCTCCTGTGGCGGCGTTATTCTCCGGTGGTGGTGCGGTTGAACGTCGGACTTCGACGTTGAAGGTTCGGTGAACCTTGTGCGTCCGCAAGGCGGATTGCAGTCCAGATCTCAGATTCTCGCCGCGGATCGTTCGTGTCTGGTGCATCCACGTCGTACTCTCCGGACGGTCATTTTTCCCTTGCTTTCCTTGTATTTGTGAATTTATATTTTAATTATATAAATTTTGTGGTCGTTTTTGTGTTCTTGTAATTATAGCTTGTGACTGTGTGTATCGGATTTTACAACAAGTGGTATCAGAGCCAGATTCCGTGTAGGTGACTGATTGGATGTTTCGGTTTTGGGTTTGGGTCAACGGTAGGTGACGACATCAGTCCGCTCCCTATCTTCCCAGATCTGATCCGTGAATTAATCAGATCATCTAGAGGTACTGCAGACAGCTATGGCAGCGAAGAACACTGTGTTGGCCAGGTATTCGGTGGAGAAATTTGACGGCAGCGGGAACTTTCGCCTATGGCAAATTCGGGTCAAGAATATACTGGTTGAACAGGGGTTGATCCAAGTTCTGCGGGGGTGTGATTCTTTGTCCGCTCCGGTGAAGGATTCTGAGTGGACGGAGATGGATGAGCGTGCCACTAGCGCTATCAGGATGTGCGTCGACGACAAGGTGTTGTTCAACATCGGCATTGAAGAGTCAGCTGTCACGTTGTGGGAGAAGCTGGAGGGACTCTATATGAGCAAGTCGTTGACCACGAGGCTGTTACTGAAGTTGAGATTGTACGGCCTGAAGATGCAGGAAGGTGGTAACTTGCAGGAACACTTCAACGTGTTCAATGGACTTCTGAGCCAACTGCATGTGGTTGGTGTGAAGGTGGAGGAAGAAGACAAGGCCTTATTGCTTCTTACCTCGCTCCCGGTGTCGTATAAGCACATGCAGACCACCTTGTTGTATGGGAAGGATAGAGTAGACGTGGAGCAGATCACGTCTGCGTTACTGTCCAGTCAGATTTTGTCAGACCCCGCTCCTGAGGGTGAGCATGCTTTGGCAGTAGGAGGACGACGAGGGTGGCAGTTCGAGAAGGGATCTGGAAGTGCACGGGCCAGATCCGCATCGAGAAGGCAGTGACATGCTACCATTGCAGGCAGAGTGGCCATATCAGGAGAAATTGTCCGCAGCGTGCGCATATTTCTGGGGACGTCCAGGGTGCGGGCAAGGCGACGGTAGCTACGGCAGATGATAGTGATGTGTCTCTCCTCATCACTGAGAGTCCATGTGACTCTGATAGTTGGGTATTGGATTCGGGTGCTTCGCAACACATTTGCTCGGATGCAGGGATGTTCAGTTCACTGGAGGTGACGACTGGGTCGGTCTTTTTGGGTGACGGCTCAGCATGTGAGGTCACGGGGACAGAGACGGTGGACATCAGGATGCATGATGGAGCGGTGCATAGGATTGAGCGGGTACATCTGGTACCCAAGCTGTGCAGGAATTTGATATCGCTGGGTAGACTAGACTCCAGAAGATGCAGTTTTGCGACGAGAGGTGGAATTCTGACGGTGACGCGAGGACACACCGTGCTCATGCGAGCTATTCAGTGCGGTAGTCTTTACCGGCTGATGGGGACCACGATGCGAGGTGGTGTGCCCATGATTTCTGCGGCTGACAGAGTTGATGGTCGAGGTGGTGCAGGGGATCGCCCTTCTGGTAGTCTGACTAGGCGAGTCAGATTTAGCGATCCAGCTGCGTCGACATTCAGAGGTTGAGCTCGAGCAGGGATGAGACGACTGGAGCAGGTCGGCTGACACCTCAGGTCCTTGAGGTGGTGCTTCGTGCAGACTGGTGCTTCGTGCAGATCATGCTACGTGCAATGTTGCTTCGCGCAGTTGATGCTGATGCAGATGGTGTTGTGCAGGGAGTGCTTCGTGCAGGTGATGGCTCCGGATCCCGAACCAAGGTGGTGATTGTTGGTTTGGTTCGGATCCAATTTGGCACGTATCCGATTTGGCTAGTATTCAAATTGGACATTATTTCCTTCCACCTTTGGAATATGCAGAATCAAATCAAAGGAAATAAAATGAATTTTTTTTCCTTTGATTGGCCTTCGGGTGAGTTGCTAAAAAGGGAGGCAATAAAGAATTTCTAATTTATTTTGTCTTACCTATTAGCATGAAGTTATTGTCACCCCTATTGGTGAATAAATGAGAGCCGCCTGTAGCTTTTAGAGAAGAACCGCATGCCTCCTGTAGCCAGGCAAGGAATAGGAGCAGCCCACTTGGAAGAGTCCTCCGCCTCTCTCCTCTCTCTCTCTCTCGTTCGTGCACTCACAGAGGTCGTTGGTCGAGGGTGCTCGTCGCCGGTCTTGGAGAAGATAACCGTCGGCGTTGAGAGAGGTGTTGTCGTCGGGCTTGGTGGAGTTTGCCGCCGGCGTTGCAGTGGATTTCCTTTGGAGTTGAGAGGCGTGGTGTCGACGGCGTGTGCGTGTGCAGTTAGCCTCGACGGAGTTCTCTCCGGTCGTGACGTTCTCCTGTGGCAGCGTTATTCTCCGGTGGTGGTGCGGTTGAACGTCGGACTTCGACGTTGAAGGTTCGGTGAACCTTCTGCGTCCGCAAGGCGGATTGCAGTCCAGATCTCAAATTCTCGCCGCGGATCGTTCGTGTCCGGTGCATCCACGGCGTACTCTCCGGACGGTCATTTTTCCATTGCTTTCCTTGTATTTGTGAATTTATATTTTAATTATATAAATTTTGTGGCCGTTTTTGTGTTCTTGTAATTATAGCTTGTGCATGTGTGTACCGGATTTTACAACACCGAGATGATGGTGAATGATGAGCTGAAGTTCCTGCCAACCAAAGCTAGCCAGAGAAGAGAAGAACTCAGAAAGAGATCCTCTCCAAAGGTGTCATTGAGGATCTATTTATAGTTTTATGAGAATGGTCTGTCAATAGCGAGATCCAGGCTTATGAATACTGTAAAATGTAACCCAAAGTGGTCTGTCAATATCGAGATTCCGCCTTCTGAATATTGTTAAATGCAGCTCATAGTGTTCTGCCAATAGCGGGATCCCCTCATTTGGAGAGGCTAATGACATGCCAAAAACGAATTATCGTAATAACGGAAAAAGGAAAAGAATATCTTCTAATGGCGAGTCGGCGCACCTTAGCCCCCTCCCCTAGGCGGTGAGAACTCGATGAGACTGAGCTCTCGCCACTTGCCCGACCTGCGAGTACCCGATGGAGCTGGGCGCTCGCAACCTTGCCTCTCGCCTATAGGCGATACATCAACTCGCAGGCTATGTTCATCTATTACTACACTGGGCAACAGCGAGTGTCTAATAAAACTGACTCCTTCCTGCCTTTGGGCCAGCTGGACCCAGTCGATAAATACGGGGTTGTATAGTGACGATCGTGAACATGGTAATTATGAACTATCATTCGTGAACGTCTGACCCCATCTAAAGAATTTCATGAACTTTTATCTTCAAAGTTAGTATTTTTTGTCTTGGTGACGATCATAGCCGTTGTCATGCCAAGCATTTTTTATGACGCTGGCATTTTTGTCCAAACTCATCGGAGCAAAACCGCCGCTCCAAATGGACCCTTAATGTTTAAATTGGAAAATATACCTTTAGGTTTTGTTGGGTTTGAAGTCATGGAACGATCTAACCATGTCCTATAACCCGCTGCTCGTTACAATTTGGAGATGAGAAAACACTTAGCATTCGGCGGACGATAGGCCGTCGCGTCCGACGTTCGTTACAAATTACACTTTGCGGCGATAGACTTTACTGGGTGTCACGGTGGCACTGGACGCGGGAGCAGAGCGCATGAGTTCGCGGTCGCGGAGGCCTTCTCGGAAGCGGCTTGAAGATGGCTTGAAAGCGGCTCGGGAGTAACTTGAATGTGGCTCGGGTGCTGCTCATAAGAGAAATCTGACAAAGCTTTGGCCTGAGGAAGAAGAAAGCTCGGAGAAAAAAGGTGAGAAATGAGGAGTTCTAGGGCTTCTTTTATAGCCTCTAGGAGGTGGTTATGGTGGTTACGCGGCTATCCGCACACCATAGCCACCGTTATAATTATTTTTGCTATAGTTTATGGACGCATATTAGGATAATTAATGCTGCTATTTGTACACCAATAAAATTAAAAATAAAGTCCCCCCACTAACCGTCAGTTATACGTGAATCAAACGACATGGAACTACCCGAAAAGATCGGACGGCGGGGACAGGTTCCCACGGGCGGCCGACTAACTTGCCGGCAAACTCGCCGGCGAGGAGGGAGGCCGCCGCCGAAGGCCGGCAAAGCGCGCGGCAACTGGGCCGGCGGCGGAGAGGGGATGGCGGCTGGCTTGATCGCCACCTTCGGTGCGCGCAGGTGGTTCTGGCGTCATGCGTGATGGGATCGACGCGTGGTGGGATTGGGTGCGGTGATCGCGCGTGCAGTCTTACCCATGATCCCATTAATTTTGGTGGAGATTATGAAAAGTGTGGTTATGTGCACGCCCATCCTTTTTAAGAGGGATCTCATCCCGTCAAATTTGATTCAGTAGTTGAAGAAAATTTAGCTTTTAAGATTTCATAATAGAAAAAAAACGTACAAATTATTACTGTTTCTCACAGAATAAACAACCACGCATATTAAGGAGACAATGAAAAAATTAAATAGCAAATAAACAATCAACCACATACACATACACACAAACTATATATTATTGGGAATACGCATGGATTCTGAGCACAAACTAATATTTGCTTCACACTCTTTGATTAATCAACAACAACATTAAGAAGATCAACAATGAAAAAAAAGGAAATTGCAAATAAAATAGAAAAGAACAAAGAGCTATCCCACTGTAAACATGCGTATTTCAAATAAAATAGAAAAGAACATAGAGCTAGCTAGAGTTGTCACTTAAAACCGAAAACTGCAAATCGAAACGGAACCGAACCGGAACCGAACCAGAAACGCAAAGAACCAGACTGAACCGTTCACAAATTATTCGGGTTCCGGTTTGAATTTTGGAACCGTGAACAACATTGGTCTGAGTGTGGTTCTTACATTTTATTATCCGGAACGTAACCGGAACCGGAACCGCTACCGCAACATACAAGCCTCAAGCGGTTCCAAGATTTTTAGACTCGATCTGAACCGGACCGAAGTAGAACCGAACCGCAACCCGTTTATTATTATCATTATTATTATATTGTTATTATTTTATAATTTATCTATAATATTTATAATTACTATCACGAGAGAAGCTGGTGCAGTTTGAACTCAAACCACAATCGCACTAAAAGGGGTCGATTTTGGACCGAACAAAACTTCACCGCATAAAAACCGTGGTATGATTTGACATTGGTGCGGTTTGGAGTCAATTTTTGCAGTGCACTTTTGATTTTTGTACAGTTATATAATATATTTTTATTTTTACTTACATATTTCTTTGAATATTTTATTTAAAAAATATAAAAGATATACAACTACTTTTATTAGTAATTGATAAGTTACACCATCATTTTATAGGGAAGCCCCCCCCCCCCACCCCACCCCATGATCTCCCCCCAAAATGGGAGATCATGGGGTTGACTAGTCAACCTCACCTCTCATGATGAGGAGAACATGGGGGGTGGGGCCCACTCCCTCTCTCTCCACTAAAGCCACCACCATTGGGGGGTAACTGCCGGTCGGCCGCCGCCGCCGCTGCCGGCGGAGTAGTCGTCGCCGGCGGGGCAGCAACCGCCGGACAGGCCCCGGCCCGCCGGCGGCCGCCTGCAGCTAAACAGAGGGATAGGAAGAGGAGAGAGAGAGAGAGAGTGGCTGAGAGAAGGGCGGCAGATGAGATATAATTATATAATTATAAATATAATATATTATATCTTAATATATAGTCGGGGAGAGAGATAGAGTGTGTGTGTGTGACTGAGAGGTGGGTGGCGAATGGGTTATTATATATAATATATTATATTAGAGAGAGAGAGAGAGGGAGGCTGAGAGGGGGGGAGGGGGCGGCGGTCCGACAGATGAGTTTACTCTATATATAGTAGATATAGTATTTAATATATAATTATGTATCTTAATCTATATTATATTATGTATAAGCGGGGAGAGAGAGAGGGCGGCTGAGAGGGGGCAAGGCGAAAATTATTTGTGAAGCAATTGAAGGACGCCTGATAACATCGAGCACGGACGAAGCCCGTGCGAAGGAGGGCGAATCCCGCCAGAATGAGGCCAAAGATCGCCTAAGAACATCGAGCACGGGTGAAGCCCGTGCGGAGGCGGGCGAAGCGCGCCTGGATGCGGCCGAAGGCCGCCCGAGAGCATCTTCGAAAGGGTTTCGCACGCCACCCAGCGGGCTTCGCCCGTTCTCGATGCGTCGCTACGGGCTTCGCCCGCTTGACTTTCAAGCGGGCTTCCCCCCCCCCCCACGGGTTTTGCCCTCTCCCGACAGTTATTTAAAATTTTAAAATTTAATTTATATTTAAAACTAATTTATTAGAATTGTTATTTTAAATTTTAAATTTTAATTTATTAGAATTGTTAATAAATTTTATATTTAAAAAGAATATAATTTATAAAATATATAAAATGAAATAAAAAATGCCTGCAGTGCCGATTCCTGACGCCCTTCTGCTCCCCCAGCAGCGCCGATTCCCGACGCCGGCGGTGGCGGCCTGGCCGGTGACCATCAGCGAGTTTGCCAGGGCCCAACGAACTCGTCGGTGATCATCGGCCAGGCCGCCGGCGGCAACGGGAATCGGCGCGAGTAGGGGAGTTCTGTTTTTTTGGAATTGCTATAAGCAGTCCTCCTTTGAATCCGACGGTCTGCTTTTGATAGTACTTGATTAGACGGTTCAGATAAGACTTTTGGTGTGCTTTCGAATATGTCCATTGTTTTATGTAATAAAAATAGGGTATTGTTATTTATACACCTATTTTGAATATTTGACACCCAAAATATGTCAAATTTAAAGTATTTTTTTTAAAACGGGAACTGATATTTATACCCAAACGTAATCCGCCGAACCCTAAACCCATTTTCCTGCATACCCGGCCGCTCGCAGGCTCGCAGCGGTGATCTTCCCCGACCGTCTGCCCTAGGCTCGTCTCCTTCCTCCCTCGCATCCGCATCCGCTCTCCCTCGCATCTGCTCCTCCCATGCATCCGCTCCCTTGCCAACAACCTCTCGCCGAAACTCCTGGAATCGAGCTCTCGCCACTAACTCCCTCGCACCTCCCGCAAAGGCATTTGATCGCCGGCCTTCCTTCCACCCTCACGGCCGTTCGCTCGCCGTCAACTCCTCTTCCAGAACCTTTACAGGTAACTTTCGTGTCTTCCCAAAGAGCCTTCAAAAAAATAGCATAGATTTGAAGAGCATTGTCAAGCAGTTTTACATGGCAAGCAGTGAAGATCATTCAAATAATAGCATTGTTACAGCAATCTTTCATCTTCTTTTTTTGATAATGCGTTGATTTTTGATTTTCATTTTAAACTCCATCTAGGGGAAGGATTGTCTGGCAATAGATATTAAGAACCAGAAAATCACATAACTCATGAAATATTTATGAGAACAAGAGAAGCACTCACTTGAACTACCGAGTTTGAACTGAATTTTAGAGTATCTATTTGATACTTTTTACCTCCTCTTGATTAGCATGAGCCCGAGGGTGAGAGGACTATGGGAATCTTATCTATCAATAGAAGGGGAAACAAGCAAGTCATGCTCTCAACAGCTATGATTAAGCTTTTTTCCCAAGAAAATATACTTATATTTGGCTCTCTCAGGCGTTTGATCTTTGCTAAGCTTTATTTCCCTTAATAATTTGGGATTTAATTGCAGGGCAGTTGAGGTTTTTTGATCCGAACAAGCAAGGAGTCCCAAAAGATTAGTTGAAATTTCTGAAGGTATACTTTGTGCTGTAGTTTTATTTTTTTGGTTGATTTATGTACGTTTTTTATGTTTATGAGTGGTACGATTATCATTAGTATGCATGTTATGATTGTCTTTATGAGCCTAAGTAATCATGAGCTCAAAAGAGTTAGTGCTCTTTGAAAATGAGAAATTTTTCAAAGACGTTGTAATGCAATTTCACACATCCGCTTGTTTTCAAAGCAAAGAAGATTTGATTGAATGCGCTAGGAATGTTGTCAAACAGTTGGGGTTTGTCATTATTATAACAAGGGCAGATAAGCTCGGTGACAGAGCAACACCTAGAGTTATTTTGGGGTGCGACAGAGGTGGGTTACCTCCAGGTACTCCGAAAAATAAAGGCTATGTCAAAAGAAATATCAGAAAATCAAGTTCCAAGCGGTGTGAGTGTAAATTTGCATTTAAAGGACATAAAAATGAGAACAATGAATGGGAACTTGAAGTTACACATGGTGTGCACAATCACGAGTTTGTACATCTTGAAGAACACCCATATGCCGGCAGGCTAGATATCGATGGACACAAGATTGTCGAGGAGATGTACGATACTGGATGTAAGCCAAGAAAATTTTTAGCCATGCTAAAAACGAGAAATCCGGGTAATACTACAACCATTAGAACAATCTACAATGCGAATGCTAAGTTATATAGAACACAACTACAAGGTGGAACTCCAATTCAACACTTGTTCAAATGCATTAGTGCTTCAGGTTATATCAGTTTCACTCAAGTAAATGAGAGTACATTACAACTAGAAAGTATTTTTCTTGCCCATCCAACGGCTATTCGTCTGAGTAATATGTTCTCAAATGTTTTTATGGTTGATTGCACTTATAAGACCAACCGCTACCGTTTGCCATTACTTTCAATAGTTGGCGTTACATCGACCAACCAATCATTTTTTTGTTCATTTGCTTTTATGTCTAATGAAAATGAGTGTTGCTATAAATGCGCACTTGAATGTTTCAAGTTTACTTTTGATGACAATGTGCATCCTAAGCTATTTGTAACGGACCGGGAGCTTGCATTGATGAATGCAATAAAAGTTGTATTTCCACAAGCCAAAAACATTCTCATGTTTGGGTACGATTATCATATATGGGTACAAATATCAGCTTTGGGTACAGATATCCATGAGTTACAAATATCTATTTATGGGGTATAAATAACAATACCCTAAAAATATGAACAAATACATTTGAAGTTTAAAGTAGTTTAAGTTTGAACTAAACCGTTGAATAGAAACCACTCTTATAATCTCTACCGTCCAAACTAATTTTGTATTCCTAATTTCTGATTTTTGGGGGGTCATTCGCCAGCAAAGCTCCTCTTTTAGACCCCCATCCCATGCTTGTTTTCGCTTTATTTCGAATATGGCAGTCTATTTTATTTTGAATTTGCGAGCTTTGGCACTTTGCACCCCCAAAAATATTACTTTTGACACTTTGCACCTCAAATGTTTAAATATTGCACTTTGCACCCCCCCATTTTCACCGAGGCGGACCCATCTTAGGGCGAGTGTGGGAGGCCGCTCACACTCTTTAAAAAAAAATTTAATAGTATTTGTCACGGTTTAAATCGTGGCGAATACGCTATTTTTAAAAATTAACACTATTAACCACAATTTAAATCATGGCTAATACCCTATTTTTAAAAAAATTACCTATGTTATCCACGACTTAAACTATAAACCATGACTAATATCCTATTTTTCAAAAAAAAAGTATTAGGCGTGATTTAGTATTTATGAATCAAGCAATTTTTATGACCGCCCACACTGAAAAAGGTTTTTGCATCCACCATTGCTTCGCACCCAAACAAGAGTAATTTCTGATAGTTGAATTCAAAGCCCTAGGGTTAAAAGTGCCAAGAATATGATAATGACGGTACAAAGTGCAATATTTAAACATTTGGGACAAAATGTCAAAAGTGATATTTTCGGATTTCAAAGTCCAAAAAGCCTGAATTCGCAGAACATATCCGGTCTCGTCTCCCTCCTCGAGCTCCTGCTCTCCTCCGTCCTAGCCCTACCGCTCTCCATCCACCGGCCACGCATCTCTTTTTGCTAAACTTCTAGGGCGTCCCCTTGAGCGGCACATTCAGCAGAAACGCTGGCTCACTCTTCCTTCCTATGCCCTACCTTTGCCACTGGCGCCCTCTTGCGCGCTTGCCACTGTCGCAGCCCGCGAGCGAGCAGGCTTGTTCTTCATTCCTGTGACCTACCTTTCCTGTGACCTACAGTCGCTTCCAGGGCGCACACTTATTGAGAGGATGGGAGAACTTCTCAAGACCTTCTGCTATCAAGGTCAGCACTCTCACTTCCTCTACTTCTCCAGCTCTCATTCCCTCTACCTCTCCAGCTATATAATCCCTCTTTCTATTTTCCCTAGCACAAATCTCAGGAAGTGAACATCGCTCTCCTGCTATCCGGAGTCTTAAAATCTAGGCCGGCAAGTAGTAACATTTCATTTCCTTCTAAACGTCCTTAACTTGTTTAGGGTAGAACATGTGGTGAGGGAATGAGGTTAAGCTAGATTTGACCCAAGGAAATGGGGTGGATTCAAAAGGAGTTAAGTGAATACGACGCCGCTCGACAAAGCGTCGAGTGCATTGAGGAGACTCAACGTTATACTCTTTAATCAATAGGCGTCGAGTGAACACGATGCCAGTCAACGCGGCGTTGAGTGGTCTCAACGCCACTCAACGCTTTTTACTTATAAACATTCTGGATGTTGAGGCGTTGAGTGGACCCAACGCGGCGTTGAGTGGACCCAACGCGGCGTTGAGTGGTCCCAACGCTCAACGCCACTCAACGCTTTTTACTATAAACATTCTGGATGCTGAGGCGTTGAGTGGACTCAACGCGGCGTTGAGTGGACTCAACGCGGCGTTGAGTGGTCAACGCGGCGTGAGTGGACTCAACGCGGCGTTGAGTGGACTCAACGCCGCGTTGAGTCCACTCAACGCCGCGTGTCGTCCACTCAACGCCGCGTTGAGTTCAACGCCGCGTTGAGTCCACTCAACGCCGCGTTGAGTCACTCAACGCGGCGTTGAGTCGACTCAACGCGGGTGTTGAGTAGTCTCAATGTCACTCAACGCTCTTTACTTGGAAACATTCTGGATGCTGAGGTGTTGAGTGGACTCAATGCGGCTTTGAGTGATCTCAACGCCACTCAACGTTTTTGACTTAGAAAACTCGAGACTCAACAAGGCGTTGAGTGGTCACAACGCCGCTCAACGCGGCGTTGAGTGGTCTCAACGCCGCTCAACAAGGCGTTGAGTGGTCTCAACGCCGCTCAACAAGGCGTTGAGTGGTCTCAACACCACTCAATGTTGCATTGAGTGGTCTCAACGCCACTCAACAAGGCGTTGAGTTGTCTCAACACCACTCAACGCTTTTGGACTTAAGTGTATTTTCATCTGGTTCACCTGTATGACTGAACCGGGTTTTCGAGATGAGTGATGATGACACATTTGAACCCGATCTCTTCAACAACCTATTTAATGCATTGATCTTCTCAAGAAGATTAATTTAAAACAATAATTGGCGGTCAAATACCAAGGTGACATGTGGCAAAGCAACTCAAACTAATTGACGGTCCAACATTAGGCTGACACATGGCAGACAATTTAAGCTCTAATTCTTCTTACAAAGAGGAAGAGACAAGGAACTCTAGCTGTCACTCTCACTCCTTACCAAGGCCGTCATCATCTTCATTAAGCACAGAGGAGTGGAAAACGACTGTTGGAGCTAAGCTTTTGCTGGAGAAACCAGAAATCAAGCTAACTCGCTGGAGCAAGGGTCAGCCATGGCTCACCACTATCGTACTCGCCGCCAAGCTCGCATCCAGGTCCGTTTCTCCTCCCCTCGCTCGGTGCTAGTCTTCTAGATCCATTAGGAGAGATATCGGGCTCAATTGAGCCCGATGCCATGAGAGGAAGAGGGAGAAATACCGAGCTTTTCTTCTTCCTTGGGCCCGCCGGAGGAGCCGCCTCCGGCGGCCTTGTCGCCGGAAAACGCCAGCCGCCACCTCAACAAAGGTGGTGGTGATAATCGCCGGCGGTGGCAGTGGCCCAGTGGCCAAGAAATAAGATTTGAAGTTGCTACATGCTGGGAAGATCACAGTCGTTGGCTATCGGGGAAGATAACCCGATGCCGTTCATTTCTGCATTAATTAAACTATAGCATTTTAAGATATTTATGTGTATTTCTGTCACATTTTTACAGACACTTACATGATAATTTTAGGCCTTGTAGAGGCATATTCAGAGGAAACTTTCAACATAGAAAATGTATCCCTAGATCTTACCTTTGTTTTGACAACCTAAACTTGCAATTTGGAGCACTGTAGCTCCTTGTAGGGTCATTCTCTTAGGACTGCTCCTATACTAAGGCAGAACTTCAAATGGATGCGTAGGCTAATCTATAAGTTCGCATGCAGTGAAATTTAGGTCAAGCATGTGTGTATATCATACTTAGACTATGTCCAAAAATGAGAATTTTTGGAGGACATTTTCTTATAATTTTAGTCAAAATTTGATTTATTAAATAATTGTAATCTATGAAGTTTTACAACAACTCCACCCCCCCCCCCCCCCCCAAAATTTGGGTGGCGTAGCTCTAGTGTCATCATATGACCATGGTAAAAGTTTAAGACCATTTGGACCTCTGTATGTTGGATAAATCCAACATGCATGGTGTACAAACTCATATTCGTAGGTTTTAGATTTTAAGCTTTTGGAGTGCTTTGAGCTCTTGGTGGTCAATTTTGACCTAGCCCTTGGAATATACTAGTAGGGGGAGGAAAAATCTCTCTCCCCCCAGTGCCCCTCTTTTTAGGGGCGGGTGCGACAAGTTGGCTAGCACCTGCCCCGTCCTGATAAGTGCGAGGTGGGAGCAGCGGGACCGGCCGGGGGCCGAAGTCTCGCCCCTGCCCCTTCCTGCTTGGCGGCCTGGCGGGGCGAGACCGGCCGGGGCCGGGGTCTCGGTCCTGCCCTCTCCTTCTTGGCGGCCTGGGGGGGCGAGACCGGCCGGGGGACGGGGTCTCGCCCCTGCCCCTTCCTGCCTGGAGGCCTAGCGGGGCGAGACCGGTCGGGGGCCGGGTCTCGCCCCTGCCCCTTCCTGCCTGCGGCCTGGCGGGGCGAGACCGGCCGGGGGCCGGGCTCTCGCCCCTGCCCTCTCCTGCGTGGCGGCCTGGCGGGGCGATACCGGCCGGGGGCCGGGGTCTCGCCCCTGCCCTTTCCTGCTTGGCGGCCTGGCGGGGCGAGACCGGTCGGGGGCCTGGGTCTCGCCCCTGCCCCTTCCTGCCTGGCGGCCTGGCGGGGCGAGACCGGCCAGGGGTCGGGGTCTCGCCCGTCCCTTCCTGCTTGGCGGCCTGGCGGTGCGAGACCGGCCGGGGGCCGGGGTCTCGCCCCTGCCCTCTCCTGCTTGGCATCCTGGCGGGGCGAGACGGGTCGGGGGCCGGGGTCTCGCCCCTGCCCTCTCCTGCTTGGAGGCCTGGCGGGGCGAGACCGGCCGGGGGCCGGGGTGTCGCCTCTGCCCCTTCTTGCCTGGCGGCCTGGCGGGGTGAGACCGGCCAGAGGCCGGGGTCTCGCCCTTGCCCCCCCTGCTTTTACCGTCTTGCCCTCGGGGGGGAATTACCCCTTTACCCCCCGGCGTGGCTGTTTTCTATTGGCCCAAAGTCTTTTGGCCCTAGGGGCATTTCGGTCATTTTGGTGCATGGGATTTGGAAAACTATAAATAGGCCCTTAGGAGTGCCTTGGAGAGCATCACTTCTTCACTCTCTCTTCATCCTTCAAGGCACCCTAGCTCAAGCATTGGCGAGGAGAGGGAGACCTCAAAGGTCTTCCGGGTGTGAGGTGGGACCTCCGCAATAGAGCTGAGGGTCTGTTTTTAGCTTCTTGATCTTTGGTCTGTGACGTTCCTCCGGGTGTAGTAGGTGTGAGGTCACCCCTTTCTTGGGACCCCGAACTCCACAGAGGTCAATTTTGGCTTCAACACTTTGGTGCGGTGAGCGTGGAGAGTGACCAGCACAGAAGATCTCGGGAGAGTGTCATGACTGGAGGTTAGGGAGGTAGTGATGATCTCGGCGAGCTCCCCAGCCCAGGACCCTTTGTGGGGAGGCAAGAGTTCATGGCCTCCATCCAAGGCATCATGGAGATGCTGCGAAGTATCGCTCCTCAGGGTGGCAGCTCCACCCCAACCCCCCAGGAGCTAGCCCCCCCCCCCCTCTCGACGAGTCGACTATGACCCCAGAGGGGGGAGAAAGAAGTGCACCAGGAAGAAGGCCGGGGAAGGAGAGGATGGGAGATGGGGTCGAGCGAGACCTCACCGGCCGGGAGTTGTTCTCCAGCCCAGCGAGTGCCAACCTCCCAGGCGAGCAGGTCACGCGATTAGAGGTGGCGAGACCACCCATTAAGGGGTCACCCTTCAGCGAGCTGATCATCTCAGCTCCCGTTCCTGAGGGGTTCAGAGAGCCAGACATGGCTTACTATACCGGGAAGGATGACCCCGTCCAGCATCTGCATTGGTTCGAGGATGTCGTCTCCATCAGGCCGATGACGGACGCCTTCAAGTGTCGCCTCTTTGCGATCACGTTGAAGGAGAAGGCAAGAGACTGGTTCCATCAACTCCCCTGAGGTCGATCTATGAGTTCGAGGACTTGAGCCGGAGCTTTCAGCTTCGCTTCTCCACCTCCAAGAAGCGGAAGAGGAGTCCTGAGTCCATCTTCCTGATAAGGCAGGGGGCTGAGGAGTCGCTGGCCCGTTACGTAGACAGGTTTCAAGAGTAGATCCTGGAGGTCCAAGAGATGTCCGGGTATGCCCTCCAGATGACATTCACGGTGGGGTTGCGCGAGGGGTTCTTCAAGATGAGCCTGACTCGAAAGGCCCGCCTTTCTTTAGAGGAGCTGATGGAAAGGGCGGCTGAGGAGATAGTCATGGAGGCGGCCAACCCGGCATTTGTCAAGAAGTTGGCAAAGCTAACAGAGATGGAGGCAAAGAAGCAAGTTGGCTAGAGACCTCAGGAAGGAAGAAGGAGAGAGGAGCGGAGAGCTCAGGAGGGTCCAAAACCAGGTTGGAGGCAGCAGGGAGGACCCGTTCAGGGCCCGGGAAGAGGTTACGTCCAAGATGGGGGAAACTTCCATGGGGGCCAGGGGAGGTTCAACTTCCAGAGGCAAGCCCCTAGGCAGCTCCTACCCCCACCGCAGCAAGGGATGGAGATTGGTCGAAGGGAGAGGAGGAACCGTCAGGGAAGGAGAAGGGTCGGGGTAGGGTTACCGTACCGTGACTTCCACCAGGTAGAGGGGCACGCCATAGCTACCAGCCCCGAGTTCCTGGAAGTGAGGGGGGCGAGAGGCCCTGCCCAGCCACAGCCACCAGTGCGGGTTGAAGAGGTTCTGCCCAGAGAAGGGGGGATGATGTGTGTGAGTACCGGGTCGATGTCGGACCCCGAGGCGGTATAGCGGTGATCCATGGTGGAGTGGGGATCGAGGCCACTCGGAAGGCAAGCCTCCATGTCATGTACCGACGGAGCGTCGCCTCAACATCCCAGACACCGCCCCATGAGGAGAAGATCACCTTCTCGGTGAAGGACCTGTCGGATCATGAGGATCCGTTTTGCGATACGCTGGTCATCCAGACGGCCATCGAGGGCTACACCGTCTACCGAATCTTGCTTGACAACGGAAGCTCCGTCAACGTCGTTTTCAAGAAGGCGTTTGACGAGATGAAGGTAGAGCCAAGGAGGGTGTTGGTCTCGGACGGACCCCTGTTCGGATTTTTAGGAGAAAGGAAGGAGGTCGAAGGTGGAGTATGACTCCAAGTAAAGTTGGGAGGGGCTTCAAGGAACTGCTGGTTCGTCATTGTTGACGCTCCAAGCAGCTACAACGCCATCTTCGGAAGGCCACTCATCAGCGCCTTCCGTTGCGTGTCATCTTCCTTCCACCAATGCCTCAAGTTCAGCTCCGGAGTGATCCAGGTCAGAGTCAAGGGAGACTCTAGGATGTCAAGGCAGTGTTACGTCACGGCCGTCAACACCATCTCTTGGTTGGTCAAGGCAGAGGAGATGAAGAAGGTCATGGAGAGCTTGAGCAAGATGGAAGTGTCCGAGAAGAAGGAAGCGGAAGACGACCATCATGCCCAGGCCCCCTGAGGGTGCCTCGCCTTGCGGTAGTTTTTTCCTTTTTTCTTGTCTTGTAACAAGTGCTACCCCAGACCAGCTGAGTCAGGGGACCATATAACTCATATTTTTCCCCGTTTGAGAATGTAGGATTTGGTGAGGTTTGATTGAGATGCCTAGTCCTTTTGCTCTGAGACGGTCCCGCTGCCCAGGCTCTCACTAGCTGGGCAGGGCCGGTGGTACCTCTCTTGGATGCCTAGTTGTCTCACCTCGAGATGGATTTCGCTGTCAGGCTCTCACTAGCTGGCAGGGCAGGTTGATCTCTCGGAGGGTGGAGAGGTCTCACCTCGAGATGAATTCCGCTGTCAGGCTCTCACTAGCTGGGGTGGGGCAGGGTTGATCTCTCGGAGGGTGGGTAGGTCTCACCTCGAGATGGATTCCGCTGTCAGCTCTCACTAGCTAGCAGGGCAGGTTGATCTCTCGGAGGGTGGGGTAGGTCTCACCTCGAGATGGATTCCGCTGCCAGACTCTCACTAGCTGGCAGGGCAGGTTGATCTCTCGGAGGGTGGGGTATGTCTCACCTCGAGATGGATTTCGCTGCCAGACTCTCAATAGCTGGCAGAGAAGGTTGATCTCTCAGAGGGTGGGGTATGTCTCACCTCAAGATGGATTCTGCTGTCACGCTCTCACTAGCTAGCAGGGCAGGTTGATCTCTCAGAGGGTGGGGTAGGTCTCACCTCGAGATGGATTCCGCTGTCAGGCTCTCACTAGTTGGCAGGGCAGGTTGATCTCTCAGAGGGTGGGGTAGGTCTCACCTCGAGATGGATTCCGCTGCAAGGCTCTCACTAGTTGACAAGGCAGGTTGATCTCTCGGAGGGTGGAGAGGTCTCACCTCAAGATGGATTCCGCTGTCAGGCTCTCACTGGCTGGCTGGGCAGGTTGATCTCTCGGAGAGTGGAGAGGTCTCACCTCGAGATAGATTCCGCTGTCAGGCTCTCACTAGCTGGCAGGGCAGGTTGATCTCTCGGAGGGTGGGGTAGATCTCACCTCGAGATGGATTTCGGTGTTAGGCTCTCACTAGCTGGCAGGGCAGGTTGATCTCTCGGAGGGTGGGGTAGGTCTCACCTCGAGATAGATTCCGCTGCCAGGCTCTCACTAGCTGGCAGAGCAGGTTGATCTCTCGGAGGGTGGGGTAGGTCTCACCTCGAGATGGATTCCGCTGTCAGGCTCTCACTAGCTGTCAGGGCAGGTTGATCTCTCGGAGGGTGGAGAGGTCTCACCTCGAGATGGATTCCGCTGTCAGGCTCTCACTAGCTGGCAGGGCAGGTTGATCTCTCAGACGGTGGGGTAGGTCTCACCTCGAGATGGATTCCGCTGCCAGGCTCTCACTAGCTGGCAGGGCAGGTTGATCTCTCGGAGGGTGGGGTAGGTCTCACCTCGAGATGGATTCCGCTGCCAGGCTCTCACTAGCTGGCAGGGCAGGTTGATCTCTCGGAGGGTGGGGTAGGTCTCACCTTGAGATGGATTCCGCTGGCAGGCTCTCACTAGCAGGCAGGGCAGTTTGATCTTTCGGAGGGTGGGGTAGGTCTCACCTCGAGATGGATTCGGCTGCCAGGCTCTCACTAGCTGGCAGGGCAGATTGATCTCTCAGAGGGTGGGGTAGATCTCACCTTGAGATGGATTCCGGCGTCAGGCTCTCACTAGCTGGCAGTGCAGGTAGATCTCTCAGAGGGTGGGGTAGGTCTCACCTCGAGATGGTTTCCGCTGTCAGGCTCTCACTAACTGGCAAGGCAGGCGTGCCTCTCGTGGATGCCCAGTATTTTTTACCCGGAAGGGGTCTCGCCACCCAGGCTCCCATAACTGGCATGACAGGTTGACCCCTCCGGGGGGTGAAGTATTTTTACCCGTAGGGGGTCTCGCCACCCAGGCTCCCATAGCTGGCATGGCAGGTTGACCCCTCCGGGGGGTGAAGTATTTTTTACCCGGAAGGGATCTCGTCACCCAGGCTCCCATCAGCTGGCATGACAGGTTGACTCCACGGAGAGACGCGCAAGAAAATTACACTCAGCGAATACGTTGGGTTGGACGTTTCTTTCTGAGCCTGTGCCAACCTCGAAAAGAGCGGGGATTATGTACAACCACATATTCGCAGGTTTTAGATTTTAAGCTTTTGGAGTGGTTTGAGCTCTTGGTGGCCAATTTTGATCTAGCCCTTGGAATATACTAGTAGGGGGAGGAAAAATCTGTCTTCCCCTAGTGCCCCTCTTTTGGGTGGCGGGTGCGACAAGTTGGCTAGCACCCGCCCTGTCCTGATAAGTGCGAGGTGGGAGCAGCGGGACCGGCAGGGGGCCGAAGTCTCTCCCATGCCCCTTCCTTCTTGGCGGCCTGGCGGGGCGAGACCGGCCGGGGCCGGGGTCTCGCCCCTGCCTCTCCTGCTTGGCGGCCTGGCGGGGCGAGACCGGCCGGGGGCCGAGGTCTCGCCCCTGCCCCTTCCTGCCTGGCGGCCTGGCGGGGCGAGACCGGCCGGGGGCCGGGGTCTCGCCCCTGCCCCTTCCTGCCTGGCAGCCGGTGGGGGGAGACCGGCCGGAGGCCGGGGTCTCGCCCCTGCCCTCTCCTGCTTGGCGGCCTGGCGGGGCGAGACCGGCCGGGGGCCGGGGTCTCGCCCCTGCCCTCTCCTGCTTGGCGGCCTGGCGGGGCGAGACCGGCCGGGGCCGGGGTCTCGCCCTGCCCCTTCTTGTCTGGCGGCCTGGCGGGGTGAGACCGGCCAGAGGCCGGGGTCTCTCCCTTGTCCCCCCTGCTTTTACCGTCTTGGGGGGGGGGAGAATTACCCCTTTACCCCCCTGCATGGCTGTTTTCTACTGGCCCAAAGTCGTTTGGCCCTAGGAGCATTTCGGTCATTTTGGTCCATGAGATTTGGAAAACTATAAATAAGCTCTTAGGGGTGCCTTGAAGAGCATCACTTCTTCACTCTCTCTTCATCCTTCAAGCCACCCTAGCTCAAGCATTGCCTCGGGAGGGGGAGACCTCAAAGGTCTTCCGGGTGTGAGGTGAGACCTCCGCGCTAGAGTCGAGGGTCTGTTTCTAGTTTCTTGATCTTTGGTCCATGACGTTCCTCTTGGTGTAGTAGGTGTAAGGTCACCCCTTTCTTGGGACCCCGAACTCCACAGAGGTCAATTTTGGCTTCAACACATGGTGGAGGTTGATTTGCAAATGGTGTGTCAATAGTAAAAATGGGAAAAAATGAGAAATTAGTCCATTTGGTCCAATGCTTGTCCATGAGATTTTGGACAGTCTCATAGGGACGAAATACACCTCCCACAGAAAGATTGAGATTTTTGGGACCAAAAATCTCATTATTTTGTATTATTGGAAAATATGCTCATTTAGAAATAAAAGTGAGAAGTACGGCTACTGACCTTAGAAAATTCCAAAGTTTTGTTTCAAGCCCTAATAGAACATTTCACATCTCTAAACAAGTTATGAGCATGTTTGAGAATTATATCTTCTGTATTTAGTATATTTACAATCTTACCCTTTTGAGATTTAAATTAAAAATAGGGGTAATAATGTTTGGAAAATTATGAAAAAATGTAGACTCTTATTTCTGTAACATAAACCCATATGAATTTATCTAAGAATATTTGGGTGATTAATTATGCTGAAAATCTTAGTGGTGGCATTTTTGTAATAATGTTCACATGTAATTATTTTAGGTCAAATCACTGCTCAGGAGTATGAAATTCTGTTTTGAGTACTATTATGACAATGTTAATAACCAGTAATTTTCTATGAATTTTTAGTTGGATATTTTAGATATTTCATTTGAAAAATGGAATAATTGTGATTTTAATCATAAATAGAAAATGAATGGTAAATCAAGCGGAAAAATTAGCATGTTTCGTGAACAACCATTTTTAACCTAGATGAACTCCAGATAAATTATCTAGACATAATGGACCATTGGATATAATAGTTCATGTTCAAAGTGACCTTGGTTACCTAATTAAATGATTTAATTTCGTGAACAACCATTTTTAACCTAGATGAACTCCAGATAAATTATCTAGACATAATGGACCATTGGATATAATAGTTCATGTTCAAAGTGACCTTGGTTACCTAATTAAATGATTTAAGTTATGGTCCTAAATACTTAGAAAAATGATGAAATTCTAAGTGCTCAACTTCATACACATGACAAACACATGATAAATATTTAGGGGTCTTTGACCCAAGGAATTGGAAGTCATCTCATACGGGTTAGAATTAGATCATGGATTGCGCTTAGTAAAGAGTGATGTGTAACACTAGAACCCACATGAAAATGATAGGTGGTTGGATTGAGATATGTATTGGGAAGTTGAAACTCTGCTTGGTGTCACGAGTATGTCACTATATAGTAACGAGTGATAGAGTGTAAGCCACAAGAAGAACAACTATAACGGGGCCCGGCGAAAGATCATCGCTCTCCCAATCAGTAATTTAAGTCATTAGGTTCACTCAAGAGCAACATCGAGATTTGAGGTATCAATTATGGGTAGTTACTAATAAAAGTAAGTGTTTTTGAGAAAAGGAGCTTTGAGCTTCAGCCCATTGCAGTTCCTAGTGCCCTCGAGAGCCTTCACTGGGCATGCCCTGTGCAGTCCAAGGATTAACCCTAAACTACCACATATAACAGAAATTAGACAAGAGTAGTCTAATAGGTTAAGGGAACGATGTGACAAACTCACCCGTATAGGGTTGGAGGATACGACGGGTTAAGTCCTGCGAGCTGGAGGCTCGGAAGTTGGGATACAGGACGAGTTTTTGTCCTGCGAGCTGGAGGCTCGGATGTTTGGATACAAGACGGGTTTAGTCCTGCGAGCTGGATGCTCTGGTGGTTACTTCAGGACGGGTTGGTTCTGCGAGCTGGAGGCTCGGGTTGGAAATAATTTGCATGTGCATAAAACATATTAGTAGCAGGTCATGCGGTATTGGCCTGCTATCACACCGACGGCAGTACGACGACTCTGGCGAGGTATGAGGGTTTGAGGGGCCAGTGGGTCGTTTTACAATGCGGTTTGGAGGACGATACCCAAAAACGCACACCCGACCAAAAAGACTGGTGGATTTGTCAGCAAATTAGTACGCAAAGACTCTGGAATGTGCACCTAGGACGTGTACGGAGGTGTACGAAGGGTCTAGGCCTTGTAGTGTGCATACCTGCCTACGAAGTTGAGACGCCCGCTCCACAGCTGTCGTAGCCACAACGGTGGTACCAGAGAGTTCAGCTAACTCAAAAAGTGGGAACTAAAGGTCTGTGATCACAGAGTCGTGTGTGTGAGTTGCACTTGTATGAACCATAACTCGCATAACATATCATAGCATACATACATACCTAGGTCATACGCACTGCAGATCCTTATCATATAAATTAGTATGGTCTTTTTTATATGATAAGTTATAATTCCCGAAATCTTAACTTATAAGTTTGTATGAGCATGCATATAAGTTAGGGTATTCCTATGATATTATTGTAGCGGTAGATAGTTTATTTTCTGCTCAGTTTCTTTACTTTACTTACTGCACTTCTTTTCAGTATTACTTTACTTACTGCACTTCTTTTCAGTACTACTTTACTTACTGCACTTCTTTTCAGTGCTACTTTACTTACTGCATTTATTTTAGTATTGTTTTACTTACATTACTTGTGTTATATATATATATATGACTGCTAATGTAACGATATAACTGTTAGAAATATATCCATGATTGAATAGATCCACTGTCATCTGCTTTCATTTTGATACTGTTTTGTTGTCCTCCGCTTTCGTCATCCCGCTCGGTGCCTAGGAGTCGCGGGGGTGAGGAGAGGACAAAATGGCTTAGTCTTTATGACTAACGGTCGGTTGTGACCGTATTATTTTAGGAGCTCGAAGAGCTGGTGCACCAGTACGACCAGCAGGACGAGGTGGCAGGACCTGAGGAGCAGATACCACGTACTACTACCGTAGCTCAGCGTCAGGTGATGACGAGTGTTTCAGTTACCGCTTTCGCATAGTGTTGTTATGAGAGAGAGAGAGAGAGCTTTGATTCCATTTTGGCATGTACCTGTCATAAGCCCTAACTCTCTTTTTATACTCATCGTGGACTGTTATACTTTTCATTTATATATGTGATGATATTATGTGACTTGTGAACTTGCTAGTTTTTATAACTGCTCGATGTACTTTTATTCTCACTTGGCCTACAGGTAAATGATCGTACAATCCAGCAGGATCGGCGTCTTGCGGTGTCGACTAGCCGTGTATGCTAAGTGTCACCGTAAGGCGGCGATTCTGGGCATAAGACCGGGTAACCTCCTAAGTAAGAGGGAGGGGGGCTTACACAAGGTTCTTCAACTGTTCTACCTCTGTCTCCTCCTCGATCCTCTTCTGTTTGCCCTGCATCATTCCTATGAATGAAGCAGAGGAGCCAGTAATGATCTTCTCTTCCCCAAGAAGAAAAAGACTAGATAATGTCAATATTGCATTGCCCAGAAAATAGGGAGTCAATATTGATTTGCTCATTTTCCTACGTCCTGCATTTCAAATGATGTCCGGAGAATGGGAAGAGCCCATGAGGATGGGAAAGTGGTGAGCGCTTTGCATCAAAGGGTGTTGCCCCTTCTCCATTCACACGGATCAGTTCTATGCCATTTCTAACATTTAAATTGAATTTTTTGCATATTTAAATTTTAGGTTTACAGTGTCATGGACTGCGATACTTGTACAACCCCGTGTTCGCTGAGTGGGTACCCCAGAGAAGCGCAAGGCATAAAAGAGGCCCTTGAGCACCGGAGAGAAGGGCGGGTAAGTGGGGCAAGCAGGCACGCACTCGCCCAAGCCTCAGGCATGCGCATGGTCGGGAGAGTGGGGCAAGCAGGCCTGCACTCGCCCAAGGCCTCAGGCATGCGCAGGGCCCGGCGAGTGGGACAATCGGTCTGCACTCCCCCCGGGCAGCAAGTAAGTAGCGAACGAGTGTCAGCTTCATCGGACACTCGCCCTCAGCCAGAGGTAGGCGGATGCTCGTCATTCTCATCAAGGCATTCACCACTCCCATGGAGTATGACGTCATGATCGACCCGTCCTAGAAAGATTCTCCATGGAATATTATGTTTTAGCATGCTAATAGCCTTTCCAAACGACGGAGTTACGCTGTTGGCAGACCCAGTTGGGCTACGTATAGTAGATCCGAACAGCGATGTTACGTTGTTGGCAGACCGGTCTTGAAATTCTATAAATAGATTCTTAAAGGCACCTTTGGAGAGCATCCAGTTCTTTTAGCTTATTCCTCCTCAGACTGTTTTTAATTGGCTTCAAGTGCCCTCCAAGTGCCGACACAGCTTTTGGCTTGGGAGGGGAAGCGCTCTAAGATGTTCCGGGTATGTGGTGCGACCTTCACGCTGTAGGTCAGGATCTGTTCTATAGTTCTAAGCCTTAGGTCTAGTGAGCTTCCTTGGGAGAAGTAGGTGAGGTTACCCCTTATTGGGCCCCGAACTCCACAAGAAACCGAGTTCCGATTTTAACACTTTGGTGTGGTGAGCGTGGAGAGTAGCCAGCACAGGAAAATCCTAAGTTCCATGACTGGAAGCGAAGGACAAGGAACTGAGCGGGTGGACTCGCCACCCCACCGGCTTTGACCACGATGGGAATGTTCGAAGACTTCAAGAAGGAGATCATGGAGACCATACATTACGCATTCGCCGTGCGTGATGAGTGCTCGACACCCTCCGTCGTGGTGGTCGCGCCACCCTCGCTAGGCGAGAACGCCCCCGTCAAGCGACCCGGGAAAGAAAAAGAGGGCGACGGAAGCAAGCAGGATCTCGTTGGGCGAGAGCTTTTCCCTGGCTCAGCGAGTGCTGGCAAGATCAGCGAGTTGATGGTGCGAGATCCCCCCATTCGCCTCACAGGAGGGAGTCCCTTCAGCGAGTCGGTCGTCTCGGCCACAGTTCCAGAGGGGTTCAGAGAGCCGGAGATATCCGACTACACCGGCAGGGACGATCCAGTCCAACATTTCCAGTGGTTCGAGGATGCGGTTTCATCAGGCAGATGTCGGATGCTTTCAAGTGTCGGCTTTTTGTCATCACCTTCAAGAAGAAGGCAAGGGACTGGTTCCACCAGCTTCCTTTCAGCTCGATTTATTCCTTCGAGAATCTGCGTCGAGGTTTCCTGCCGAGGTTCTCAACTTCGAAGAAACGGAAGAAATAAGTGGAGTTCTTGTTTGTGATCAAGCGGCGAGCGGAGGAGACTCTAAGGAGTTATGTAGACAGGTTCCAGGAGGGGGTCCTCCACGTTCAGGAGGTGCTAGGGTATACCTTGATGCTAGCCTTCACGCTTGGACTTCGCGAGGGGTTCTTCAAGGTGGCATTGAAGCGGAAGTCGCCGCTATCTTTTGAGGAGCTGATGAAGAGGGCGGCGGAGGAGATAGGAGAAGAGGCGGCAAACCTGACGTTTGCCAGAAAGTTGGCGAGGTTGGGGGGAGAAGTGAAGGAGCAAGGAGGAGGCTGGTAGCAGGAGGCAAGGAGAAGAGATTAGCTAATGGGGCAGGGATTCCAGGGGCAGCAATAAGGGTGGGGCTACCAGGAGCCCAACCACCGGCTGGCCTGAAAACAGCAGGGAGGGCCTGTTCAAGGCTAGGGAAGAAGATTTCAAGGGGAGCAATGGTGGTTTAACCCTCCGGGTGGAGACAGGGCCCAAGGCCACCCCTTCCACCACAGCATCAAGCCATGACGATTGTCAGGGAAGGGGGATAGGAAGGAGGAATGCTCCAGGATGAAGAGGAGAGGGCAGGGTGGTATTGCCTTATTGTGACTTCCACTAGGAGGAGGGTCACGCGACAGCCACCTGCCCAGAATTTCTGGAGATGAGGAGGGCGAGAGGTCCAGGACAACAGCAACAGCAAGTGCGGATCGAGGAGGTTACGCTAGGAGTGGAAGAGGAAGATAGATGCGAACATCGGGCCGATGTGGGGGGACGGAGGAGGAATCGGGGTGATGCACGGGGAAGTGGGGGTCGAGGCCACCCGTAAGGGGAGCCTCCATACAATGTTTAGTAGGAGCATCGCTGTGACATCTCAGACCCCACCCCCGGCGGAGAGGATCACATTCTTATCAAAGCACATGTCGGACCATAAGGATCTGTTCTGCGATGCCTTGGCGATCCAGACGACCATCGAGAACTTCATGGTCTCCCGGATACTAGTGTATAACGGGAGTTCCGTGAATGTGATCTTCAAGGTCTTTGACAAGATGAAGGTAGAAGTCAGGAGGGTGTTGGCCTCAGATGGACTTTTGTTTGGGTTCTCAGGGGAAAGAAAGGAGTTAGGAGTTGAACTCCATGTCACTTTGGAGGGTCAGTCCCGAAACTGCCAGTTCATCATCGTGGACGCCCCTAGCAGCTACAACGCCATCTTCAGGCAACCCCTCATCAGTGCCTTCCACTGCGTTCCTTCATCCTTTCTTACTAATGCCTCAAGTTTAGATGTGGAGGAGTCCAGGTCCGGATCCGGAGATACCCTAGGGTGGCGAGGCAGTGCTACGTCACGACCGTCAATACCATATCTTGGTAAGGGGAGGCAGAGGAGATGGAGAAGGCGATGGAGGAGCTGCCCAGGCAGGAGAATGCAAAAGGAGCGGGGGAGAAGGAGGTCCAAACCCAGGTCAGGAGGATGAAGAAAGTTCCAGATGAGCGGGCCGAGTTGATGGCAGTGGAGGAAGTGGAAGAAGAGGAGGCCCTCACCCAAGGAGAAAAGACAGCGAATAAGTGAGAGGAGCAGTCCCGATTAGAGGCGGTGGAGAAAGTGGTGGAGATGAAATTCCTCACCCGAGAGGGGAAGACGGAGAAGGTGCGGGTCAGCGGAGGCCTGAGCACAGGGGACCAGGAGAAGATACTGGAGCGCATCTAGAAGAGCGTGAACATCTTCGCATGGAGTGCGGCGACATGTCGGGCATCGATGCGGACGTGGTGTGTAATCGTCTCAACCTCGACCCGAAGGTCCGCCCCATCTGCCAAAAGAGGACCGTCATCGACAAGCTGGAGGAACCCATCCGAGAGGAGGAGAAGAAGCTCCTAAAGGCGGGTTTTGTGTCAGAGATCAAGTATCCAGGCTGGGTCTTCAATGTTGTAATGACGAAGAAGGGGTGAGAGATGGAGGATGTGTGTAGAATTTTCCTTATCAAATAAATCATGCTCTAAGGATTGTTACTCTTTCCCTCGAATCGACGCGTTGGTTGACTCAGTCGTCAGTTTTCTTGTGATGAGTTTTCTGGATGCTTTTTCTGGTGATCACCAGATCAGGATGTACCCGCCGGATGTCAAATATGTCTCCTCCATCACAAGAGATGAGTGTTACTGTTATAAAATGATTTCATTTTGGCTGAGAAACACAGGGGAGACGTACCAAAGGATGATGGACCGGGTCTTTCGGGAGCAAAAGGGCAGGAATCTGAAGGTGTAAATAGATGACTTGATGGTGAAGAACAAGGATGTGAGCTCCCACCTGCAAGATCTGGAGGAAACTTTAACCACATTACAGAGGTTCAAGATGAGGATAAATCCCCAGAAGTGTGTTTTTGGGGCTAGTATAGGGAAGTTCCTGGGACACCTCCTAACTCCTGCGGGAGTGGAACTCAACCCTAATAAGGTGAAGACAATAATGGAGTTAGAGTCGCCGCAAAATGCCAAGGAGGTTGAGCGTCTGACCGTGAAGCTTACGGGATTGAGCAGGTTCCTCTCCCGGGCAGGAGAGAAGTGGTCGCCCTTCTTCAAAGTATTGCGGGGGAACCAAAAATTTGAATGGTCTAAGGAGTGCGAGGAGGTCTTCCAGTTCTTGAAGAATCAACTCACCAAGGCTCCTCTGCTTCAAGAACCTATGGAGGGGGAAGATCTGTCTTTGTATCTCGTGGTTGAAGAAGAGGCCATAAGCTCTGACCTGGTCCGGGAAGAGGGCAAGAAGCAACTGCCAATTTATTATGTGAGCAGGGTCCTGAAGAAGGCAGAACTCTGATACCCGGTCCTAGAAAAATTAGCATTCTCCTTGGTCCTCTCGGCTTGGAAGCTCCGGCCTTACTCCCAAGCCCACTCATTTAGGGTAGTTACCGATCACCCTCTCCGTAATATCTTTGAAGGGGTAGAGCACTCAGGGAGGCTTGCGAAGTGGTCGGCAGAGTTGAGTGAATTTGACATCTCATTCGTCCCCCGCTTATCGGTAAAGGCTCAAGCAGTGGCGGACTTCTTGACTGACTATATGGTGTAGATGGAAAAGGTAGGACCTTCTCGGCAGGTCGCCTGGAAGTTTTTGGTAGACAGAGCCTCGGGAAGACACTCCTTGGGAGCAGGGGTTGTAACGACCCGGGTTTAGACCCTCAAGGCCGCCCCACGGCATCGCCCGACCCACCACGCAGCCCAGGAAGGCAATCTGGCACCACGGGTGGTACCACCGGAATCTACAAGGCCTGCAGGTCGTACACCACAACCAAATCTCCGCGTCTGTTTCTCAACAGCGGTAGGTTGTTGTCATGGGGTTTCGAACCCGCAACTTTGATAAGACCCTCCTGCAAACAGGGCTCATCACCAACTGAGCTAAAAAGTGCAATTTTTTGTAACGACCCGGGTTTAGGCCCTCAAGGCCACCCCACGGCATCGCCCGGCCCACCACGCAGCCTAGGAAGGCAATCTGGCACCACTGGTGGTACAGCCGGAATCTACAAGGCCTGCACCCCAACCAAATCTTCGCGTCTGTTTCTCAGTAGCAGTAGGTTATTGCCACGGGGTTTCGAACTCGCAACCGTGATAAGACCCTCCTGCAAAAAGGGCTCATCAACAACTGAGATCCGCGCATGTTTCTCAGCAGCGGTAGGTTGTTGCCACGGAGTTTCTCAGCAGCGGTAGGACTATATTTGTCATGAGGGGTTACATTTGTCCAGTAGACGATATTGTCACGGGGGGTTACATTTGTCGTAGCGGACGACATTTGTCATGAGATGACAACATTTGTCGTGAGGGCGACATTTGTCGTGGATGGGGGGACGACATTTGTCGTGGGAGCGACATTTATCATGGGTGCGACATTTGTCGTAGCGGACGACTTTGATCGTGAGGGGCCACATTGGTCTTGGGGGTCACATTGGCCGTGGGAGGTCACATTGGTCGTGGAGGGCGACATTGATCGTGTGCGGCGACACTGGTTGTGGGAGACGAGAAGAAAAATATACGCGCAAGTCGTCTGGATTGGACGGCGAGCAAGCAGTCCACACACCATGTTCCCGTGCACCGTGCATATGAATTTTTTTTTCATAGTCCTAACACAATCAGGATAAAGAGAAGAAAAACATACATTTATATTCACAGCCAGGTTGGTACAACATATAAACTCACATACCTACTAATCTCTACTCGACCCGTAGTGGTACATATTCAGACCTGGGATTGGTAATGAAATAGGTTTATGTTCCAACGGGGACTGGAGGCACTCAAAAAATTTATTAGGGCTCCTGGGCATTCAGGACAGATAAACCTTCGGAGCAGCTCATTCTCCACATTTGATTGACAACCCATCTGCATATATTTGTAAAACAAATTGATTTGGATGGTGTTCTGTTGTATGTGCAATAATAAAGAGACTGTTGTAATGTTATAATATTGAGAGGGACATGTATGGTATAAATAGCCACCCAATTAACCCTAATGAAAAAATACGATTCTTTTTCTCAACTTGGTATCAGAGGGAAAAAAACCCACCGCTGCCCGCTACTCGCGATTCCGCGATTCCGCCGACCTCAGATCCTGCCGCTGCCATCCCGTGGATCCGACGACCGCGCCTGCTCTGTCGACCTAGCTAGCGGCCGTCCCTGTTGACTCCGACGGAGGAACCCCGCCGCCATCCTTGTTGATTCCGACGGAGGAAACCCGCCTCCGTCCCGATCGGCTGATCCCGACGAAGGAACGCCGCTGTCTCCTGTTGTTGCAGTCCGCAACCAGTTTTTTTAATCTTTTTTCCAGCGACAACACCTCCACATCCTAGCGGATCTGAGGATGCGGTGATCGGACCTAGGGCAACGAGGAGGCATTGATTGGTGCCGGAACGGCTGTGGTGATCGGTGAGGAAGTAGATCCATGGCGTCGAAGGAAGGAACGATGGATGATGTCCTCAAGATGTTGGGCCCGGATGGGTTAGCCACATTGTTGAGGGTGTTGGGTTCATCGCAACGGTCGGCAAAATTGGAACTTCCACCGATTGACTTGAAACTTGACGGACCGACGACCTGAGTTGGTCAAGACATGTGAAGAAAATCCTTGCAGCGAAACAGGTTGGAGGATTACTGACAGGGGCGTTGAAGAAACCAGAGCACTCGGCTGGAGATGAGTGGAAGTCAGGCCGACATGACGGTGTTTATGTGGCTTCTCAGCTCGGTTGTCTCATCGATTTCCGCCACGGTAGACGGCCTCGAGACAGTCATGGAGGTTTGAGACAAGCTTAAGAACACATATGATGGCGTGGGGAACACTTTGCAGGTCTTCCAGGTGAAGGGAGAATTTGATGACACCGCTCAGGGAGAGAAAACAGTGCAGGAGTATGCCTCCGAGTTAGAACGGCTATGAGTGGACTACGATCACGCCTCTAGTGGGATGTGCTGCAGCGATTCTCAGTGTCAGGCTTCCAAGATCATCGTGGAGGAGAGGACGATGAAGTTCCTGAAGGGGTTAGATGACAAGTTTGATCAGCGGCGAGTCCTACTCCTTTCTGGTACATCGATTTTTACACTCACCGAGGTCATCTCTACGATGATTCAGGAGGAGACGCGTCTCAAGTTTCAGGAAGGAGTAGGAGGGTCCATGACGGTGAGGTCAGCACTGGCGGTTGCTGCTCCTGGTGTTGCACCACAGAGAGAAGAAGCTCGTCAGTGCAACAACTGTGGTGAGATGGGCCATCTGAGGCTAGCATGCCCCAAGCCACCCAAGGAGAGAGATTCGGATGGTGGACGGGGACGTGGTTGGGGTCGTGCTCGTGGTGGCAGAGGAGGCTATCGAGCCAACCTGGGCATGACTGAGAGTGCAAAGGAAGTTGGCGTCTTCTATACAGAGGAGGAGCAGACCCTACTTAACATGATGGAAGACATCAAGAGGAAACGGACGGGCGAAGGGAGCAGAGATGGAGCAGGGGGGGGGGGGGGAGGGGGGGGGTCACGATGTATTCCCACCCAACTGATGGATCTCTCACTCTTGCATTCATATCCTCCTCCAGGGCGTCAGATTGGATCATCGACTAAGGCGCATCACGCCATGTGACGGAAAATGTATGTGAGTTCTCTTACACTCGTCTACCTGCTGCAGATAACATTCAGACGGCGGACGGTACATTTCATCCAGTGGTTGGTAAGGGTACTGTGAATTGTTCAGGTTCAGTAATATTATCCAACGTTTTGCGTGCTCCTTCTTTTTCAGTTTGTCTCTTATCCATTAGTTTTATAATCATTCAACTGAAATGTATTGTTTCTTTTGATATTCCCAAGGTGACCTTCCAGGAGAAAGGGACGAGGCGGATACTTGGGACTGAGACTTGGCATGACGGGCTGTGATACCTGGATCGGGAAGGATTGGATGTGGCTCTGGTATCTGTAGTTGAGAGGACGGGAGTTAGAGGACAGAAGATGAGTGCGTAGGACATGCTGATACTTCATCACAGGCGGTTGGGTCACACATCATTCAGTACTGTTGCTAGATTATTTCCTGCTATTATTAAAACAGTTGATAAAACAAAGTTGGTGTGTGATGCTTGTGAGTTCGGCAAGCTTACTAGGAGCTCGTATGCTAGTACAGGCCGAAGAAGCTCTTCTGTTTTTGATGTTATTCATTCTGATGTATAGGGACCTTGTATTGTAGGTTTTTCGAATGGTTATAAGTACTTTGTAATGTTTATTGATTGTGTTTCTCGTGTTACTTGACTGTATTTGATGAAAACTAAGAGTGAAGTATTTAATTGTTTTCGAGATTTCCATAAGCTTGTTCAGACTCAATACAATGCAGTGATTAAGGTACTACGATCGGATAATGGAACAAAATACATTAACAAGGCAATGAAGGAATATGTATTAGCTCATGGGATTGTGCACCAGACCACCTGTGCCTATACACCTGCACAGAACGAAGTGGCGGAAAGGAAGAACAAGCATCTTCTGGAGGTGGCAAGGAGAATGATGCTCAACATGAAGGTTCCTCGGAGTCTATGGGGATATGGGGTGCTAACAGCGGACACAGTTGGTCAATAGGATGTCTTCCCGGGTTTTAGGGTGGAAGTCCCAGTGTCAGCGGCTGCAGGGACATAATGGAGAGATGCTTCCTTTGAAGGTGTTTGGGTGTGTGTGCTTCGTGAAGGACAACAGACCAGGTGTTGGTAAACATTATGCAAGAGCAGTCAAGTGTGTGTTTGTGGGCTACTCTCATACTCAAAAGGGATACATGTGTTGGAGCCCAGTGAAGAAAAGATGTTTTGTGAGCATGGACGTCCACTTTAGAGAGCTAGAACAATACTACAAAGAAGGGGGGGCCCATCTGCAGTTGACCCATTAGATACTGAAAATATGAGGCTAGAGAGAGAAAGGTTGGTGACTGATCTGGGAATATGGCAGGGAGGATCAGTGGAGGATGAGCTGGCAAGTGATGAGGAGCAGGAGAAGGAGATCCATGAGGACAGGCGAGACGTGAGATCTACAGCTCAGGGGGAGCTGCTGACATACAATAGGAGGAGGAAGCTGCCAGCAGTACCAGATTCAGTGTCTGTGCCTAGTCTCGCTCCCGTTCCCTTGGCTACGCTGCTCCCTACTCCTGGAACACCTACATCGTCATGTGCCTCAGGTGATATTCTTACTGTATGGAGGACTACTCGCTGCAATGCGGGAAATCCTCCTGATAGATACGGTTGGGACCTCGCGTCCGTTGTCTCTTACGACCAAATCTCCTTTACTCACGGAGCATTCATTGCATCTTTGGATAGTATTATTGTACCTAACAATTGGCAGGTTGCCAAAGAGGATCCGAGATGAAAGGAAGCGATGAAGGAAGAAATGTGAGCTCTTGAGAAGAACAAGACTTGTGAGCTGATACAACTACCAAATGATAGGAAGGTTGTTGGATGTAAGTGGGTGTTTACTATGAAGCAGAACCCAGATGGACAGGTTGAGCGCTACAAGCCACGATTGGTTGCCAAGGGGTACAGCCAGACCTACGGTATCGACTACGACAAGACATTTGCATGCTACAAGAAAACAGGTTTTTAGTGACCAAAATTTAGTGACGGAATGCATACCGTCACTAAAGATAAGTTTTTAGTGATGAAAATATTGTTGGTCACTGAAGACACGTCTTAAGTGACAAAATAAATTTCAGTCACTAAAGACATGACTTTAGCTACGAAATAAAAGTTTGGTCACTAAAAGCACAACTTTAGTAACAAAATAAAATATTGGTCTCTCAATGTATGTCACTAGTGACAAATAAATGTTTGATCACTAAAAGCAGTTCTTCAGTGACCAAAATTTAGTGAAGAACTCTAGTCCGTCACTAAAGGCTTTCTTTTAGTGACGAAAAATATTTTGCTCACTTAAGATGCATTTTAAGTGACCAAACTTTATTTAGACCACTAAAGACTTACTTTTAGTGACAAAATAAAATTTGATCCCTAAAACATGTAATTAATGATATAATATATTGCGCCACAAGGCATATTTTTAATGACGACATATCTTTAGTGGCGATATATATATTCGGCCACTAAAAATATGTATTTAGTATGACATATAAGTTTGGTTACTAATTATGTGCAAAAAATAGTTTGGTCATTAAATTTTAATTGTCCCTCCAAATTTTTATTTCTTCCGTCCTAAATTAAAATTTTATAATATAATATAACCGACACTCTCATTCCCTAAACATAATCACATCCTGCACAGTGACATGCGAGTAGTGACATCCCAGTGATTCCAACCTCCGCTCGACGATGGCCAGCTTCCTTCCTGTGTTTCCCACCTCTGCTCGACGGCGGCCAGCGACATCCCCATGATTCCCACCTCTGCTCGATGATAGCAAGAGACAATGCCAGTTATCTTCCTCCTCCGCATCAATGATAACCCTATTCCCTCATCGTTGGAATCTTAAATCACTAATCCGTCACCGAATTCCTCAACATGGCACTCGCAAACATCCTTGAGGTAGTTCCTCTCCATATCACTTCTCTCCGACATATCTATTGCTGCAGGTTTCTTCGGTCTAATCCCTCATTGGACCTTAAGAAGGTATGCCCTAGATTCACAAGTTGAAGGGGAGTGGCAAATGATTACAAATCTGTCCCCCTTTTACTTCTCCGTAAAGATTTGATTAGTAATTGATGCTGCTTCGACTAATAATAAAAGCTTCCAATAAATTTTTTTTTGAGATTTGAGGAACTGAATTTTTATGGAATAGCATAGTGGCGCAAAGAGTTAAGAATGTGTGCGTATGCTTCATAAACTGCTGCAATAAGGAATACCTGGAAGCATAAGTTGTAGAATTCTAGAATAGAAATTACTGCATTTCTCCTGTTCGATGAAATGCTTCAAAGAGAAATGAATAGGGGTAATTCTAAGCTCGATCTAATTTTCCTTTTACAGATGTTTTGGATGCTTGCAATGATTA
The DNA here is from genome assembly GCA_039583875.1 of Platanthera guangdongensis. NCBI lineage: Eukaryota > Viridiplantae > Streptophyta > Magnoliopsida > Asparagales > Orchidaceae > Platanthera > Platanthera guangdongensis. The sequence continues at coordinate 9,341,857 of CM077158.1, forward strand.
AATTTAAAGTTCACTCAATGGCATAGCAGAAGTAAGGAAGTCCTTATCTTGTTATTTGTGCTAATAAGTTACATTTTCTCTTTACCTCTCAAATAATTTGGGCACTTAAATTTGGTAGGATATGCGCTTGCATTGTAAATTTTCTAATTGTTTTTCATTTTACTTTTTTCAAGTGATACAAAATGTTCAAAATAATTATTATCTTCCAAGTGTTGCAAGTCGTTCATGCTACTCTCTTTTGAATAGTGTCATCCACAGTCAATCAACTATTTGGCAGCAATGGAGTTGATAATTGGTGGTTTCAAAAGTGGGAGGTTGCAGAATTCTGGAGATAATACATGAAAGTACATTTAGATTTAGGCTCGATTTAGGGGACTTATTTTAACCAGTCAAGCGGTTACGACCGCATGTACCAAACTTTATTAAGGTCTGGTACATGCGGTCGTAACCGCTTGACTGGTTAAAATAAGTCCCCCAAACGGAGCCTTAGTCATGAGATCTTGTGTTAATCTTATTTTTAATACACCTATTTATCATGTGTGGACTGTATTATTGTACATTAAAAAAATATTGTTTTTTAGATTTATTTCTCAAATATTAATTACATACTTTATTATAATTATACTCTACAAAACCAACAAAAGTAGTATTCACGGTGATAACTTCCCAAAATTTGTTTATTTAATCTTGAATCTTTTAAACTGTGTTGGTTTTACAATATTTACAGCAAAAAAGTCACCTATATGTGATTGTTGAGCTCTCATATTTATCTTCAGATCTTGAAAAAGCTTCTTGTTGCAGTCGTCTTAGATGCTGATGTTAGTGTTTGTCGATCTGTATTTTCAATGATCCATGAAAACAATAATTATGATGAATTTTTGGAATAGACGATAGTTTGGTTTCCATAATTCGTGGCTCTAAACGATGAGGTATTATTTTTTGTGCCAGATCACTTTACCTATAGTATTTATTGTTTGGGAATTTCATCATTTTTCTTACTTGGACGAAATTGTTGGTGGCTTTAAAAGATAATGTAAAATTCATAATTTTAATTTCTTTTTTGTTCTTTGAGGGTATAGGTACAGAGAGAAGGCTGGAGCAGGGTTGACGATGAAGGATGCTTTGAAGATGAGCTTATGGGCAAGCATATATGTAGATGGTGGTGCATATATGTAGATGGTGGTGCACATTGTGGATGCTCTAACTAAGGTGATGGAGAAGCCAGGGAAAAGCTTAAGAGAATCATCTCCAACATTGTTATAGATCTCCGGAGCATAGTGTTAGGAGTTACATTACACATCAACTTTGCATTGTCGGATGCAGGTAGTAGCTTGATTTTCATGCTAACGGAAATTATCTAAAGAAGAGTAAAGGACATTAGTTGACTATCAAATATGTCCAAGTGCGCATTTATAAATTTTTCTTCTTTGTTGATATTTTCATATATTTAATTTAATTATAGATGAAAGCACTATTACTCTGTATTGAGGGGTTTGGGCCATCTCCCACCCTTTTTTCTATTAATAACATAATTAATATTAAACATACATCTCTTTGCTATTGAGCATTTTATTTATTCTTGTGTTTAAATATCTAAAATTGAATTAAAATGTGCAGTCAATAAAGTAATCATATGATATTTTATGAAAAACTAAACCAATATAGTGATAATTTATCACTATTATAACAAATCTTTAGCATCCAGAAATTGTCACTAAAAATATATATGTTTAGTGATTGAGTTATTTTGGTCACCAAAAACGTTTACTGATTGAATTTATTTGGTCACTAAAAGGATATTAGTGACCAATATAATTTGATCACTAAAATAAGTTTTAGTGAACAAAGTAATTTGGTCACTAAACGAACAATTATTGACCAAATTAATTTGGTCACTAAATGTTTACATTTAGTGACGAAAATAATTACAATCACTATAAATATTTAGTGACTGGGCTTTAGTGACGATTTTGTGACAAAATAAATTTGATCACTAAATTACATTAGCGATCAAAATCAAACATTTAGTGATGAAAATGTTCGTCACTAAAGGTCAATTTTCTTGTAGTACACCAGTTGCAAAGATGAGCACTGTGAGGACTCTGATTAGCATAGTGGTGAATGGTGGATGGATGTTGCACCAACTAGAAGTGAAGAACGCATTTCTTCACGGAGATCTGGCAGGGGAAGTGTATATGGAGATACCACCAGGTTTTGACACGACAAAGATTGAAGGCAGAGTTTGCAGGTTGAAGAAATCTCTCTATAGACTGAAGCAGTCACCCCGCGCGTGGTTCGACAGGTTCAGGAAAGCGATGATTGGGATGGGATATCACCAGATCAACGCAAATCACAGTCTTCTCCTGGCAGAATGAAGGTCACATCACCATGCTTGCGGTGTATGTAGACGACATGATCATTACGGGGGATGATGAGCGGGAGATTGGCCGCCTCAAGGGGGATCTGGGCAAGGAGTTTGAGGTGAAGGACTTGGGCATTCTTAGGTACTTGCTTGAGATTGAAATTGCTTATAAGGCAGAGGGGGTAGTCCTTTCCCAAAGAAAATACGCACTAAATCTTCTCATTGAAACTGAGATGTTGGGGTGTAAACCTGCTGCGACGCCAATCGATCAGAGGTGTAAACTGGGTGCAGATGCCGGGGAACCAGTAGATCGTGAGATGTATCAGAGGTTAGTTGGAAAGTTGATTTATCTAAGCCACACTCGCCCAGATATCTCTTTTTTTGTGAGCGTAGTGACCCGTTACATGCACGACCCAAGGAATGGTCATATGGATGCGGTGTATCAGATCCTGCGATACTTGAAGAGTGCTCCTGGGAAGGGGTTGACCTTCAAAAGGAATGGGCACATGAAGATTGAAGGTTATTGTGACTCTGGCTGGGCAAGCTGTGCGGATGATAGAAGGTCTAATTCAAGCTATTGCATATTTGTGGGAGTACAAAGCCATGGCATTAGGGGTGGCAGAGCTCCTGCGGCTGAGAGGGATGCTTGTGGAGTTGAAGTTGGATCGAGGAGATGGGATGAAGTTGTGGTGTGACAGTCAGTCGGTCATCAGTATTTCAAATAATCTAGTCCAACACGATCGAACCAAACATATAGAGATTGATAGATTTTTTTTATTAAGGAGAAGCTGGACGGTGGGCTACTGGAGCTGAGTCACGTGTCGACCAAGGGTCAGGTTGCAGACTACTTGACCAATGTACTCAGTTCAGAGGACATAATCAGGGGTTGTAACAAGATGGGCTTAGGGGATATCTTTCGCCAATCTTGAGTATGAGTGTTGTAATGTTGTAATATTGAGAGGGACATGTAGGCTATAAATAGCCACCCTATTAACCCTAATGAAAAAACACGGTTCTTTTTCTCAACTGAGACATTACAATAATCTGAAGCTGTTAGAGTACTGGATTTTACAGGATTTTTGAGAGGGTGGATGGGGTATAGGCATGAACGGTGGAATCAACCTATACAAAATTATGCATCTATGAAAGTTGAGGATTCCAAGTAGAAAATATAAACAAACTGTAAGATTTGTTATATGGATGTATGTACCTGAAGTTTCTCACGACCGCAGTGCAAGAATAACCATATGCAAGAGATTGCTTCGCTGCATAAAACGTTTATGAAGCAAGAGAAAAAAAATGTAACCCCAAGAACAGCATTACCGGAACCATGCCCATGAAGAAACAGCATTCCTATATGAGATAGTTTGTCATTAATGGATACAGAAACATCAACTATAATTTCATAAAAAATTTATGAATAACCATACAAAAACATACTCTAACATGTTGATTGCTCGAACCTTTTCCCGCAAATCAACTCTCACTGGCTCCTGACTCAAACGTCTATCATCGAGTGTGTTCCACTTGAAAACAACCAAAAAACAACATTTTCAACTTGATAGTTCTAAGTATAGCCATACCGTACGGATAACATTTCATGAAACTTGTATTTCACTGGAAGTAAATAATTAGAAGATGTAAAAAGTGTAGGGGTAGCCCATGGCATCCATGTATTTCTCCTCATTGAGAAACCTCGTGACTTCAACCCTAGGCCTTAGTTTTCCATCATCTTCATGTTTCTGCACCAAATCATCTATCTACATCGGAGAAGACAGCTTCTCTAAGAAGCAAAACATCAAACAGATGAACCGCACAAATGGTACAATCCCTGAATACTTGATCGCCTAATGCTTTTAAATCGTTTAGTAAATTTTAAAGCAGAAATTATTCACCTCATTTACTAATTCCAGGTGAACAGAGGATGATGATTGCAAATAAGAGAAGATCTGTCATACCTTTGTTAAAATGAAGAATCATGGAGAATCATGAAGAACAATGTTTTGGAGTAGGGCTTTTGCAAAATGCTTCGGCAAAGTACTCCTGAAAATTCGGCACAATCTAAAAAAGAAGATATATAGACGCTCTACTTCATCCGACACAAGCTCCGTACAAGGAGCGGATTGAGCAGAAGCGGTTCTTACCCGAGCAATTTGGGCGTGAGTGCAGACGACGGCGGGAGGGAGGCGGCGGCGGCGGCTTGGAGTGCAGGAGGCGGTAGCGGCTTCGAGGGCCAGCAGAGGCGAGACGAATCGTGGGTGAGGAGGCGGCGGGAGGAATCGCGAGAGACCAGGAGGAATACTCTCGCGGCGGCGACTGTCTGCGGAGATCGCGCGGGAGGAGTGAGATGACCGTGAGTGCGGCGTACTAGGGTTGTCATGGCAGCTTCGGCAGGCCACGGGAACTCTGGCGTGGAGAAAGAGCTCGAAGAATACGGTCGAGTTTGGGAGCTTCCGATGGCCAAATTTTTTGATCCGGGCGTCTGGGGCCTCCTGATTCTGACGCGTGATAATGTAAATAAATAATTTTTTCATGCGAGTTTGTGTTTTTTTGGAGGTAACTTTCCTCTTTTCGCGTCTTATATCTCCATTATCGTCATTTCTCATGCTCGATAAACTTCGTCTCTGCTCGCCTACTCACAGCGATTTTTCACATTCTCCCTGCCAAAATGTTCTAATCAGCTAAGCAACATCACACTCTTATGAGATCATGGAAGAGACAAGTATCTCAATCCTTATTCATCATTTGATAATCAGCTAAGCATCATGTACTATTGACTGTCATGTAAGGTTGAAGACGAACAGTAGACCTAATTATTTCAAATAAAACTTTGAAAATGTATATGAACGATATAATGCATGAAACAAAGATAAATTATCTCAAATATTTAATGTAATATCTGAGATAAAAGTTTAATGTCTCAGATATTTCATGTGATATCTCAGAGAAAACTAACAGATTTTATCCAAGATATTACATTAACTGGCTGTGATCTTATCTCAGATAAAAGTTTAATCTCTGCAATATTGTCTTAGCAATTTCATGTAATATCCCAGAGAAAAATAACAGATTTATCCAATTCATTACATTTACTGACTGTATTTTTATCTCAGATTAAAGTTTAACTCCAATATTTCTGTTTTGTTACAAGTTAGATACAACAAGAGTTTGTTTCCGGTTGTCCAAACAAAAAATGAAACTCACAAATTGTACTGTGGTTATGCGCGTAACATTGGTTTTAGTGTTCGAAAAGAACACCGAATTTTATGGTCAGATACAAACCTTATAAAATCAAGGGAGTATTGTTGCAGTAAAGCTGGAATCAAAAGATCACTCAAAGTTCCTGAAAGTTAACTCAAATGTCGAAAGATGGATGGTAGAACAAATTGTCCTGCGAGGATTGCTTTTAATGCCGATAAACAAGGTGAAAATCTAGTAGTCGGAAAATTTATCGAGTAACATAACCATGAACTTGCAACTAAAAAAAATCAACATATGATCCGATCTTATATGGTCATTACTAGGGAAAAAAGGTGTTGTATTGAAATCCATAACTGAAGCTGGAATAAGAACATCAGATGCATATAATTATCTAGCTGACGAGGTTAGAGGGACAGAAAATGTAGGATTTTCAAAAAGTGATGCATATAACTTCATAGCTAAAGAGAGGAATATAAGAGTTGATGGTGGAGATGTTGCAAGCCTTCTCCAACAATTGAAGTCTCGTGCAATGGATGATGGTATGTTCTCCTACGAGATCCAAACTGATGAGTTTAACAGATTGACTAATTTCCTATGGATGGATGGGCCATCAAAAATAGACTATGAGTGCTTTGGCGATGTGATAACATTTGATTCTACATACATGTTCCACGGCCTTCAACAAAACTATCCAAGATCATGAGATGTTGTCGACACAGAGAAGCGAGTCCTCCAACAATGTTTGTCATGTTATTGCTAAGGCCACATGTACCCTTGTTGATTGTTTTAACAAACTCGAAAAAATGATTATAAATGGACGTAAAAAGGCTCTTCAAGAAGATTTCAAGTGTCGGCAAGCTAACATACCAGTAAATGCCAAGAATTGTCCGATTCTTAAGCAAGTGTCCAAAATATATACTAGGATTATGTATGGGAAATTCAATGATAAATTTAAAGTAGAAGCATTTGGATTGTTTATTGTAGATGAGAAAATTGTTAGTGATAAAATTCATATCTTCACTATAAGATGGAGTGATTGTGGTGATAACAATAAACATTGGTATGTAGAGTTGGGCATAAGCAGTTATGATGTTAGATGTTCTTGCAGCAAATTTGAGACAACTAGGATATTATGTTCTCATGTTCTTAAAGTATATTCGCACAAAAATATTATATTTATTTCACAACAGTACATCCTTCGGAGATGGACTATATCTGCAAAAACTGATTATTATCTTCAACATGACAATAATATTTTTGGAGAAGCATCTACTGCATTTGCCTTCAGGAACTATATCACTTGATTTGTATACGATATTGCAATACGAGTGGAGCAATGTGAAAAGGCTAGAAAATATGTAATGAATGGGCTGAAAGATATTTCCCTATTTTCTGTTGTCATTCTTGAGAAGAATTGCACCAACTGTAATGTGGATAAGGTCAACCTACTATTGAAGGATCCACCAAGATTGAAGCCTAAAGAATATGTAATGCAAGGTTGAAAGCTCATTGGAAGCAACCTAGTAAGTTACTTAATCAACTATTACTGTGCTTCTAATTTGTTTCGTGTAAACAATTTCTAATTTTACTGTCTATATTTTTTTAGGAAAAAACAAAGAGGCCAAAGAAGGTTAAAGTACAAGAGAAAGTTGTCAACATATCATGCAGTCAAGAATAAGATATAGTATATATTAGCACGGTCATTTCTAATTTGAATGATCCAATATCATTACCAAATATTCCAGAGCCATTCACTTGTACCGCATTTGATTACTATTAAAGTGTAATAAAAATTATAGTAAAAATAACAATATTTTCTGAAGTTACTTGCTTTGGAAAGCAGAAAATATTTCATAAGCTATTTTTGTCCTAAATTTAGGAATTTGTTTCTCCCACAACTTGCTAGCATGCCATTTCGTATAAGTGGTCGAGCATAAAAACTTCATATACTTCATCACGCAGTCACCGCAGTCTACAGAGATTTTTTGTGTTGGGTATCCTTTCGTTGAAATTATATTCCAAAGTGTGAAATCAACATCACATTTCTCTTACGTCGTATCTCTTAGCACTTGAACCTGATAACACAAAAATTCATTTTAATATGACTCTATGGGCAAGCTTGGACTAACATAGGTTAAAGTTCTTCACTAATCGAGTCTTTCATCAAATCACGGCGCATGAGATTAGACAATGAGTTATATAACACTCATTTGCATTCTGTGTATTTGCCAACCAGTAAACATCAATGTGATTGTGTGCAAACAGGCATGAAGATTATTGATGCACGCTGCAAATTAGATGTGATTATGTGGGGAACATAAGATAATCCGCCACATTTTTCTGATTTCATCTGATTATGAAGCTGTTTGGAGCAAAAAAATTAGATTTGTGAAAAAACAAATATGCGGTTAGTTGTATTAGATAAAGTAGAAATACTAACACATAAATTTGGGCTAACATATAGAAACTTTCGCCACCATTTCGGATCAGTTGTCCTCCTATTTTCTAGCACACAAGCAAATGCATCAACGTGACAATCTGCAATGTATTTATCGATTAACAAATCATTCATCGACTCACGCATCCCAGCTAACCGAGGGCCTCTGAAGGCAATGTGATCCCTGCAATAGTTTGACAAATGATGTTTAATCCGATAAAAATAAATCAAAACGAAACATAATAGTACCTAGATTTACAAGAGTTCATCCGCACATGAATGAGCTCACGTTGTTCCTCAGATATGAGATTCTTTTCGGGGTACTCAGAGGGATATGTATCCTCATTTCCCTCCTCCATTGCATCAACTTCCTCCACCTCCTCAACCACTTCCTCCTCCACTTCCTCCACCTCCTCATCCACTTTCTCTTCCTCCTCCACTTAATCCACCTCCTCATCCACTTTCTCCTCCTCAGCTTCACCAAATAAAGTGGAAACATAATGAGATTTTTTAAAAATACTAATAGAATCAGACAACCGGTCAACTTTTTTATGAAGCACTTCATAATTGACTGTCATTTTACGGTCTAAAAACGAATTTCTTCAAAAATCTGTTTCAAAACAGGCATGACAATATCATTATATCTCCTTTGCTTCTTCTTCTTAACCTTCTCCTCCACCTCCAGCTCCTTCTCCATCCTCTTCAGCTTCTTCTTCTTCTTCTTCCTCTCGTTCACTCCATGTTCATCGTCATTGGGGTTGCATAATAGTAAATTATCCTCTAAAATTTCTTCAAATTGTGTAAAAACCTGAAATTAAATTACATATATATATGACATTGTAATTGACAAATTACATTACAAATATTATACATATACATATAAGAATGACAAATTACATATACTTGGGTGGTCTTGATGTTTTGAAGTACTAACATTGCTCTAGTGAGCGCAAATATTTTAATAGATGTCCAACGGTTTATACGGGGTCTTCTCTCTGGAAAGGTAGGAATTTGGATCCGATGTGCTCAAATATCCAAATCAGAAGGACATGGATACATCCATTCAAGTAGCTCGTTGCCTCCGGTGGACTTTTATGTTTCTTGGCAAGGATATCTAGACTATCAAGTAGATAACCATGAATTGCTCTCGGCCAATTGTAGTTTTTAAATAATTCAGGATCAGCTAATCGGATAAACTCTTCAGGAATTCTATTACAACTGCATGAAAAGAATAATGTGCATAATATATATAGCAAAATAGTTTTCAAGTCCTCTTCCTCCACTATATAGCCTTCTTTAGCAAGTTGCAATATCCGAGATTTCAAATCCATCTTTGTGATGGTAGAAAATGACTTGTATTGATACTCCACATTGTGCTCTTGGTTAGGCAATCTAATTATCATTGCAATTTCATTTCTTGTAAACTTAAATTTGCTTGAACATACACTGAAAGTTTTACTTGAAGAATTATAATGTTGTACCATAGCATATAGAATCAGAGTATTTTGTGGGGCAGATGAAATGTTAAAAAGATGAATTATCCCAGCTGATTTGAGTTTTTGATATAACTTCTTGTCCATCTTGTGGATAATGGGAGAAACAAGAGATACAAATGAAGAAATAAAACATCTGCTGCTTAGTGTGTGGGATTTGGTGGCTGGTTTCATCATCTTTTGAACCTGCAATCATACCAATAAAATACTGATATGAGATACAACTATTACTATCTCAGATACAATTAAATTTCCTAAGACAAAACTGTAATAGATCAGGATACAACTAGTATAATCTCAGATAAAAAAATAATATCTCAGGATACAACTAGTATAATCTCAGATAAAAAAAAGTCTCTAGGATACAACAAAGTTCTCTGAGCTCAGTACACTAATTAATGGCTACAACTGGGATAATCTCCGAAACAAAATAACACAACAAACAATATCATGAGAGAAAATCAAAAGAGTGAAGATGAAGATTTAGGGTTGCTTTAATGTCTCAAAATGTACCTCCAGTGTCTGGCGAAGTTGAGGATGTGAAGCTTCACTAGTTGGAGGAGAAAATGATGGGCAAGGAGAAGAGAGCGAGTTCGGGGGAGAAGCTTCGCCGTCTCCTGGGAGAAAAACCGCCCTCGCCGTCGCCTGGGAAAAAAACTGCCGTCGTCGTCGCCTGGGAGAAAAAACGAGAGGGCGAGAGAGAAAAGTTCGTCGCCTGAGAGACAAAAAGAAATGTCTCGAAAGCTGTTATTCGTCCCGCGGCGAAATTATTTATTTATTTACATTGCCACGCGTCAGAATCAGGAGGGCCCCGGACAACGATCTTCGTCCGGGGCCGGGACCAAAAAATTTCGCCTTCCGCTGATGATGGGTGGGAGAGGAATGGTAACCATCAAAATCTAAAAAATCATTGGGATTTGCGAACCCGTTTGGTACTTTTCGAGGAAACCCGAAGTCTGGGTTTCCGAGGCAAAAATTTCTTGAGCGAGGGAGGGAGGGACGGAGGAGCGATCTTTTAAGGCCATTAATATTGGCAGCCCGACTTTGGCTATTGACAGCCCGACAAAATAATAAAAACATACATAATATGACCGCTAATAACAGCCCAAAAGCGAAAAACGCACTTTTTGAAAAGTCTAATATATGACATTTTTAGAAAAAGTGTTCAACATGAAAGTTTTAGATCTCGACGAGATCTACAACTTTTATGTTGAATACGTTTTCTAAAAATGTCATATAACAGGCTTATTTTCAAAAGGCGCGGAATCCGAGCTAAATTATGTGAGTTCCGCCTGCATTCTGCGCCTTTTGAAAATAGGCCTAGTATATGACATTTTTTTGAAAAAGTGTTCAACATAAAAGTTTTAGATCTCGTCGAGATCTACAAATTTCATGTTGAACACTTTTCCTAAAAATGTTTTTAAAAGCTTAATTTTTGGGTTGTTAATATCTATCGGGCTGACAATAGCCATTTTTTGCGCTGCTATTATCTTTGGCTTGTCAATAGCCATATAAGGGTTGCCAATAGCCATATAAGGGTTGCCAATAGCCATATAAGGGTTGCCAATATAAATGCCTTTTTTTTAATTTCGCTATCTACAGGCTAGTCCCCTTCACGAGCTGACGGCCTTAGAATTATTGAGACATCCAACGGTGCTGGTGGGGTGTTGGGGTGCAAGTTGAGTTGAGCCGGCTCGAAAACTAGATGAACCGGCTCGAAAAAAGCTCGACTCGAGCTCGAGTCTATGGAGCTCGAGCTCGACGAGCTCAAACATTATTGTTCATGAGCTCGCGAGACGGCTCGCGAGCTTTTTATTCCAATATTTTTAAAAAAAAATTTAAAAAATATAAATAAAAACCAGGCTCATGAGCTAAAAAGCTCGCGAGCAGCTCGAGCTCGAGCTCGAGCGCGGACTCAAAGCTCGAGCTCGGGCTCGATAAGCAAGCATTGAGCTCGAGCTCGAGCCAGTACAAAATGAGCTCGACGAGCTCGAGCTCGAAATGATCAGCGCGAGCTCGAGCTTGAAAATTTTGCCAGCTCGACTCGAGCTCGACTCGTTTGCACCCCTAGGTGTATCTTTGTCTCGGCCTCTCCGTGATCGTGGGGGCCTCTGGGCTGGCTGTCACAGCAAAAATAGGGGGGCTTTACACAGCATACGAAATATAACTAATACAGAGGAAATGAGAAAGATTCATTCATATTTGATAATGAAACAAAATTACAGGTACAAATCTGGTATTTATATAGAGCAAGATCCATTGATTATATTGTCAATTTTCAAAACATAATTAATTAAACTACTTGTTGATTGTGCAGCACGGATATGAAATAGGGCATGAGTGTTGGAAACGTGACTAGGTCCTACTTACAATTCCAAGCTTACAAGACACCTCAACCCTCTCTACTCGGCACCCTACTATGCAAGTCGGCGAGAACAACTTCCTGCGAGATCAAAACCGGCGCGAGGTCCTCCTACACAAACCGGCGAGCACACTGCACTCTCGGCGAGATCTCCAGGCGGGAAGACCTTCTCGCGGCGAGTACAGCAGTCCTGCGAGATCTACTTCCCCACTTCCGGCGAGGTCAACCAGCGGTAACAATCAAACGGGCTCGACCACCACTTCCCACGCGACCACCACCGGTGAGAACAACCACTCAGGCGAGATCAACTGGCGAGTCCGCCCTGGCTTGCGGCTAGACCACTACACGCGCGAGTACTCAACCTGCGAGTACTTCCTCTCGCGGCGAGACCCCCCCCCCCCCCCACCAACCCGCGAGCTGCACCTCTTCCCGCGAGCTGGCACAAGCGAGATCACCACTTGAACCGCGAGCACTCAAGCCTGCCGGGCTAGCCTCTCTAACCGCCCGACACACTTCCTCTAGCGCTGCTGCGCTTTTCTCTCAAAACCGAAAACACAGAGAAGTGAGAATTTTTCTTCAATTCACAACAACTTTAAAATGAACTACAAGGGGTCTATTTATAGGCCAAGCAAAACAACCAAAACTCTCTCCTAATAAATGCAACTTCTCAACTAACCCATTTAAATACAACTCTCTTTGACATATATTAAATAATCATAACTAAGACATGATAACTCCAAAACATTGGGGCCCGGTCAACATGTCAATCCCAACAAAACTCCCCCTCAAACTTGGCAGCACATTCCGAGTTTGCCTTTAAGCCTTAGGAACGTCTCCACCTTCAATGCTTTTGTAAAGATGTCCGCGACCTGCTCTCCGGTAGGGCAATAAGCAACTTCCACCGTCTTTAGCTCCACCTGCTCGCGGAGGAAGTGGTACCTCGTTTCAATGTGCTTGCTACGCCCGTGTAGCACTGGGTTCTTTGCGAGCTGGATGGCCGACATGTTATCCACAAACATGGTCGTTGGCTCATTCACTCCTTGATGTAGACTCTGTAGTATATTCCTTAGCCAAATGGCTTGGCAGGTACAAGCCGCCGCCGCAATGTACTCAGCCTCGCAAGATGATAGCGCTATCGTGGCTTGCTTCTTCGAGCTCCATGAGAACGCCCCCAGTTCCCATGTTGAAAGCATACCCGTAAGTGCTCTTCTGGTCATTCACATCCCCGTCGTAGTCACTGTCCGAGTAACCTACCAGCGTCAGCTCCTCTCTAGTTGAATACTTCAACCCATGGCCTCTTGTCCCATTTATATACCTCAGGATCCTCTTCGCCGCCGTGAAGTGGTCTTCCTTCGGTTCTTCCATATGTCTGCTCACCACCCTGACCACATACATGATGTTTGGTCAGGTGAAGGTCAAGTAGCGTAGACTCCCCACCAAGCTTTTGAATAAGGTGGGGTCCACCGCCCCTTCCTTCGACTCCTTACTTAGCTTCATCCCTGGATCTGCAGGAGTGGAGATAGGTTTGTTACTCTCCATCCTGAACTTCTTCAGTATCTCCTCAGCGTACTTCTTCTGAGAGATGAAGATGCCATTTTCACTTTGCTTCACCTCTACTCCCAAGAAGTAGCTTAGCTCTCCCAAGTCCGTCATCTCGAACTCCTTCTTCATCATTCCTCTGAACTCCTCGTACATCGCAGTGTTGTTGCATGTGAAGATCATGTCGTCTACGTATAGGCAGACAATCATCATGTCGTCATCCGTATCCACCTTGGTGTAGAGTGCATATTCATGTGGACTCTTCTGATAGGCATGCTTCTACAAGTAAGCATTTATCCTTTCATTCCAGGCTCTAGCTCCTTGCTTTAGCCTGTACAGAGCCTTATCCAGCTTGCAGACTTTCTTCTCCTGCCCCTTCACCACATATCCTGGAGGCTGCTCGATGTACACATCCACCTCCAGGTAGCCATTCAAGTAAGTAGAGACCACGTCCATCTGCATTATCTTCCACCCATGATGTGCTGCTAGCGTGATGATCAACCTGATGGTTTCTATCCGCGCCACTGGTGCAAAGACCTCATCATAGTTCACACCCTAGACTTGGCGGTAGCCCTTCACAACAAGTCTTGCTTTGTGTTTCTCCACGTCTCCATCTTTATTCTTCTTCACCTTATACACCCACTTCACCGAGAGGGGTTTGTGGCCTGTAGGTAGATCCACTAGCTTCCAGGTGTCATTCTTCTTGATGGAGGCTATCTCCTCATCCATCGCCTTTCTCCAAGTTTTTTCTTGGGCGGCTTCTTCGTAAGAGTACGGCTCAACATTTGCAAACAAACAGTATAAAGAAAAATTGTTATGAGTTGGAATCGTCTCTTCATAGATCTCCTCCAACCTCCTTGTCCGAGGATGAGGACGATCATCCTTGGTTCCGCTGGTGCATGCTCCACCAGATCTTCCTCTGCTCGTATTTGCTCCACTTGAGTAAGGGGTGAGAACTCCCCCTGACTCCCTACTGGGTGGTGATGGTGGCTCAGCTCCATCCATCTCAGCTTCATCTCCCTGACCACCCTCTTCTTCATCATCATCGAAGAACATCCCCTTGATGTTCCTCACCTCTTCATCCCAGCTCCAGCAGCTGTCTTCCTCAAACACCACATCCCTTGAGATGATGGCCTTCTCCGTCACCGGGTTGTACAACTTGTACGTCTTGCTCGCAGGAGCGTATCCTACGAAGATGCACTTCTCGCTCCGGTCATCCAGCTTCCTTCTCCTCTGGTTCGGGACATGGGCATAAGCCACACACCCGAAGACCCTTAGGTGCTTCATGCTTGGCTTCCACCCACACCACGCTTCGAACGGCATCTTGAACTTCACACTCTTTGTTGGGCAACGGTTCAGTAAGTACACTGCCACATGTTGAAATTTGTGAAGTAGAAGTGGGTGATGGGCAGGCCGGGAAGCCTGTGCGGACTGTGTCCGCGGCCTGGGCGGACTGCTGTCTGCGGACAGGGTGTTGGCTGTCTTGGTGGCTTGGCTGATTGTTAGGCGGTCCGCGCGGCTTATGCGGACTGTGTCCGCGGCCTGGGCGGACTGCTATCTGCGGACAGGGTGTTGGCTGTCTGGCTTGGCTGCTTGAGGAGCAGCCTGCACAGATAGAGGTTTGCGGGTTGTAGGTTGTGCTCTGTTCAGCGGCCTTGTGTGGTGCAAGCTTATGCTAACCAGCGGGTTGTGTGCCTTATCCGCAGAAGGCTTGCGGACTGACGAGTCCGCGGTGTCCGCTGTTGCGGACTGGCCTTGGTGTTCGGCTGTGGCCCTTGCCGAGCTCAAGTGGTGCAGCAGCGTTCTGCTGTGGAGTACTGTGCGGACTGGTGTTTGCAGTCCGGCAGGTGGCCTTTGCGGAGAGCTATTTGGGTAGAGCTTGCGTACTCTGACCTTTTCAGTGTTTTGGTTTCTGCGGTGTCCGCATCTGTGTGGACGGTGCTTTGCTGCTTGCCGAGCTCTGCGGATGGTCTCCTGAGTCCGCATGATATGGTATTGCGGACTATTACAGCTTATGTTGCGGGGGTGTCCGCGTGCTGTATTGGCTGGCAGTCTAGCTCTGTTGCCTTGGGCGGACTGGCTTTGTGCCAGTGATAGGCAGATCGCAGCATGTGAGTCCGCATAGAGGCAGACTGGACTTTTCTAGTCTGGCTCCTGGAGGGTTGGTTTGGCCAAGTCCACGCGGACTTGGCGGACTGGTTTGGGTTAGCGTGCGGGCTAGGCGGTGACGCTATTCACTAGGGTGGTGACCACACTCCTCACCTCGCCTATAAATAGGACCCCCAGACACGTCTATAGTAACGGAGTGAACAGTAAGTTGGGCTTGGGCAAGTGTTGTGGTCTGCGGTTTTCTGTCCGCGCGGGTTGAGTAGTGCTGACGGTGTGCTGTGTGCAGGTCGCGCGGCTAGCTTCAAGGAGCCAGGAGTTGGGCGTTGAAGTGTGCGGTCTCTGAGGTCTCAGCTGGTCGCTTCTGCGGCTTGTCAGTTTTCTGCTTCAGCTTGATCAAGTTCCAATAACTTGTCCGCCAGTTTCAAGCGGGTAGGCGGTCTGTTCCTCGGTTCTTCAGCAGGCAGCGAATAACAGTGTGTCCGTGCGACCTCGCGGTCTCGGAGGACTCCGTGTGCTATTCCGCTTGTAGCAGTTGCAGCTTGGGCGGCTTGGGCGACCTTGGCGGACGAGGCGGTCTCGGCGGTCTCCAGTGCTGTCCGCCCGGCTTGTTTTGTTCTTTCTGTTTGTAGCTTGTGTACTAGAGAAATCATGTCTCGCTACGTATACCTCGCCTTGTAAAGAAGTATGAATGAATAAAAGACCTGCTTGTGCTTCCATTTGTGGTTGGTGTTAAACTTGTTCCTTGGGTTTTCCGCATGATCAAAGTGTGAACTGGGTAGTGCTGAGAATATTAATTTGGCTTTAGGCTACCTTGCTGACCACTTTGAGAAAATTTAACATGGTATCAGAGGGAGGTTCAGTTGCTTGAGCGGTGTTCGACCAGTGTTGTTGCTCTGTGCTTGAGTGGTGATCAACCTGTGTTGGTGCTCTGTGCTTTTGGAAGTTTGCGTAACCAACGGTTGTTGCAATGGAAGTGAACTATGCAAGAGGTCTTGGCATTGAACTCTTAACGCCGACTAACTTCAAGAAGTGGAAGTCGTGCATAAAGAGTTACCTTCTTGGTGAGGAGCTATGAGAGGTCGTCGGTGGTGACGACAGACAGGAAGTGACTGCTGCTTTCGGAACTGCTGAGCTGGTGAGGCTCTGGAGAAAAACAAATGCTAAGACGGAGTTTGTTCTCAAGAGAGCTGTTTCACCAGAACTGTTTGATCACATCATTGGATGTAAGTCTGCTGCTGATATTTGGACAACCATTGATGAGTTATTCAATAGGAAGAATGTGGCTAGACTTCAGTTTCTGGAGAATGAGTTGGCTAGGATAACTCAAGAAGACCTGACTATCTCTAAATACTTCTTGAAGATGAAGAGTCTGTGTGCAGAGATATCAGCGCTTGATCCTGATGAGCCTATCTCTGAGGCCAAGTTGAAAATGCACATAATCCGTGGATTGCAGAAGGAGTATGTTGCTTTTGTGACATCAGTTCAAGGCTGAGCTACTCAAACATCTTTGTTGGAGCTTGAGAATCTGCTTGCTTCACAGGAAAGCTTGGCAAGGCAGATGGCTGGAGTCACTGTCTCTGAGGAGAGCAATGAAGCACTCTTCACGGGCAAGAAGAAGAAGAGATGGGAAGGGAAGAAGAAGCAAGTCACTGCTGAGAATGAGCCTTCAACTTCTTACCAGGCAGAGAGGAGCACTGCTCCTAAGAAGGACTGGAAGAAGAACCCTAAGTTCTACAGGTGTCATCAGCGAGGACACTTCAAGCGGGACTGCAAGTTCAAACTGCAACCTGGCATGTTGCTGGCAAAGAAGAAGCTTGCTCTAAGAGTGAGGAAGTTGAATGGGGCGGAGCCTTCATGACGGGCACTTGTGTCTGTGCCTTGTCCGTTGTCGACTTCAATGATGATTGGATCGTGGACTCTGGGTGTGGTCATCACCTCACCGGAGACAAGTCGAAGTTCTCTTCTCTGCAAGCCTACTCAGGCAATGATGTTATTATCACTGCTGATAATACTGTTTATGCAGTTGAGAATGAGGGTGTTGTGTCTTTGGGTAGTGATAAGGGGTCACTCACGTTAAGAAGTGTGTATCACGTACCGGGCATGAAGAAGAACATCTTCTCGGTGACCAATGTGGTAGACGCGGGTTATCACGTTCTGTTTGGGCCAACATAAGTGAAGTTCCTTCGCAACGTATCAGCGGTTAAGGCTGATGTTGCTCATGTAGGGAGGAGAGTGAAGAACTTGTTTGTTCTTGCTACTAACACTTATGTTGATCAGATGAGAGCTAACGATAGCGCGGCTATATGACATGAAAGTCTGAGGCATGTAGGAATGGAGAAATTGAAGGTTATGGCTAACATAAGCCTTGTAAGAGGCTTGCCTAAGCTTTCTTCATTTGGTGACGGTCACGTTTGCGCGGGTTGTCAGTACGGCAAGGCTCATCGCCTTTCGTTTGATAAATCTCAAACGAGAAGCAAGAGATCATTGGAGTGCATCCATGGAGACTTGATGGGACCAACCATCACTGCCAGCCTTGGTGGGAGCAGATACATGCTGGTTCTGATTGATGACTACTCAAGATACACTTGAGTATATTTCTAGAAGGAGAAGCCTAGTGTGGAACACCTTCGGGTGTTCGGTTCAACTTGCTATGTGCATATCCCGGATGCTTCACGGACTAAGCTGGATGCAAAGGCAAGGAAGCTTGTCTTTGTTGGCTACGATGAGCGTAAGAAGGGATGGAAATGCATGGATCCTGCGATGAAGAAGTTCGTTGTGTCTAGAGATGTTGTCTTTGACGAGCTAACGTCGTATGGAGGTGGCTCGGTTGAGCTAACCAGAAGCAAGGTTGATGAAGAACCGGTGGTGGCTGCTGAAGGCCTGGAAGAGGAGCTTGCTGTTTCACCAGCAGCTCCTGTTGCTTCAAATTCTGGTGTTGAGGCTTCTGGCTCAGGAAGCAGGGGGAGCATTGCTCAAAGCTTGCCTGAAGGTGCTGCTGAGCCTGAAGAAGCAACGGAGGTAGTAAGCAAGGAGCAGACCCTTCGGAGATCGAAGAGGGTTATTAAGCCACCGGCTCGGTACTGTGATGGGAATGCAGTGAGCTTTGTCTCCTGCTTCTTTGCAGGTCCTCTGGATGAGCGAGAGCCTCCAAACTTTAATGAGGCCACTGGAGTCAAGGAGTGGGATGATGCCATGAAGGAAGAGATTGCTGCTCTCAAGAAGAATGAAACATGAGATCTTATGCCCAAGGTTGATGACATTACTCCAGTGACTTGCAAGTGGGTATATAAGTTGAAGAAGAAGGCTGATTGGAGCATTGATAGGTTCAAAGCTCGCCTGGTTGCTCGAGGATTCTCATAACAGTATGGAGAAGACTATGAGGAGACTTTTAGTTCGGTTGCAAAGATGACTTCAGTTAGAGTGGTGATCGCCTTAGCTGCTAGCAAGGGATGGAGGATGTGGCAGCTTGATGTGAAGAATGCTTTTCTTTACGGAGAGATTGACAAAGACATCTTCATGGATCAGCCACTTGGTTTTGTTTCTGAAGATCATCCGGACTATGTCTGTAAGCTCAGGAAGGCTCTCTATGGGTTGAAGCAAGCTCCTAGAGCTTGGTATGGGAAGATAGCAGAGTATTTGCAATTCTGCGGGTATCTTGCTTCTAACTCAGATTCTAGCTTGTTCGTCAAGAAGAAGGGGGAGCTTCAAGTCTTGGTCCTACTGTATGTGGATGACATGATTGTCACAGGGAATTCGGAGGAGGAAGTAGCATGGCTCAGGGCTGAGCTTGCTATACACTTTGAGATGAAAGACTTGGGGGAGCTTCATCACTTTCTCGGTCTTGAAGTGGAGAGGAAGGAGTGCAGTATTCTCATTTGCCAAAAGGGTTATGCGGATCGCATTGTAAGTCGATTCGGCACGGGCGAAGGGAAGTGTTTCTCTACTCCACTAGAACATGGGCTGAAGCTTCGACGAGATGAAGGAAGGATTCTTCCTGATCCCTTGGTGTTCAGGGCTCTTGTAGGGAGTTTGATCTACCTGATGATTAAAAGGCCAGACATTGCTTATGCTGTTTGTAACACCCCATATCCGTCGCATAGCATATAGCAGTAGGTCCGGCCGGGGCCCGACGCCATATACCACGGACAGACCGGGTGGTTACTTATGGAAACCATCCAACCAATCTCAACGTCCTACACAGAGCATTCTAGCGGAAGCAGTTTATAAAAGTTGTAAACAAGAACCCAGCATTAAGCACGAATGTCCACTAGTACAAAGTAGGAATGTTATACAAAATACCCAAAACCGAGCTTAAGGCCTTACAAAATGTTTCACTTGAATATTACATGTTTTACAAACCACGGCACGCAGGCCGGTCATACATGAATAAAGCAGTAAACACTTCTATTTGGGCCTTCGAGGGCCAGCTTCGCAAAAAGGGCTTTAGCCCGCTATTGACCGCTTGGTCCAGCTCCACCTGCAAGCAACAAACCACCGCACGGTGGCAAAATAAGGCAACGGTCAGCAATGCTGACCAAATTATAACGATCCCGCCCCCAACTCGGGGCGGCGATGCTCCTTCCCTGCATTTCATTAGCATAAGCGAGCAATTTATATAACCATAGCCATTTCATCACAGGCGTTGGCTCGCACGGCCACACGCCCCGTGCACTCAGGGCACATTCTCGGTGAACCGGTCGATGTCACGTCAATTAAAGCCATTAACATTCCGGACTCACCACCGCCACTTAGACGGCCAAACCTATGAGCAATTTGTTTTCTTGGCATGGGTCACGTCAATTTAAGACATTGACCGCCGAAGACTCTCATCTATGCCAACGGCGAGTGCCACGTAACCTTAGGTCTCTCTAACCTGAACGACATAGAGCGGGTACGGTTCCATCTAACCCGTGCTCACATCGCAACGGCAATTTAAGCCATTTGCGCGGGTCAAACTTCCACCGAGTCTCATTCTAACACAAGTCACATAACCCCGTTATGTTCAAGTTGGCTCTCAGGCCACCAAGTTGGCAAGATCTCGTATCCGCCCAGTTTTCCGGGTGCACCTTTGGGTTAGTCCCCAAGGCTCCCTGCTGCAATCTACCGCGTAGAAAACCCGAAAAACAACCAATAGCACGGAGTCTTCTCCGGCATTTATGCAATGCAACATCACTGATCCAGACCAACATGTCCGGGTAGGCTTCACACATCATGCATATGTCCGTTCTCGCATACGGACTCTAAACAACGGGTACTTCACATATCTACCCGAAGGAACGCCTCCAACTCTCCGCAAACTCGCGAGAGCGGGCTTCCTATGCAAAGAAAGAGAGCGACTCATGCTCAAGTTGAGGATCGTTACCCTTGAGTTCCTCTTTGGCGCCATTGAAAAGTATCCGGATGGAAATCACCGCACTTGCGTTGCCTCCGTGGATCCGGAGTCGGCTTGCGATTCGGAGCTCCGAAGCTCCTCCAATGGCGGATCTAGCTCCTTCTTCTTCCCTTAGCTTTCCTCTTTCTCTAAGGATTTGGAAAGAGAACAAGTGAAGAAAAGTAAGGGTTTTCTAAGTCAAAACCCGGGTATATCCCTTCAGGAACAACCCCCAGCCGTTGGATCTTCAGTCAAAGAAATGAACGGCTTCGATTCGGGGCTGAAATGCCCAATCTGGACCAAACACGGCCTGGCACACGCCCGTGTCCAGGGCCGTGTGCCTCATTCGCCGTCAAAATCGAATCACCTGGAACCTCACACGGGTATCGAACACGCCCGTGTTCGAGCTGACACGCCCGTGTTCCACCTGACACGGCCGTGTAGCCGGCCGTGTACCCCATGATTTTTCGCCGTTTTCAACCCGAGCACTGCACGGGTTCTAGGACACGCCCGTGTCCTTGCCCGTGTCACCTTGACACGCCTGGGCTCCAGGCCGTGTACACGGTCTCGACACTTCGCGGCTAAGTGTCGACACGGGTCGACACGCCCTGCGACACGCCCGTGTCGCAGGTCGTGTGCCATGTCTCGACACATTGTCGACACCAAAGTGTCGACTTCGCGGGACGAGTGTCGACACGGGTTGACACGCCCTGCGACACGCCCATGTCGCAGGTCGTGTACCATGTCTCGACACAACGTCAAAGCTCAGTGTCGACTTCGCGGCTAAGTGTCGACACGGGTCGACACGCCCTGCGACACGCCCGTGTCGCAGGCCGTGTGCCCAGTCTCGACACAATGTCGAGACCAAAGTGTCGACTTCCCGCCTTAGTGTCGACACAGGCTTGACACGCCCTGGGACACGCCCGTGTCCCAGGCCGTGTGCTTACAGCCAGAACTCAAACTGGCCCAAAACGTCCCCCTTTGCTCCTTTGAGTTTCGGGGCGTTACACTGTTGGCCGAGTAAGTCGGTTTATGGCTGAACCAAGAAAATCTCATCTGGTAGCGGCAAAGCATATCTTGAAGTATATCAAGTCAACTTCTGATATGAGACTCCTCTATAGTAGTGATGCGGACTTTGCTTTGCTTGGATACACGGACACTGACTATGGTGGTGACTCGGATGATCGGAGATCAACTTCGGGTTATGTTTTCACTTGTGGTTCAGCTGGTATTTCGTGGTGTAGCAAGAAGCAAGACTCTGTGTCCGTGTCTACTACGAAAGCTGAGTATAAGGCTTCGGCCTTGGCTGCTCGGGAAGCCATATGATTGCGGAGGCTTGTAGAGGATGTTCATGAAGAAGTGCAAGGGCCTACCTTACTCCGGGGTGACAATGAGAGTGCTCTCAAACTGGTAAACAATCCAGTGTGTCACGCAAGAACCAAGCATATTAAGATTGCACACCACTTCATAAGGGAGAGGGTGTTGGAGGGATCTCTTCTGGTCGGGCATGTTCGGAGTGAAGATAATCTTGCTGACATCTTCACGAAGCCGCTATCGAAGGGGCCTTTTCAGTGGTTACGTAGCTTGCTGGGCTTGATCACCACTTCTCACTTCAAGGGGGAGTGTTGAAATTTGTGAAGTGAAAGTGGGTGATGGGCAGGCCGGGCGGCCTGTGCGGACTGTGTCCGCGGCCTGGGCGGACTGCTGTCTGCGGACAGGGTGTTGGCTGTCTTGGTGGCTTGGCTGATTGTTAGGCAGTCTGAGCGGCCTGTGCGGACTGTGTCCGCGGCCTGGGCGGACTGCTGTCTGCGGACAGGGTGTTGGCTGTCTGGCTTGGCTGCTTGAGGAGCAGCCTGTACGGACAGAGGTTTGCGGGTTGTAGGCTGTGCTCTATTCATCGGCCTTGTGTGGTGCAAGCTTGTGCTAACCAGCGAGTTGTGTGCCTTATCCGTGGGAGGCTTGCGGACTGACGAGTCCGCGGTGTCCGCTGTTGCGGACTGGCCTTGGTGTTCGGCTGTGGCCCTTGCCGAGCTCAAGTGGTGCAGTGACGTTCTGCTATGGAGGACTGCGCGGACTGGTGTTTGGAGTCCGGCAGGTGGCCTTTGCGGAGAGCTGTTTGGGTAGAGCTTGCGTACTCTGACCTTTTCAGTGTTTTGGTGTCCGCGGTGTCCGCATCTGTGTGGACGGTGCTTTGCTGCTTGCCGAGCTCTGTGGATGGTCTCCTGAGTCCGCATGATATGGTATTGCGGACTGTTGCAGCTTATGCTGTGGGGGTGTCTGCGTGCTGTATTGGCTGGCGGTCTAGCTCTATTGCCTTGGGCGGACTGGCTTGTGCCAGTGATAGGCAAATCAGCAGCATGTGAGTCCGCATAGAGGCGGACTGGCCTTTTATAGTCTGGCTCCTGGAGGGTTGGTTTGGCCAAGTCCACGCGGACTTGGCGGACTAGTTTGGGTTAGTGCGCGGGCTGGGCGGTGTCGCTATTCACTAGGGTGGTGACCACACTCCTCACCTCGCATATAAATAAGACCCCCCGGCACATCTACAGTAACAGAGTGAACAGTAAGTTGGGCTTGGGCAAGTGTTGCGGTCTGCGGTTTTCTGTCCGCGCGGGTTGAGTAGTGCTGACGGTGTGCTGTGTGCAGGTCGCGCGGCTAGCTTCAAGGAGCTAGGAGTTGGGCATTGAAGTGTGCGGTCTCTGCGGTCTCAACTGGTCGCTTCTGCGGCTTGTCAGTTTTCTGCTTCAGCTTGATCAAGTTCCAATAACTTGTCCGTCGGTTTCAGGCGGATAGGCGGTCTGTTCCTCTGTTCTTCAGCAGGCAGCGAATAACGGTGTGTCCGCGCGACCTCGTGGTCTCGGCGGACTCCGTGTGTTATTCGGCTTGTAGCAGTTGCAACTTGGGCGGCTTGGGCGATCTTGGCTGACGAGGCGGTCTCGGCGGTCTCCAGTGCTGCCCCCCCCGGCTTGTTTTGTTCTTTCTGTTTGTAGCTTGTGTACTGGCGAAATCATGTCTCGCTACGTATACCTCGTCTTGTAAAGAAGTGTGAATGAATAAAAGACCTGCTTGTGCTTTCATTTGTGGTTGGTGTTAAACTTGTTCCTTGGGTTTTCTGCATGATCAAAGTGTGAACTGGGTAGTGCTGAGAATATTAATTTGGATTTAGGCTACCTTGCTGACCACTTTGAGAAAATTTAACACCACCTGTACTGCCTCCGCCCAATACTTCTTAGGCAACCCCTTGCCTTTCACCATACTCCTCGCCATATTCATGATGGTAAGGTTCTTTCTCTCTGTCACTCCGTTTTGCTGTGGTGAATATGCCGCCGTCAGCTGGCGAGATATCCCCCACTGCTTGCAAAACTCATCAAACAGCCTCGAGGTGTACTCCCCACATCTATCTGTCCTGAGCACCTTCAGTGGTTTCTCACTCTCCTTCGCAGCCATTGCCTTGAACTCCCTGAATTTGTCAAGCGCCTCGGCCTTCTCTCTCAGAAAGTACACCAAACACTTCCGACTGTAGTCATCCGTGAAGGTAATGTAGTATCTGCTGCCTCCAACTGAAGTCGTCTCAAACGGACCTGCTATGTCCGAATGAACTAGCTCCAACTGCGTTGTCGCCCTTCGGGACTTTCCACCCTCGAACATTTCTCTCTTCTGCTTTCCTTTGGTACATGCTTCACATACCCTCTGAGGAGTGGGATAGTAACTTCAGGCCTGTGAACCCCAGATGGCCCATCCGGTGGTGCCACAACCATGCTTCCTCTTCTTCTCCTGTCTTCGCAAGACATGTCGTTTCCTTGGCATCCATACTTAGAGGAAAGAGGCGATTCATCACCATCTTCACTCTCACCACCTCTCTTCCTTGACTATCCTTCATAGCTAAGGTACTATCCCTTAACATGACACGATATCCCTTCTCTACTAGCTGCCCAAGACTTAGGATGTTACT
Source organism: Platanthera guangdongensis (assembly GCA_039583875.1). NCBI lineage: Eukaryota > Viridiplantae > Streptophyta > Magnoliopsida > Asparagales > Orchidaceae > Platanthera > Platanthera guangdongensis. Next base: position 9,366,680 of record CM077158.1, read on the forward strand.
ACTCAAGACCGGCACATAGAATACATCTTTGATATGCACCTCCTTCCCATTCACCGTGACCGCTATCACTCATCTTCCTTCCACAGATATCTTTGAGGCGTCGCCAAAGCTGACTTCACCACCGTTTTCTTCAAGGCTGGCGAACAGTTCCTTATCTCCACACATGTGGTTACTTGCGCCAGTGTCCAAGTACCACACTCCGTTCCTCCCTCCTGCAGCACCTTGGATGGTAAGGAACATCATCGGGTCGCCACTCGTATTACTTGCCTCAGCATAGTGGTTGGCTTCTCCCCCCTTCCTTGGAGCCCAACAATCATAGCTCATATGCTCGAACTTATTACAGTTGTAACATTGCATCTGGGACATATCTCCTCTTCCTCTTCCTTGACCTCTTCCTTGGCCTCTCCCTTGGCCTCTTCCTCTTCCTCCTCCATCGTGTCTCCAACCCTGAGGTTGCTCTGCCTCCTTTTGGTTGTACTGATTTCTTCTGAAGTCTCTTCCACCTCTTCCTCCTCTACCTCTTCCTTGGTAGCCTCGGCCGCGCTGACCTCCTCTTCCTGAGCTCTCTCCGAAGTTAAGCTGAGTCTGGAGTGCTTTCCCCAAGCCACTCGACTCCTCGTCATCTTGTAGCATACGGTACTCGTGGGCTTGCAGCGAGCCAACAAGTTCATCTACCGCCACCTCGGTGAGATCCTTCGACTCCTCAATGGCCACTACCACATGTCTGAGTTTCTTGGACATAGATCGCGGGAGCTTTTCCATGAAGCTAACATCATCTATTGTTTCCCCATTCCTCTTCATCTCATTTGTGAGCGTCCGTAGACGTGTCACGTAGTCACCAACCTTCTCTGAGTTTTGCATCCTCATCACCCCATACTGGGCTCGGAGGGATTGTAACTTAACCTTCTTTGCTTTATCAACTCCCTGCATGGAGCGTTGTAGTATCTCTCAAGCCTCCTTGGATGTCCCAGCATCTGAGATCTTCTCAAACGTCGCCTCATCAACTCCTTGGTACAATAAGAATAGGGCCTTCTTGTCACGCTTCTTTGCTTCCCTCAACGCTGTCTTCTGAGCGTTAGTCAACGCTGCCTCCGCTTCAGCAGTAAGCACCTCGACACTCTCTTCAACTATTCCCATAACTCTTTGGAGGCGAGTAGCACTCGCATTTGTATACGCCAATTTCCATAATTCATTTTGGTCAACTTGGGGACTTGCCCTGGCATTCCATTTCCCATCTCCATCTCTCCTTGTCACTTAACCTTCTGAGCCAATTCCCAGGGGATACAACCTGGATCTGATACCACTTGTTGGAAGCGTGACTAGGTCCTACTTACAACTCCAAGCTTACAAGACACCTCAACCCTCTCTACTCGACACCCTACTATGCAAGTCGACGAGAACAACTTCCTGCGAGATCAAAACCGGCGTGAGGTCCTCCTACACAAACGGCAAGCACACTGCACTCTCGTCGAGATCTCCAGGAGGGAAGACCTTCTCGCGGCGAGTACAGCAGTCCTGCGAGATCTACTTCCCCACTTCTGGCGAGGTCAACCAATGGTAACAATCAAACGGGCTCGACCACCACTTCCCACGCGACCACCACCGGTGAGAAAAAACACTCAGGCGAGATCAACTGGCGAGTCCGCCCTGGCTTGCGGCTAGACCACTACGCGCGCGAGTACTCAACCTGCGAGTACTTCCTCTCGCGGCGAGACCCCCCCCCCCCCCAACCCGCGAGCTGCACCTCTTCCCGCGAGCTGGCACAGGCGAGATCACCACTTGAACCGCGAGCACTCAAGCCTCCCGGGCTAGCCTCTCTAACCGCCCGGCACACTTCCTCTAGCGCTGCTGCGCTTTTCTCTCAAAACCGAAAACACAGAGAATGGGAGAATTTTTCTTCTATTCACAGCAACTTTAAAATGAACTACAAGGGGCCTATTTATAGGCCAAGCAAAACAACCAAAACTCTCTCCTAATAAATGCAACTTCTCAATAACCCATTTAAATACAACTTTCTTTCCCATATATTAAATAATCATAACTAAGACATGATAACTTCAAAACAGTGGGGCCCGGTCAACATGTCAACCCCAACAATGAGTCCTCAAGAGTGTCCATGCATTCTGCGCTGACCTGGCATCTTTTATGTAGTTAAAGATGGAGTCGGAAACAGCTTGGTGTATGAGCAGAAGTGCACGATAGTCTTTCATCATTTCTTCTCTGCTGTAATTGCAAACACCAATGTTTACAACTTCCCAAAGGTCTTGGGTGATGAAGAGGATTCTCATCTTACTGCACCAACAGTCATAATCTACCCCATCAAACTTGGGAACACTTATTTGGATATTATATGAGGTGGGAATGGTGATAGGTGATGAGCCCATTGTATGTATGTTGAGCAAAAACACTCTTCTTTGTGATGAATAATGTCCCTAGATCCAATGCTCAACCAGCATTAAGAACATCTACTTCCCCAAAGCTAGGCAAGCAACAAGGGGCTTCGGAGCATCTCCAACCGACCAACAATTTATAGGAATGCATATCCATTTTGGTCCGACCGAATGTCAAATCGGGCGATAAATATGGAGATGATCTCTCTCCTCCTCCTCAAAATGTAGAGGAGAGAGAGAGTGAAAATGGAGGGCCACTATTTTATGTTATAATATATTTTTTATTTTTTAAATATTTTAAATTTTAAATTAATTAAATATATTATGTATTTATTAATATATTATTATTTTTAAATTAAAAAATGAAGATTTTAAGTATTTTGTTTGCTAAATTTATAGGTCGTACAATTTAATTTTGAGTCAACTAGCTAGGAATAACGAGAAAAATTGCTCAATTTCGAGCCGACTCGATTCGATTTCGATCTGATTTGAAATCGAGTCATTTCGAGTCGAGTCAACTCGACTCGAAATCGATTTCGATTTGGAGTCGGGCCAAAATCACTCGAACTCGACTCGATATCAGCCCTAGTTCCAGCCATGTGGTTTTTTCCCTTTTTGGATTTTTCATGTCAAAAACGTCTCTTGTCCATTGTCGTGGTTTTCTTTGACTGTTTGCGCACCTGGCTCAACTCCGAGTTAAGGCTGTTCAATTCTCCGCACTGGGGAAAAAGTCGGGTGACCCGCAACAGTTTGGCGCCGTCTGTGGGAAAATGTTCTCAAAAGCTCTAACAAGTTTCAGCATCCCACAAATTAGCAGCAATGAAGAAGGGAAACACGCGTACTACCAGCCACCTGACTCGCGAAGAGCCTAGTGATCAAACATCCAACGGCTTGCCCACAAGCGTTGTGCTATGCCTCAGAATAACCACCACACTAACGCCTTCGGGGAAGGAATGGAAACAACAGATGAAAGACCATTATGCTCAAGCGCTTGCCCCGCCAGAGACTTAGAATCTTCCAAGTCCCCAAAGGCATATCTTACGGTAGCAGATCAGTCATCATTCCCTTCAAGTCATGGCTCGCTCAACGGATTGCCCCGCGCTACGTGTCTTGCACGGACTCGTGGGGCACCGACCGCGAGAGGCATTACTCCCAACGGAGCACTTCTCCAACACGAACAAAGAGTGAGGAGGAAAGGAACCCGAGTCTGACGTCCGGAGAAGGAGTAAAACACCTCCGTGGAACCTCGCAACCCGGGAAACAACCACACTATCCACATTTTGCTCCGCCCGAACTCCTCACACGAAGGCTCCGAGCGCCAAACAAGGCACTTGCAACTCGCTCAACTCCACGCTTTATAAAGGGGCCGCCATCACCATATCCCAAACATCGACAGGAGAATGCAGGTGCGTGATGAAGGAGTGTCACGCGAAGGCACTTGACTTGAGGGCTCTTCGCTTCCACATCACAGATATTATCCCGGGAGTTAAACCACTGCTGGTCGCAAGACAATTAGTGCCTGAAGACGCTTCCCATTCTACAGATCCCCTCACGGACGAGTTGTCTGGCGCTAGTAACTCCACACGTCTAGCACTACTCGATGGGATTCTCGAGCACGTGCAGGGACACTTTCGTGCAACGAAGGAGGCCACGATTCAGGAAGACAAAAAATTTGCTCGCGAGGAAGTGTGAGGCATGATCAAGGAGGAGTATGGGCTTGGGGCACCAGGACACAGAAGTGCAGCACCCCAGCCGCCACATCTCCCCTCTAGCTCTGCAGGTTCTGACACATCTTGTTCCACCCAGGATCAAATCCCCTGACTTCGAGACATTTGATGGGTCGGATGACCCCCTAGAGCATGTCAGTCTCTTTGAAGATATCATGCGCATCTACAACGCCCCATACTGGCTCTTGTGTCAAGTGTTCCCGACGACACTGAAGGGGGGAGCTCGCATCTGGTTCCATTCTCCGAAAGGGGGAAAATCAAGAACTTCATCGAGTTAACCCAACTTTTTACGAATCAGTTCATCGTCAACCAGCAGATCGTTCCGGACCCCTCACACCTCGCAAGAATCTAGCAGACCGAGGGAGAATCACTCAAGGATTTCTTTCGCCGCTTCACCGCAGAGGCACATCTGATGTCGAAGGTAAACCCCAAGTTCCTGAGCGGAACCTTCCTCGGAGGGCTCAGGCTAGTAAAATTCCATTCCATGTTGATGAGCGAAACACCGCACGGCTACCGTGACCTCATGCATCGAGTCAAGGATCAAATCACAGTAGACGAAACAATCGAAGTGCATCGGCTATGGTTCAAAGGGAAATTGAAAATGAAATGGGATCAGGAGTCGCTGCCAAGTCCTAGGGAAAGCCAAGAGCACCACGACAACTCCCGCCGAATCAGGGTCACCACCACGATCAAGCCTTAGCTCCCCTCACCACTTCACGAGCGGGAGTGCTGCCTGTCATCCGCGATCACCCCTTCCTTCAAAGGCCAAGAGCTCTTGCCCCCAACTCTGAAGATCAATCCAAGTACTGTAACTTCTACCAAGGACGCGAGTATGACACGGAGAGTTGCGCGCGACTGAAGACAGAAATCGAGCGATTTCATCGCCTGGGACTCCTTGGAATATCTCGACAAGACCAGAGACCTGAATCAACCAATCTCGAGAGAGCCCACATGGAGGCAATCCCCTAGGCGACCGTCCCCATGGAGGATTTATTCTCAGTCTATAAGACGTCTAAGGCATCTGACGTTTGTACGTGTATATCGTTTTTTAAACATCAATAAGAACCAAGTTTCTCATCTTACGCCCAAACCACAGAGTATTCGATATCTCAAAGTGGAGACTTCGGTCTCTTCCAAACATAGTGTTCGGATATCCCAAAGTGGAGATTCTGACCTCTCCAAGCCGCACCGGTCCAAGTACATGGGAGCCCCAATCGGAGCTCGAGCAAAAGAAGCTCACGTGAGCACCGCGCGTAAGTGAGCGTGATGGCCCACACGTGGTAGTCCGCGCGCAGTAGCTCCGCCACAGCACAGCGCGCGGCTGCCTACGCGCGGCAGCCCGCGCGTAGGAGCACTGTCGTGGCACCGCGCGTAGGAGCACTGTCGTGCGCACCGCTGCCTACGCGCGGCAGCCCGCACGCGGGCACACGCGCGCAGCAGTGCTGCCTCGGCACCGCGTGCCCGCGCGCGCCTGCGCGGACCCCAGGCCGCGCCACACGCAGCCGACGGGCCGTGCTCCATCCAACCGCGCGCCACCGGCGCGCTCCGCCAGTAGCCCTTGCTCAATTCTTCCATGACACTAGTGGGGATCTATTTGGTGAGGCCGGCGGAAATGTGAGCAGAACGGTAGACCGCAGACAAAAATATAAGGGGATGAGCTTCGTCGAAAATAATGATAAGCGGCGGCTTTTGGAACAACACTTATTGTTGCTGTGAACTCGGCCTCAATGTTCAGATTGAGAATGCATGTCATTGGCTCATGGAAGTAGGAAAAATTTTTGGGTCGGCCACCCGGACCTAAAGGAAGGTCCGGGTGGTCAATAAAAAATATGTCAGCAGGTGGGCCAACATGCCCATATTAACTGTGTATTGCGGACCCCACATAATTACATGCTCCACCTCTTTCCCATTGGTGGGGAAATAGAGGAAGGTCAGGGCCTCAGACCCAATTTTTACTCTGGAAGTAGAGCTCACGAACGACGAAGAAAGGTAGAATGAGAAGGACAATAGATTGTGAGCTAGGTGAGCTGATAGCCGACCTCAAACTCATCATAGAAATTAGCTCTTTGAGTTTTTGGTCTTCCCGCTTGAAATCAAACAAGGATCCTCTCCATTTCGTCAATCCATTTCACGGACAAGATGATCTGTTTTTTGATCTGACGTGTTTTATTTTTCTCATCCTTATATATTTTTTTATTCAAAAAAACTTTGTCCACTACATATTTTTTGGACTTATCCTGTCCGCTAAATGAAATGTATTCTCTCCATTTCATTTGAAATCGACTAGAAAAATTGTGGTTATCTTGATTTTACGTGTGAGTTATGTTAATTTTAGGATATTTCTTCTTTTTATCCTCCTATTTTTTATAACTTTTTTTCTTCGTTTTAGCAGTTTAGAACTTCACTTTAGTTTGTACGTTCTCATTGCACGCTCGATCATTTCCGTCGAATAGTTAGAAATGCGCTGAAAATAAAGTTTTCGTCTTTTCGGTTCAATAGTTACAAGTGCTTAGTTTTATACGAGTATGTGAAAAAATGAAACATAGGTAGAATCGAGAATTGAACCGCAGCGAACCTCAACTTTTTGGTTCTCATTCGGCTTTATATCTTGGACACATGAGTCGGTTTCAATTTCCAAAATAAGAATTGAGCAATCAAGAATTGGATCTTGATTTTGGATGGAGCGGATTCAAATCTACCAGAATTGTACCCAGATTGTGTTGTATTATTGGTTTGGATCCGAATCTGGATCTGACCCAGATCCAGACCCACTAGGCTTTAGGTTTTGATATATTATAAAACATATTTTTTCCCTACCTTCTCCCATGCGTGAGAAACTAAAACCAGCCGACCGAAACCAATAATACAAAAACGCGTCATTCCTCCCTTCTAGAAATGGTCGCACGGCATAGTGATAGTGGCTGGCATTGATGGCCGGCGGTGGTGGCCGTTCATTTGCCAGAGAATTTATAACATTCAATGATAGTTCTGTTCAAAAAGCCTGATCGGGCCGAGCGGGTCTGGGCTTTTTGCCAATCGGGCTCAGCGCAGGCCCGGCCTGAGCCGAGCCGGGCTCGGGCCCCCTCTCAAAGAGGGGGACCTGATAAGGCCCTTCAGGACGGGCTCGGGCCGGTCTGACTTCCAAATAGGCGGATTTTAGTCCGGCCCAAATAGGCGGGATTTTAATCCCGCCCAAATAGGGGGGATTTTAATCCCGCCCAAATAGGCGGGATTTTAATCCCGCCCAGATAGGCGGGATTTTAATCCGCATGGATTAGTGGGATTTTAATCCCCCTAAATCCGCCAGTGTTCTTGATGGAAATCCCGCTGGCCTGGGTGCCGAGCCCAGGCTAGTGCCGACGCCCGGACTTTTCCCGTCCCGACCTGGAAAATCGGCTGATAATCTGATATGGGGCCCTGTAAGGCCTCCAAGCCCGGCCATGACCCGGGCCGGGACCAGGCAGGCTCCCTGAGCTTGGTCTTTTTGAACACCTAAAATTAATCTATATTATTATTTTAAAAATAAATATGATAAGACTTTAAAAATCCATGCATTTAAAAGCCATTTGATAAGATTGGCCCGATTTATAGAAAAAAACGAGCTATGAATTAAAGGATTCCCCTCTACTCCCACTAGCGTCATGGAAGTTATAGGTATAACTGCGGCACGTGCGATCAGTACATCGATATGTGCGGTAATTACCAAGCACCAGATAACAACCGCCACTCGGGATCCCATGTGCGAAGCTACCCGTCGCCAACAGGCGACACCGGTTGGCCCCCCAAGGCCGACTGCCTCCCTCGGCCGCCCAAGCACAAGCAGCCTCGGTCGCGATCAGCCCCGCACGGCCAGTCGCCCTCTCCGCCGAGGCCTCCCGAGGCGGCCTCGGTCGCGGCCGACCCCGCAAGGGCCGATCGCCCTCTCTGCCGCTCCTCCGAGGCGGCCTCGGCCGCGGCTGGACTCGTGTTGGCCGGTCTCCCTCTCCGCTTAGGCCGCGGTCGGCCTCGCGATGGCCGATCTCCCTATCCGCAAAGGCCACCCGGGTGGTCTCGGCCACGGCCGACCCCGCAAGGGCTGGTCGCCCTCCCGGTCGAGGCCGTCCAGGGCGGCCTAGGCCTCGGCTGGCCGCACGAGGGCCGGTCTCCCTCTTTGCCGAAGTCCCCCGGGGTGGCCGGCCGCGACCGGCCCCACCCAGCCACCCGCAACGGGAGGGGTTGGCAACCATTGTCGCTGGTCTGGGGATGTCGTTCTGCATAGGCGGGTCTCTTTTGGCCCGAGGGCAGGATCAAAATTTTCCTAAAATGGCGATTTCGGTGCCCAAAATTGAGCTCTCTCAGTGGCCGGTCTGATAGTTATTAGGCAAAATTACCGGACCTCCCCCATAGAAATTTATAAATACACCGGTTTTCACTTCATAATTTGGATCGCTTTTTCGGTTCGGGAATTCTCTAACCGCTTTCTCTTCCTCTCACTGTGTTCTCTCTCCCTCTCCCATGTCTACTCTCTACAGGATTTCCTGTTGAACTATCTAGTTCACACTTTGATCGTGCGGAAGCCCAAGGAGCAAGTTTAACACCAATCACAAATGGAAGAACAAGCAGGTCTTATATTTATTCACACTTCTTTACAAGACGAGGTATACGTAGCGAGACATGATTTCGCTAGTACACAAGCTACAAACAGAAAGACCAAGACAAGCAGGGCGGACAGCACTGGAGACCGCCGAGACCGCCTCGTCCGCCAAGGTCGCCCAAGCCGCCCGAGCTGCAACTGCTACAAGCCGAATAGCACACGGAGTCCGCCGAGACCGCGAGTTCAAGCGAACACACCGTTATTCACTGTCTGCTGAAGAACAAAGGAACATACTGCCTACCCGCCTGAGACCGGCGTACAGGTTATTGGAACTTGATCAAGCTGAAGCAGAAAAACTGACAAGCTGCAAAAGCGACCAGCTGAGACCGCAGAGACCGCACACTTCAATACCCAACTCCTGGCTCCTTGAAGCTACCGCGCAACTATGCACACAGCACACTGCCAGCACTACTCAACCTGCGCGGACAGAAAACCGCAAACCGCAACACTTGCCCAAGCCCAACTTATTGTTCACTCTGTTACTGTAGACGTACCGGGGGGGGGGGGGGGGTTCTATTTATAGGCGAGGTGAGGAGTGTGGTCACCACCCTGGTGGATAGAATCACCACCCCAGCCCGCGCACTAGCAAAACCTTCGTCCGTTGAGTCCGCAAAGACAGCCGGATACCAAGAAAACTGCCAGAAGTAAGGCACCAAAGTTCACTACTGGGCGGTCTTGCACCAGACCGCCCACACTATGCAGACACGATACAGTCCGCACAGTCCGCCCACATCAACACATGGACAGCCACAACTCCTTCAGTGACAGTCCGCACATGCAAGAGGCAGTCTGCACAGCATAAGAGCAAAGCCTCTATCCGCCACAAGTCCACGACCAAAGGCAGGGTTTAGTGTAACGCCCCCGGTTTTTCTGTGTTTTGTTTGATTTTGGATTGGCGTTACGATGACGCATTTTCCGGCCCTTCGCCGTTGTAGAGCGCGGTCCTAGCTCTGTAGGTTCCTTGTGTAGCCTGGTTGTAGCCAGTTGGCAAGTTTCCCCAGCTAGCCGGAGTCTGTTTTGGTGACTCGGTTGGGCCTCTTAGGGAAATGCTTGCGTTTTGGCTTCGGGAGGTGTTAGCCCGAGTTTTCGATCGTCGGATGTTGTTTTTCGACCTCGCCGTTGTTTTCGTGGCTTGGTTGTTTAGCTACGGTGCGAGTTTGGTCGAAATCCAAGATCGTTTGCCTTCACGTCGTTTCGGCGTTGTTTTTAGCTGCATGTTTGTAATGTTTGCTGTGCAGTGTGTGGCCGTTGTGGCTGAGCTTGTAGGCAGGTGTCTTGTTTCTTGTTGCTAGGTGTTAGCAGGTTTCTTTTCTGTGGAAGTTTGGGTGACACGGCCTGGGTCACGCCGTGACCCAGGGCGTGTCCTGCTTGGGTAGAGCTCCCTTTTCTCCGGTCGACGAATTTTTGGTCGACAGGGTTTTTTTTTGTTGTTGGAACACGGCCGTGACACGGGCGTGTCACGGGCGTGTCCTCCTTCGATTCGTCGAGCTGCGCTCGATGGTCGTCAGGTGGTGTTTGGTGAGAACACGGCCCTGTCACGGGCGTGTCGAGTCGAACACGGGCGTGACATGGGGCGTGTCTCTCTGTTCGACGGTCGGCGCTCCACGATCGTCGGGCGGTGTTCGAGTTGGTACACGGCCTGTGACACGGGCGTGTCACAGGGCGTGTCCCTGCGTCGTCGAGCGGAGATCGACTTTCGTCTAGTGGGTAGGTGCGTGAGTACACGCCCCGTGACACGGGCGTGTCGGGCCGTGTCACGGGCGTGTCTGGGGGGCGTGTCCCGTGTTTTCGTCGAGTAGAGATCGACGTTCGTCGAGTGTGTGAGTACACGCCCCGTGACACGGGCGTGTCGGGCCGTGTCACGGGCGTGTCTTGGGCGTGTTCCGTACTTTTTTCCTGAAATCGTCTTTTGTTGCCGTGAACTGTTTTCCTCCTCATTTTTCATCGGTCCCGAGTCTGGAGAGCTTCCAGCGGAAGGGTTTCGGAGAGGCGGTGGTTGTTTTGGCCGGCGATTTCGGGAAGGTTAGAGCCCGTTTTTCTCGTGTGATAGCGGATTCGGTTTGCTCTCGGCTAGATCTTCCCTTCCATGTAAGTTTTTCTTGATTTAGGGTTCGATTCCAGAATTTCTAATTTACTGATTTCTTTCTTCCCTCAAGTTTCAGCTTTGGTCTTCTAGGTGGCCGATCTTGCCGCCGGAGCCAAGCCGTGTGCGGCTGTTTGTTTGTTTTTCCGGAGAGGTAGAGGCAAGTGGCCCTTGCCCTTGCCAATTTATTTCTAACCCTTGATCTTTTTATTTCTTCTGCAAAGCTCTGTTCTCTTTGTCCTTTTTCCTCCCTAGGGCAGCAGGTTAAGTTATTTTCATCAAGCTTTTAATCAAGTGCTGATTCTTCATTTCTGTTTCTGGAATTTTATCATGTTCTCTTTTGTCGGAAGTTTGGTGTTCAGTGGGTAGCTAGAGTTAGGGTGAGGCTGCGGTAGAGGTGGTTCAGGTTTGGTTGCGATAGTCCCGAGTAGTTAGGACGGAACGGAGGGTTGGGATTAGATTGCCAACTCTCTGCTTGCTCGCAATGAGAGAGCTTAGGCTGCGATTTTTAACGAGACTTACGTTTACCCTAAGTGGAAGCGCTGACAGCGTCGAGTGAGCCGAGCTCACTCAACGCCGTCACCCAGCATAGGACTTGTGGCTAGTATTGTTAGGCGTCAGGTGAGTGGAGTTTACTCAACGCTGCGTCGAGTGGGCTCGACATTTCTGTCTTGAGTTTTTGTGTACCTTAGGACTGTTAGTGTGACTTTACCCTTCCTTTAGGGGTGGTATTGGGTGTTCGACAAATTTTTGCTTGCCGACTCTTGGGTGTGGCAGGTGGTGCATGTTTAGTGGCCTCTAAGAGGGGTGGATTTTGATGTGGAGAGCTGTGGCCACGACCTGTTTGCCCTGGTTTGGGTTGGTGTGGGACCCTAAAGCTGCCACTGGCGACCCCTTAGCCCTTTTTGGATCTGATTCTGGTTATGAATTCAGATCCATGTTTTTTGACCACTGCCACTTACCCACGTATTAGGAATGTTAGACTCTTTCGTTGAGCATGTTGCTTTTATTGCTCGCACCTGGTGTGCTTTGCTGTGCTTAGACAGTGCTCTTTTCTTACTGTCATGCTCTTTCTTTTGCTTATAGCAGCTTGTTGTCGGGTTGGTAAACCCTTCTTTTTGCTCTTAACTCTAATGCTTTATTTACTCTTTTGATTATTTCCTTGCTGAGGTGTTCTTTTTCTTGAATGCCTCAGGTCCAGGTTGTAGCCGGTTCAGCGGCTAGTTCTTTTGGAAGGGCTGGCTTGTGGCCTCTTGGGTAGCTGAGACAGCTGATCCCGATTTTGTGAGGTAGTTCTTTACTTTTCTGTATAGACATACATACTCACCAGTGGGTTCGTGTCAGGTTGTTGGCGCCCACTGGTGGCTTCTTGCGATGCTGGATATGAACTTAAACTGCTGTTTTTGCCTTTAGTGGTTGTTTACTTGCTTCTGGGATGGATTTTTGCTAGGTTGCATGTTAGATATTTTTAAACCCTAAAAGCATTATTATATGAATATCATGCATAGCATAATTATAAAACAAAGACACTACATTTCCTTAGCGTAAAAAGATTATCTTTTTATATCTATTATATTCACATTAGAGTTGTGCATACCATGAGTTGTCCCTCGGGGACACTTATGCTCACTAGGGTGTCACTTAATTGAACCAAACTATTTTCTGCTGCGTATACTTATACTTTTAATTGTGGACTAGCTGATCCACCGTGCCGAGGGATACGGCCAATCAACATAACTGCTTTCTTTCATAATTAATCAACGATTTTCCTTAAAACTAAGATTTGGAGTTTTGCCTGAGCGCGTGCAGTTATCCCCTGCACGGCGTGGCATCACGACACGTGTTTTCTCTTGCTCTGATACGATTTTATCGATGAGAAAATGCGGGTTGTGACAGTTGGTATCAGAGGGAGGTTGCTTGACAAATGGTCGGGCAACCTTTCCCCTTGTTTGCATTAGTGGTTAGCGTCATACCATACACACACCGATATGTCATCAGCACGTCTTGGCTAAAGCACGAACACTACACTCATAAGCATAAAGAAGTATACGGGGCATATTATGTAGTATGGGATGCATAATATGTGTTTGTATATGGATCCACCATAGGAGGCAACATGTGAGGGTTATGTAGTATGGGATGCATAACCTCACCACATGAATGCGGCTAGCACGTTTTCTTTTTTCGTTGCATGGGAATGTTATGTAGTATGGGATGCATAACATTTTCATGTGTACGCCGCCCATGGCATGCATTAAGGCCTTTTTTTTTAGAATGCATAGCACATCATGCATAGCATAACATTTCATAAGCACAACGTGTTAAGCTAAAGATTTGCAGGATGACATATGTACACACATGGTTTGAGTCAAAAAATAATACAAATACATGCATTCATGGTTTAGGCACATGAGTTAGTATGATGGTGGTGAACCATCTTAGGTTAAGCATAACATCATCATGATAAAACAACTCCCAGAGCAAGTTTTGCAGTTGAAGTTCATATTTAAGTGTGTTGGTCTGTACCGGGTAATTTTGTTCTAGCTGTTGGGCTAAGTTTCGTCTAAAGCTTGTGCGATTATAGGATGGCGAGACGTCCTGCAACGAGTCGACCCCCAATCCGAGGGTGAGACGTCGGGAGCGCAGAGCGAGGCGTTGGTAGAAAACCTGCGGCAGAGTAGTGAGACCCTATCGAGGCAGGTGGTGGCTATGCAGGCTCAGATTCAGTCCCTAGTGGCAGTGGTGGTGGGACAGGCCCCGAGAGTTCCGGACCCCGCTGAGGGGGTAGCTGTTCCTGCCCCTCCTGCTCCTCCCGTGCCTTTGGTTGTGGTGCCCCCGGAGATGGCGTTTATATCCCAGTTTCAGCGACTGAGACCCCCTACTTATGATGGGCAGGCAGATTTCATGATTTTGGATGACTGGCTGATTACTATTGAGGAGATGTTCTCCTATTCGGGATTACGGATGATCAGAGTGATGCTCGCTGCCTACCAGCTCAAGGGCTTGGCAAAGAATTGGTGGTTGAGGGAGAAAGAGAGCTTGGTGGCAGGATGCTCTTGGGAGTCATTTAAAGGGATGCTGTTGAGTAAGTTTTTGCCTTCAGTCGAAAGGGACCGACTGATGAATGACTTTCTCCATTTGAAGCAGAGGAAACTCACGGTCAGTGAGTATGAGATTGAGTTTAGTAAGTTGAGCCGGTTTGCTCCTGGTCTGGTGAGTGTTGAAGCAGACCGAGTTAAGCGATTTCTGGGTGGACTGAGAAGTGACATTCAGCAGTTAGCGAATGCCTACGGCGCAGTCAGTTATGCCAGCGTGGTCGAAGCTGCCTTGAGGGTTGAGGCCATTGAGAATGCCAAGAATAGAGGTCAGCAGTTGTGGAAGGATAAGCGAAAGTCCGGTGGAGGGAAGAGCCCTCAGGAACCCGATGCGGTCTCGAGAAAGAGGAGCAAAGAGGTTTGTAGTTTCTGTGGCCGACCAGGCCACCCCTTTGAGAAGTGTTTCAAAAGGTTTGGAGCGCAGAAGAAGGAACAGGTACATGCAATTCAGGGTGCTCCCAGAGGAGACTTGGTGTGTGCCTTGTGTGGGAGGAAGGGGCATGAGGCTGCCGTTGCTGGTCGAGAGATAAAGTCTGTTTTCAGTGTGGGCAGAAGGGCCATCTCAAGACAAAGTGCCCACAGTCCCAGCCTATTCTGCAGCCGGTACCCCTCCAGGCTTTGCCACCGCCCCAGCAATTGGATAGAGGAAAGGGGAAGCTGAATGTGCTTTCGGCAGACGAAGCGCAGACTTCGACCCAGGTTATCTCAGGTTTGATTTCTCCTCAGTCGTTTCGTTATGCTCCCTTTGTGGTTGTAGTTTTCGTTTTAGCGTTTGTTTCCTTAGATGCTTGCGCTATTTGTAGGACGATTTAAGGTAAAGAACCGCTGGGCGCGCGTTCTCTTCGATTCAGGCACTACCCACTCGTTTGTGGCTAGAGCCTTCGTGGAGCGGTTCAGTTTGGGCCTAGATCGTGTTGGTGGTGCCTTTGCGTTAAGTTCCCCTCCAGTGACTCTGTGGTTACGGACCTGGGTGTCCGTGATTGTCCGATTTTGTTGGGGATTTTCTAGCCAAGGCAGATCTGAAGGTGATTGACCTGGAGGACTTTGATGTTATCTTGGGCATGGACTGGTTGTCAAGGTACGATGCTGTGATCCAGTGCAAGGGTAAGCGCTTGGACTTCGTCAAGGACAACGGTCAGCCAGGGAGCGTTTATGGCTATTCTCTCCAGGAGTCTCCAGTCATTTCTGCGGTGCGTGCTCGGAAGTTGCTTGATTCTGGTTGTTCTGCCTGTGTGGTCTCTCTGATAGGGGCTGTTGTTAGAGTGTCGTGTTTGCAAGAGATCCCTGTGGTGTGTGACTTCTCCGATGTGTTTCCTGATGATCTTCCCGGTCTTCCACCCGATCGAGATGTCGAGTTTGCTATAGATTTGGAGCCAGGCACGCGTCCTATTGCCAAGGCGCCGTACCGGATGGCCCCGCGAGAGCTGGAAGAGTTGCGAATTCAGCTGGATGAGATGTTGGCAAAAGGGTTCATTAGGCCGAGTTCTTCTCCATGGGGTGCACCAGTGCTGTTCGTTAAAAAGAAGGATGGGTCGATGAGGCTATGCATCGACTATAGAGAACTGAACAAGGTTACTATTAAGAACAGGTACCCTTTGCCTCGGATTGACGATCTGTTTGACCAACTGCGTGGTAGTGCCGTGTTTTCCAAGATAGATCTTCGATCTGGCTATCACCAGTTGAGGATTCGGGAGTCAGATGTTCCGCGGACGGCGTTCCGCTCTCGTCATGGGCATTTTGAGTTTTTAGTTATGTCATTTGGTTTGACTAATGCGCCCTCAGCTTTTATGGATCTGATGAACAGAGTTTTCAAGGATTTCTGGATAAGTTTGTGATTGTCTTTATAGATGACGTTTTGGTATATTCTAAGAATGCGGAGGAGCATGATCGGCATTTGCGTCTGGTCTTGGCGACTCTGAGAGACCATAAGCTTTACGCCAAGCTGAACAAGTGCGAATTTTGGTTGCCTCAAGTTTCTTTTCTCGGCCACGTGGTGAATAAGGAGGGAATATCGGTGGACCCAGAAAAGATCGCTGCTGTTATGGAGTGGGCGAGGCCTGTTACTCCCAAAGAGATCAGAAGTTTCTTGGGCTTGGCTGGATATTATAGGAGATTCGTAGAGGGATTCTCTACTTTGTCTGCGCCATTGACCAGGTTGACGCAGAAGAATGCAGCCTTCATATGGGATAGCAAGTGTGAGGAGGCTTTTGAGGAATTAAAAAGAAGGTTATGTTCAGCTCCAGTTTTGTCTTTGCCTACTGAGGATAGTGAGTATGATATATTTGTGGATGCGTCGCACGTCGGACTGGGCTGCGTTTTGATGCAGGGCGGGAAGGTGATTGCGTACGGGTCGAGGCAGCTAAAGACTCATGAGAGGAATTACCCTACGCATGACCTGGAGTTTGCAGCTGTGATCTATGCGTTGAAATTGTGGAGGCATTTGCTGTATGGCGCACAGTGCAAGATTTTCACGGATCATAAGAGTTTGAAGTATGTCTTCACTCAGAAAGAGTTGAATCTGCGCCAGCGGCGGTGGTTGGAGTACGTGGCCGACTATGATGTTGAAATCCAGTATCATCCGGGTAAGGCGAATGTGGTGGCCGATGCCCTAAGTCGGAAGTCGGGAAAGATTTTCAATCTCTCCGCCGATCGTCTTGTGGAAGAGTTTCTTTTGATGGACATTTCTGTGGGAAGCTACGATTCGCAGAGTAGCTTGGCAGTGGCAGAACCTTCGTGGATTGCGCTTACGCGACTGCATCAGAAAGATGATCCCGATCTTTTGCATTTGTACCTTCGAGCTGAAAGAGGTGAACTACCAGATTTCTCTATAGATGATGCGGGTACCTTGAAGTTTCGTGGTAGGTTTTGCATTCCCGCAGTTGGGATATCCGGGATATGGTGTGCAGGGAAGCCCACGGATCTAGTGTTGCCTACCATCCAGGGTCTACCAAAATGTACCATGATTTAAAGCAGATCGCGTGGTGGTATGGGATGAAGAAGGACGTAGCCAGATTTGTTTCTGAGTGCTTCACTTGCAGGCGTGTGAAGGCCGACCATGGGAGGCCTGGTGGCAACCTAACTCCCTTAGAGATTCCGATGTGGAAGTGGGAGAGTATCTCGATGGATTTCATTACAGGCTTACCGAGATCTCCTAAAGGGCATGATTCAGTTTGGGTGATCGTAGACAGATTGACGAAGAGTGCTCACTTCCTACCATTTAAGATCGATTATCCGATGAGGAAGATAGCCGAGCTGTATTTGGATGAGGTTATTAGATTGCATGGTGTACCCGTGAGTATCATATCAGATCGAGACTCCAGGTTTACGTCTCGTTTTTGGAAGAGCCTTCAAGAAGGGTTGGGTACAGATTTGAGATATTCCACAGCCTATCATCCCCAGACCAATGGTCAGACGGAGCGAGTAAATCAGATTGTGGAAGATATGATCTGATGCTATGTTCTGGAGCACGGAGGAGCGTGGGATGAGCGCTTGCGGCTTATGGAATTTGCGTATAACAACAGTTATCAAGAAAGCTTGCAAATGGCTTCTTTTGAAGCTTTGTATGGGAGGCGCTGCAGGACTCCCTTGTTTTGGGCTGAGGTTGGCGAGAGACCTTTGTTGGGTCCAGAAGCTCTCGAGGAGATGGAAACTGCTGTGAAGCTTATTCGGGAAAAGCTTCGGATAGCCCAGGAGAGATATGAGAAAAATGCCAATCGGCGTAGATCAGATTTGGAATTTTTGGTGGGGGACTCAGTGTTCTTAAAGGTCTCCCCGTTGATTGGAGTCAAGCGTTTTGGCAAGAACAGGAAGTTGGACCCGAGGTTCGTGGGGCCGTTTCCGATTGTTGAGCGGATTGGGATATCAGCTTATAGGCTGGCGTTGCCCGCAAATTTCCCTGGCGTGCATAATGTCTTCCACGTCAGCCAGCTGCGGAAATGTGTATTGAATGACAGGCAGGTTTTGGATTCTGTGCCTCAGTTGGAGCCGAATCTTTCTTATGTGGAGGTGCCTGTCCGCATTCTGGATTCTCAGGTTCGTGCGCTGCGGAAGAAATCTATTCCGATGGTTAAAGTTTTATGGAGGAATCAGGATGTAGAAAGCGCGACTTGGGAGTTGGAGTCGGCTATGAGGGAGGCTCACCCTCATCTGTTTCCCTGAGCTTGTGCCTGGTATGTTTTGTTTTATTTATGATATATAGTCCTTTCCTGGCTCTTTCTCTCTCCTTCTTCTTAGGAGTGTTGTGAGTAAAGTTTCGAGGCGAAACTTTCTTTTAGGGGGAGTGGCTGTAACGCCCCCGGTTTTTCTGTGTTTTTTTTGATTTT
Source organism: Platanthera guangdongensis (assembly GCA_039583875.1). Classification (NCBI taxonomy): domain Eukaryota; kingdom Viridiplantae; phylum Streptophyta; class Magnoliopsida; order Asparagales; family Orchidaceae; genus Platanthera; species Platanthera guangdongensis. The sequence continues at coordinate 9,384,930 of CM077158.1, forward strand.
GGATTGGCGTTACGATGACGCATTTTCCGGCCCTTCGCCGTTGTAGAGCGCGGTCCTAGCTCTGTAGGTTCCTTGTGTAGCCTGGTTGTAGCCAGTTGGCAAGTTTCCCCAGCTAGCCGGAGTCTGTTTTGGTGACTCGGTTGGGCCTCTTAGGGAAATGCTTGCGTTTTGGCTTCGGGAGGTGTTAGCCCGAGTTTTCGATCGTCGGATGTTGTTTTCGACCTCGCCGTTGTTTTCGTGGCTTGGTTGTTTAGCTACGGTGCGAGTTTTGGTCGAAATCCGAGATCGTTTGCCTTCGCGTCGTTTCGGCGTTGTTTTGTTAGCTGCATGTTTGTAATGTTTGCTGTGCAGTGTGTGGCCGTTGTGGCTGAGCTTGTAGGCAGGTGTCTTGTTTCTTGTTTGCTAGGTGTTAGCAGGTTTCTTTTCTGTGGAAGTTTGGGTGACACGGCCTGGGTCACGCCCGTGACCCAGGGCGTGTCCTGCTTGGGTAGAGCTCCCGTTTCTCCGGTCGACGAATTTTTGGTCGACAGGGTTTTTTTTTTGTTGGAACACGGCCGTGACACGGGCGTGTCACGGGCGTGTCCTCCTTCGATTCGTCGAGCTGCGCTCGATGGTCGTCAGGTGGTGTTTGGTGAGAACACGGCCCTGTCACGGGCGTGTCGAGTCGAACACGGGCGTGACATGGGGGCGTGTCTCTCTGTTCGACGGTCGGCGCTCCACGATCGTCGGGCGGTGTTCGAGTTGGTACACGGCCTGTGACACGGGCGTGTCACAGGGCGTGTCCCCTGCGTCGTCGAGCGGAGATCGACTTTCGTCTAGTGGGTAGGTGCGTGAGTACACGCCCCGTGACACGGGCGTGTCGGGCCGTGTCACGGGCGTGTCTGGGGGGCGTGTCCCGTGTTTTCGTCGAGTAGAGATCGACGTTCGTCGAGTGTGTGAGTACACGCCCCGTGACACGGGCGTGTCGGGCCGTGTCACGGGCGTGTCTTGGGCGTGTTCCGTACTTTTTTCCTGAAATCGTCTTTTGTTGCCGTGAACTGTTTTTTCTCCTCATTTTTCATCGGTCCCGAGTCTGGAGAGCTTCCAGCGGAAGGGTTTCGAGAGGAGGCGGTGGTTGTTTTGGCCGGCGATTTCGGGAAGGTTAGAGCCCGTTTTTCTCGTGTGATAGCGGATTCGGTTTGCTCTCGGCTAGATCTTCCCTTCCATGTAAGTTTTTCTTGATTTAGGGTTCGATTCCAGGAATTTCTAATTTACTGATTTCTTTCTTCCCTCAAGTTTCAGCTTTGGTCTTCTAGGTGGCCGATCTTGCCACCGGAGCCAAGCCGTGGTGCGGCTGTTGTTTGTTTTTCCGGAGAGGTAGAGGCAAGTGGCCCTTGCCCTTGCCAATTTTATTTCTAACCCTTGATCTTTTTATTTCTTCTGCAAAGCTCTGTTCTCTTTGTCCTTTTTCCTCCCTAGGGCAGCAGGTTAAGTTATTTTCATCAAGCTTTTAATCAAGTGCTGATTCTTCATTTCTGTTTCTGGAATTTTTATCATGTTCTCTTTTGTCGGAAGTTTGGTGTTCAGTGGGTAGCTAGAGTTAGGGTGAGGCTGCGGTAGAGGTGGTTCAGGTTTGGTTGCGATAGTCCCGAGTAGTTAGGATGGAACGGAGGGTTGGGATTAGATTGCCAACTCTCTGCTTGCTCGCAATGAGAGAGCTTAGGCTGCGATTTTAACGAGACTTACGTTTACCCTAAGTGGAAAGCGCTGACAGCGTCGAGTGAGCCGAGCTCACTCAACGCCGTCACCCAGCATAGGACTTGTGGCTAGTATTGTTAGGCGTCAGGTGAGTGGAGTTTACTCAACGCTGCGTCGAGTGGGCTCGACATTTCTGTCTTGAGTTTTTGTGTACCTTAGGACTGTTAGTGTGACTTTACCCTTCCTTTAGGGGTGGTATTGGGTGTTCGACAATTTTTGCTTGCCGACTCTTGGGTTGTGGCAGGTGGTGCATGTTTAGTGGCCTCTAAGAGGGGGGATTTTGATGTGGAGAGCTGTGGCCACGACCTGTTTGCCTGGTTTGGGTTGGTGTGGGACCCTAAAGCTGCCACTGGCGACCCCTTAGCCCTTTTTGGATCTGATTCTGGTTATGAATTCAGATCCATGTTTTTTGACCACTGCCACTTACCCACGTATTAGGAATGTTAGACTCTTTCGTTGAGCATGTTGCTTTTATTGCTCGCACCTGGTGTGCTTTGCTGTGCTTAGACAGTGCTCTTTTCTTACTGTCATGCTCTTTCTTTTGCTTATAGCAGCTTGTTGTCGGGTTGGTAAACCCTTCTTTTTGCTCTTAACTCTAATGCTTTATTTACTCTTTTGATTATTTCCTTGCTGAGGTGTTCTTTTTCTTGAATGCCTCAGGTCCAGGTTGTAGCCGGTTCAGCGGCTAGTTCTTTTGGAAGGGCTGGCTTGTGCCTCTTGGGTAGCTGAGACAGCTGATCCCGATTTTGTGAGGTAGTTCTTTACTTTTCTGTATAGACATACATACTCACCAGTGGGTTCGTGTCAGGTTGTTGGCGCCCACTGGTGGCTTCTTGCGATGCTGGATATGAACTTAAACTGCTGTTTTTTTGCTTTTAGTGGTTGTTTACTTGCTTCTGGGATGGATTTTTGCTAGGTTGCATGTTAGATATTTTTAAACCCTAAAAGCATTATTATATGAATATCATGCATAGCATAATTATAAAACAAAGACACTACATTTCCTTAGCGTAAAAAGATTATCTTTTTATATCTATTATATTCACATTAGAGTTGTGCATACCATGAGTTGTCCCTCGGGGACACTTATGCTCACTAGGGTGTCAACTTAATTGAACCAAACTATTTTCTGCTGCGTATACTTATACTTTTAATTGTGGACTAGCTGATCCACCGTGCCGAGGGATACGACCAATCAACATAACTGCTTTCTTTCATAATTAATCAACGATTTTCCTTAAAACTAAGATTTGGAGTTTTGCCTGAGCGCGTGCAGTTATCCCCTGCACGGCGTGGCATCACGACACGTGTTTTCTCTTGCTCTGATACGATTTTATCGATGAGAAAATGCGGGTTGTGACATTTAGCAACAGTCCGCCCGGTCAACAACGGACTTGGCGGATACAGCGGACACACTGGACTTGTCACAGAATGTGACCAAGTCCAGTAAATCACCAAAGGCCTAACGCGAGCTCGGCGGACAAGGCTCAGTCCGCCAATCCACTAACGTAGATCGTCAACACTCCTCTAGAGTTAAGGCAGAGTCCGCAAGTAATCCTCGCACAGCTGCCCCCGCGGACAGTCCGCCCGGCCAACTGCCGGACTCCGACATCAGTCCGCGCAAACCTCCACAGCAGCTAACACCTGCTGTACCAACAGAGCTCGGCAAGGGCAACAGTCAAACTCCAAGGCCAGTCCGCCACAGCAGACACCGCGGACACGCCATTCCGCAAGCCTCCCGCGGATAGAGCACCCAATCCGTCGATTAACACAAGCTTGCAACACACAAGCCCGATAGACAGAGCACTGCCTACAGCCCGCAAACCGCAGTCCGCTCAGTCCGATTCACCAGGCCCGACACCCTTGGCCATAGGCCAACCAGGCCGCACAACAGACCGAACAAGACGTATATCAGGCCGCAGTCAGTAGTCCGCGCAGGCCGCGGCCTCAGTCCGCACAAGCCGCCTAGACCACCCGGCCTGCCCATCACCCACTTCCACTTCACAAATTTCAACACTCCCCCTTGAAGTGAGAAGTGGTGATCAAGCCCAGCAAGCTACGTAACCGCTGAAAAGGCCCCTTCGACAGCAACTTCGTGAAGATGTCAGCAAGATTATCTTCACTCCAAACATGCCCGACCAGAAGAGATCCCTCCAACACCCTCTCCTTTATGAAGTGGTGCACGATCTCAGTATGTTTGGTCCTTGCGTGACACAATGGATTGTTTACTAGTTTGAGAGCACTCTCATTGTCACCCTGGAGCAAAGTAGGCCCTTGCACTTCTTCATGAACATCCTCTACAAGCCTCCGCAACCAGATAGCTTCCCTAGCAGCCAAGGCCAAAGCCTTATACTCAGCTTCCGTAGTAGACACGGACACAGAATCCTGCTTCTTGCTACACCACGAAATACCAGCTGAACTACAAGTGAAAACATAACCCGAAATTGATCTCCGATCATCCGAGTCACCACCATAGTCAGCGTCTGTGTATCCAAGCAAGGCAAAGTCTGCATCCCTACTATAGAGGAGTCCCATATCAGAAGTTGACTTGACATACTTCAAGATGTGTTTCACCACCACCAGATGAGACTTCCTTGGTTCAGCCATAAATTGACTTACTCGATCAACAACAAAAGCAATGTCTGGCCTAGTAATCGTCAGGTAGATCAAACTCCCTACAAGAGCCCTGAACACCAAGGGATCAGGAAGAATCCTTCCTTCATCTCGTCGAAGCTTCAGCCCATGTTCTAGTGGAGTAGAGCGACACTTCCCTTCGCCCATGCCGAACCGACTTACAATGCGATCCACATATCCCTTCTGGCAAATGAGAATTCGGCACTCCTTCCTCTCCACTTCAAGACCGAGAAAGTGATAAAGCTCTCCCAAGTCTTTCATCCCGAAGCGTATAACAAGCTCAGCCCTGAACCTTGCTACTAACTCCTCCGAATTCCCTGTGATGATCATATCATCCACATACAGCATGACCAAGACTTGAAGCTCTCCTTTCTTCTTGACGAACAAGATAGAATCCGAGTTGGAAGTAAGATAACCGCAGAATTGCAAATACTCTGTTATCTTCCCATACCAAGCTCTAGGAGCTTGCTTCAACCTGTAGAGGGCCTTCCTGAGCTTGCAGACATAGTCTGGATGATCTTCAGAAACAAATACAAGTGGCTGATCCATGAAGATGTCATTGTCAATCTCTCCGTAAAGAAAAGCATTCTTCACATCAAGCTGCCACATCCTCCATCCCTTGCTAGCAGCCAAGGCGATCCCCACTCTAACTGAAGTTATCTTTGCAACCAGACTAAATGTCTCCTCATAGTCTTCTCCATACTGCTGTGAGAATACTCGAGCAACCAGGCGAGCTTTGAACCTATCAATGCTCCTATCAGCCTTATTCTTCAACTTATATACCCACTTGCAAGTCACTGGAGTAATGCCAACAACCTTGGGCACAAGGTCCCAGGTTTCATCCTTCTTGAGAGCAGCAATCTCTTCCTTCATGTCATCATCCCACTCCTTGACTCTAGTAGCCTCATTGAAGTTTGCAGGCTCTCGCTCATCCAGAGAACCTGCAAAAAAGCATGAGACAAAGCTCATTGCATTCCCATCACAGTACCGAGCAGGTGGCTTAATAAACCTCTTCGATCTCCGAAGGGTCTGCTCCTTGCTTACTACCTCCATTGCTCCTTCAGGCTCAGCACCATATTCAGGCAAGCTTTGAGCAATGCTCCCCCTGCTTCTTGAGCCAGAAGCCTCAACACCAGATTTGAAGCAACAGGAGCTGCTGGTGAAACAGCAAGCTCCTCTTCCAGGCCTTCAGCAGCCACCTTCTGCTCTTTATCACCTTGCTTCCGGTTAGCTCAATCGAGCCTCCTCTATACGACGTCAGTTCGTCAAAGACTACATCTCTTGATACAATAAACTTTCTCATCGCAGGGTCCATGCATTTCCATCCCTTCTTCCGCTCATCATAGCCAATAAAGACAAGCTTCCTTGCTTTTGCATCAAGTTTTTTCCTTGAAGCATCCGGGACATGCACGTAGCAAGTTGATCCGAACACCCGAAGGTGTTCCACACTAGGCTTCTCCTTCAGCAACAGCTCAAAAGGAGTCTCCATGTTGATCGGGCTAAGCGGCATCCAATTGAAGACGTAAGAAGCACAAGATATCCCCTCCGCCCAAAAAGACCTTGGAATGTCTTTCGCATGAAGCCAGCATTTGCAAGTATCCGTCAGATGACGGATCTTCCGCTCCGCTACTCCATTTTGTTGTGGAGTGTGAGCACAAGTGAGCTCTCGTTGGATCCCGTGCTTCCTGCAGAAGTTAGAAAACTCGGAGGAGATAAACTCACCACCGTTTTCTGTTCTAAGCTTCCTGATCCGCAAGCCAAGCCGGCCCTCCACCAACTCCTTGAACTCCATAAACAAACGGAAGGCTTCAGACTTCTCCTTCAAGAAATATACCCACGTGTATCTTGAGTAGTCATCAATCAGCACAAGCATGTATCTGTTCCCACCAAGGCTTGCAGTGACGGTTGGTCCCATCAAGTCTCCATGGATGCACTCTAATGGTCTCTTGATCCTCGTTTGTGATTTATCAAACGGAAGGCAATGAGCCTTGCCGTACTGACATCTCGCGCAAACGTGACCGTCGCCAAATGATGATAGCTTAGGCAAGCCTCTTACAAGGCTTATGTTAGCCATAGCCCTTACCTTATCCATTCCTACATTCCCCAGCCGTTCATGCCATATAGCAGCGCTATCGTTTGCTCTCATCCGATCAACATAAGAATTAGTTGCAAGAACAAACAAGTTCTTCACTCTCCTCCCAACATGAGCAACATCAGCCTTAACTGATGATACGTTGTGAAGGAACTTCACTTCTGTTGGCCCAAACAGAACGTGATAACCCGCGTCGAACGCATTGGTCACCGAGAAGAGGTTCTCCTTCATGCCTGGTACGTGATACACACTCCTTAACATGAGTGGCCCCTTATCACTACCCAAAGACACAACACCCTACTTCTCTACTGCATAAACAGTATTATCAGCAGTTATAATAGCTTCATTACCTGAGTAGGCTTGTAGAGAAGAGAACTTCGACTTGTCTCCGGTGAGGTTATGATCACACCCGGAGTCCACGATCCAATCATCGTTGAAGTCGACATCGGACAAGGCACGGACACAAGTGCCCGTCATGAAAGCTCCGCCCCATTCAGCTTCCTCACTCTTAGAGTAAGCTTCCTCCTTGCCAGCAACATGCACAGGTTGCAGTTTGACCTTACAGTCACGCTTGAAGTGTCCCCGCTGATGACACCTGTAGCACTTCAGATTCTTCTTCCAATCCTTCTTAGGAGCAGTGCTCCTCTCTGACTGATGAGAAGTTGAAGGCTCAATTTCAACAGCGGTCTTCTTCTTCTTCCCTTCCCATCCCTTCTTCTTCTTACCCGTGAAGAGTGCTTCACTACTCTCCTCTGAGACAGTGACTCCAGCCATCTGCCTTGCCAAGCTTTCCTGTGAAGCAAGCAGATTCTCAAGCTCCAGCAAAGATGGTTGAGTAGCCCAACCTTGAACTGATGTCACAAAGGCAACATACTCCTTCCGCAAGCCGCAGATTATGTGACTTTTCAACTTGGCCTCAGAGATAGGCTCATCAGGATCAAGCGCTGATATCTCTGCACACAGACTCTTCATCTTCAAGAAGTATTTAGAGATAGTCAGGTCTCTTTGAGTTGTTCTCGCCAACTCATTCTCCAGAAACTGAAGTCTAGCCACATTCTTCCTATTGAACAACTCATCAATGGTTGTCCAAATGTCAGCAGCAGACTCACATCCAATGATGTGATCAAACAGTTCTGGTGACACGGCCCTCTTGAGAACAAACTCTGCTTTTGCATTTGTTTTTCTCCAGAGCCTCACCTGCTCTGCAGTACCAAACACAGCAGTCACTTCCTATCTGTCGTCACCACCGACGACCTCCAATAGCTCCTCACCAAGAAGGTAACTCTTCATGCACGACTTCCATTTCTTGAAGTTAGTCGGTGTTAAAAGTTCAATGTCAAGACCTCTTGCATAGCTCAATTCCATTGCAACAACTTTTGGTAAACAAACTTCCAGAAGCCAGAGCACCAACACAAGTTGATCACCACTCAAGCACAGAGCCACCAATACTGGTTGAACACCGCTCAAGCAACTGAACCTCCCTCTGATACCTTGTTGAATTTTCTCAAAGTGGTCAGCAAGGTAGCCTAAAGCCAAAATAATATTTTCAGAACTACCCAGTTCACACTTTGATCATGCGAAAGCCCAATGAGCAAGTTTAACACCAACCACAAATGGAAGAACAAGCAGGTCTTATATTCATTCACACTTCTTTACAAGGGGAGGTGTACGTAGCGAGACATGATTTCGCTAGTACACAACTACAAATAGAAAGACCAAAACAAGCCGGCGGACAGCAACTGGAGACCGCCGTGAGACCCGCCTCGTCGCGCACTATCGCCCAAGCCGCCCGACTGCAACTGCTACAAGCCGAATAGCACGAGTCCGCCCTGAGACCGGAGGTCAAGCGGACACAACGTTATTCGCTGTCTGTGAAGAACAAAGGAACATACCGCCTACCCGCCTGAGACCGGCGGACAGGTTATTGGAACTTGATCAAGCTGAAGCAGAAAAACTGACAAACCGCAGAAGCGACCAACTGAGACCGCACACTTCAATGCCCAACTCCTGGCTCCTTGAAGCTAGTCGCGCAACCTAACACAAGCACCACCGTTAGCACTACTAAACTCGCGCAGACAGAAAAAACGCAGACCACAAACTTGCCCAAGCCCAACTTACTGTGTCACTCCATTACTGTAGACGTCCGGGGGGGTTCTATTTATAGGCGAGGTGAGTAGTGTGGTCACCACCCTAGTGGATAGAATCACCACCCCAGCCCGCACACTAGCAAAAACTCCGTCCGCTGAGTCCGCAAAGACAGGCGGATACCAAGAAAACCGCTAGAAGAAAGGCAAAAGTTCACTACCGGGCGGTCTTGCACCAGACCGCCACCACTATGGGACACGATACAGTCCGCACAGTCCTCCCACATCAACACATGGACATCGACAACTCCTTCAGTGATAGTCGCACATGCAAGAGGCATCAGTCGCACAGTACAAGAGCAAAGCCTCTATCTACCACAAGTCCACGACCAAAGGCAGGGTTTAGCAACAGTCCGCTCTGTCAACAGCGGACTTGGAGGATACAGCGGACACACTGGATTTGTCACAGAATGTGACCAAGTCCAGTAAATCACCAAGGTCTAACGCGAGCCGGCGGACAAGGCTCAGTCCGCCAATCCACCAACGCAGATCGCCAACACTCTCCAGAGTTATGGCAGAGTCGCAAGTAATCCTCGCCACAGCTGCCCCCGCGGACAGTCGCCCGGCCAACTGCCGGACTCCGACATCAGTCCGCGCAAACCTCCACAGCAGCTAACACTGTTGTACCAACAGAGCTCGGCAAGGGCCACAGTCAAACTCCAAGGCCAGTCCGCTACAGCAGACACCGCGGAACGCCAGTCCACAAGCCTCCCGCGGATAGATCACCCAATCCGCCCTGTACAACCTGGTCCGGCGAGCTGGGTCCCACCAGGGAGGTGAACAGGCCTGCCCCCGCGAATCGCAACCAAAGCGGCCAGGACGGGCCTGAAAGACCTAAAGGGCTGGCCCGCTCACTGCCATCTCAGGCGAGCGAGCTGGCAACCCGCAGCAAGCGAGCCGGACCCGAGCTGGCGACCCGCAGCAAGCGAGGCCGACCCGAGCTGGCGACCCGCCGCAAGCGAGCCGGACCCGCGATTGGCGAACCGCCGCAAGCGATCCGGACCCCGAGCGCGACATGAACGCCGATCCGCCCGG